>OY728141.1:145047242-145647242 GCA_963277665.1 Viscum album
TTAGGAAGTGGATAAAAAGAGATGCCTTATGAGATATGGAAGATAAATGTGAAGGCGGTTTATTTCACCTTTTTCTAAAGTTTTGGATTTTCTATTTTTAGAAGGATAGTAGGTATATCAATTTATGGATAGTTTAAATTAAACTTCTAATGAATTTTGTTAGAATAAAGTATTATTTCACTATAGGTGGACTTATTCATATTTGATAACTTTTTATAACCTTTTTATTATGACAAAGACAGATGGAATGCCATGTCATTCTATTTATGGATATCATGATATGATAATGATTAAGGAATGAAAATTTAACCTTTATTTCTTAGAATAAGGGAAAAAGTGGAAATTGATAAATTTTCATCGAAAGGATGGGATTATTCTTAATCGAATAAGTATTTCTCTTCATTATTCAACTCTATGGAAAGGATCTTGAAACAAAAAATGTTATCCTAGTACTTTCTTTACCGATGAATCATATGGTCCCTTAGATCATTGCAGATTTATGGATTTTGATGTTTAACATTCTCCTAATGATGTTCTCCATCAATATCCATTAGAAATTGATAGTTTTATTTCTTTCATATCCATGTATTCACTTTCCACCCACATTCACTTATGTGGAAACCTAGTTATGAGTGACTTTGGGTAACTCTTATGTGTCTCACATCCTTTTTTTAAAAGGAAGTTTTATTACTCATTTTTTATGTGTGTTCTATTAAAGAACCATCTAAGTATTAATCCTTTTAAAAACTAGATTAATTTTTAGGGCTAAATCCATTTTAAGGGGGGTAGAATGTGACACCCTCATATTTTTATGAGATAGATTTTTTTCTTTCATTTTATATATTTATTTATTATTTGACATCTTGTGTTATACACTACACCAAGATAAACTTGTGTTACACACAACACCATATTATCTTATGGTATACGTAACATTATTCTTGACTTGTGTTGCACAAAATTTCAAGTTCTTTTAATAGAGTTCTTTTTACACAAGACCGAGTTTAAGCGAAAAACTAAAAATTATTAGGTTACCTTATAACCAATCCATTATAATGGTGGGTATGAAAAATATTAACTGAATTATGAAAATATGATTTACACATGATTATATAATTAATTATTTTAATATAAATTAATTATAAATTAAAATAAAACCCTTTTTAAATAAATGGAATGGTTTTTCTAAAAGACAACTTAAATGAAAATATGTGATTTTATGAAAAAATAAAGTCACTCTTGATGGATTTTATTAATGAAATATATATTTAATATATATTCAATATAATTTTTAAAATTCATATTATATGTTTTATATACATGATATAATAACAAATTCAATTTTTCAAATAAAAGAAGTTTTTTAAAAAAAATTAAGTTTTTTCACCTTTTGATGGAACACCCAATTTAAATCAAATTTTTAATATATTTTTATATTATATTTGAAAAAATAAACTTATTTTTTGGAATCAGGGTATAAAAATTTACTTTGGACAAATTATTGATATTTTTCTGATAAGTTTCAAGTTTTGATGAATAGTAAAAATATACTAAATTTTAATTGAAAACAACTTTTCTCATCAAAATAATTTATATGGTTAATTATTATTATTGAATGGTTTTAAAGTATAAATATATTATATTTTATCAATTAATATCATGTAGGTAATTTTCATTAATTTTACATTGAATTCATACGTAAAAGCATTTCAATCTTTTGAAATGTTTTTAAAACTCGTTTTCTCATTCCAACAATGAGATTTATCATAAATTAATTACTTTAAATTATATGTTTTGAATTTTGAAAAATGGATTCCATATTTTGAATAATTAGGTAAAAATTATGTAAATAGATTTCTTTTATTTTTGTGCTTTATGAATAGCAACTTCGATAGTTTTTATTAATAATATAAAAGGTTAAATCATGTAATTAAGGGTAAAATGATATTATAAAATTACACTAAAACTTTTACTAATATAATTGGATGATTTTTTTGAACTAAATCAACCTTGGGTCGAAATAGTATCCTTTAGAAGCCAATTGGATGAGATTAGGAAATTTAATTTATTTAATTTAAAAGAAGACAAATATGTCTTACTCAAATTTTAATAATTATATAATTTTTAATATAAGTTTATACATAATATAAATTTGAATATAAATTATCATTTGAAAGATAAAATTTTTTTATTTATCATGGTAATTTATTTATAATTTTTAAGGAAAAAAATAATTACTTTAAAGGCTTATTCATTGATGATGCAGAAATTATTTAATTGATGAAAAATTAATAAAATAATTTTTATTAAAATGATAATAACCATTAAAAGAATAAACAAACTTTAAAAAATCATGTTGGTATAGTATATATTGACCATAATAATACAAGGGGTGATTTATTTACCATTTTGGGACATATATAAATGATTATAATACTTATAATATTTTATTTAAAGTGATGTTAAAGTTGTCATATTCATGTTTTAATACATATATCATTTTTTATTTTAGGATTTTTCAGAAGAAATATTTTACTATAAGTATTCTTATGAAATATAGAATAATTATACTCATTATTTTATTTTATTTTTATTTTTTACCCAAAAAATAATTATATTAAATAATTACACAAAACTGATGTAGTAATTGTTTTATTAATGAAAATATCAAATTACTATTATTAAAAATATTAAAATAAATATTGCTTTGTATAATTAATTTATAAAAATACTTTTATTGATAATCTTGACAACTTAGGGATATAATAAACTTTTTTCTAGTATAACATCTTATCTTGTTATTTTTTAAAAACAATAAATTGAATAATGTCAAAATTGACATTGTTGATTGTTTATCAAAATAATGTATTATTAAATTATATAAAAATCATTAACCATTTTTAAAAATATATAATAATTATTATGTGGTGTAAAATTTTCAAAATTATTCATTTATGTTCTAATTTATATCAAATAATTAAATATTTTACCCTTTTAATATTGAAATATTTGTTACCTTAGTTAAAAATTAAATAGAATAACAAAGTGTTAATTAAAAGGATAAGGTTTAAATTGACATAAAAACTGGTCTAAAATTTATTTTTTGATGAGAATACAACATTATATTATATAATATTAGATAATAAGTCATTTTTTATGTTTTTTGATGATTTTCTATTTTAATATAAATTAGTATTTTTGAAGATTCCAAATGTGCCCCTCACCTCAATTATAAAAGAGTGCATCCTCCCTCACAACTTGACTTCACTTTGAGCCTTAAATCTTGATAATACACTACCCATTTCCATTCTAAAAGTTTTTACTTACATTATATATGTTATTTTCTTCTCAAAATTCCAACTCTAGTGCCTTTAATATGAGATCTAGAGGAATCTCATTGAAGAAGACGTAATCTCCTCTACCGATTTTTTCAAAATTATTTCTTCTTATACTTACTCTTCTTTAGTTGTATCCATTATAAAGTAATAACTAAAGTGTAACCTATATTGTGAGATATTATTATTATTATTTAATAACCATATTCCACCTTCTATCCATCCTATGAAAAATGAAATCATCACACGTACTTACGTACAACTTACCGTCTCCACACTGTGGTGTAATCTGTTTTTCACCACAACCTTAAATGGATGGATATAATGATGTAAATAATAACTATATATGATTTTTATAACAATATTTTGATTTGGTAACAATTTATATATCATGAAATCCCATACCATTCCATAATTAATGGAATGATGTCATCACTCGTGCGTACGTACAGTCTACCGTCTCTACGATGCGATGTGATTTATTCAATATGATCTTCAATAAATCATGATTATATAAATGTTTATAATAAATAAATATGATATATATATATATATATTATTTTAATATCATTTTGTAAATGATATAACTATAACCTAATTAGAGTAAAATGGACTTATTCGACAAAACATCTGTAACAAAATAAAGAAGTTAATACCTGAAGGATGGGTAATAATTTTATTAACAAACGGGTAAAAATTTGATCACTTATGATATAATAAAAATTAATATTATTTTGGAACAAGTTAATGACATTATTTAAACCCTTATATAGTAGTTTCATACATGTACAAAGGAACCCATACCTAATGTAAGGGATAATTTTTCAATCTTATTATTATCTGAGATTGTTTATATATAAGTATTTACTAGGGTATATTTATCATCCATGTCCATGTTTTCTAAATATTTATTCCAAAATATTCTTTATATTCTTATACAATTTTTTAAATTCAATTTTACCCTTTGGTGTATTTTTATTAAATGATATAAAAGGAATCTTTTGTTGTTTTTGATATGAGGTACTTTTGAATTATCTGATAAAAGTACGAGAAGAATGTTATCTTTTAACTTATACAGCATGAATGGATTTTTAAATTTTTATAATTCCTCATTTCCATAAATATTCCTTTACAATACTTCGAGGTTATCTTCAAATAAATTATTTTCCTTTAAAATTTCATGATATTTAAAGAAAAGATAAAAAAATCAAAGAAGAAAGTATATTTTCTTCAAGAATCAATTTCAAGTGTTCTGTCAAAATTATTTTTGATATAAGGTGGAATTATTTAATAGGGTTATGTTTCAAGTATATTATCCCAATTATGGTTATATTATGTTTATGATATTTATGAAATTTATTTTTTTACATGGATTATGTTATGATGAAATAATATTTAAGGAAATCCATTTTATTCCTTAGGTTATGATGTGATGAAAGATTTATGTTTTTTTGAAACACATAAGAATGATTTCATTATGATATATATGGGACCTATATCTCTAATGAGTTATATAGGTTATACGTGAACCTGATTTCATGTTCATAATTCTATTCATGTACATGGATTTCATGTCCATAATTTTATGTATGGACCTAGTTTTTTCATGCCCATATGCTTAACAAAGGGAATCATTTCATGTCCTTAATTTAATGTGTGAACCTGTTACTATTTATACATGTGCACAAAGTTACAATTTTATGTGTATTATACAATTTCATTCCTTATGTTAATATTATGATCTCATGGATTATATTCTTTGATTCTTTTATGATTCATGTCTTTTGAACTATAAAATATTTATTCCATGATTTTTCATATGTGGGGTATGATCTTTTATTTTCACGATTATGTTCTCATACCCTTATTCTCATTATATTCCAACATATTTCCTTTTTATACCCTTACTGAGTATCTGACCTCACCACTTTATATATTTTCTTTTCCTTGGGTTATAAAGAAAAGTTTTAGGTAGTGATACTAAAGGGGAAGATATTTATGGGATATGTTGAAGATATTTCACCAAATTAGAAGAATGTCTTCCAAGTTTCCAAAGGTACTAAAATAATAAGGTCTTTGGGTTTCTTTTTGTGTAATGTATTGATTATTCCAAAAACTTAATATAATATTCATGTACGTTAGTCTTGGGTCGTTATAGTAAGTATGGGAGTAGGGGATGAAAGTTTTATAGTAAAAAACTTGAGTGGGATAACATATTACATTTTGATAAGTTGTGTGGGACCAATGAGTTATATAGTTATATTTTGGGCTTAGGTTTTCTATTGTTGGTAAAGTAATCTTGAGGTAAAGGTGATAATTGTCTATAGGTGTGGGTATATGCTTAATTAACTCTATGGAGATAAAATAGAGTAATAGATATTTAATTGACTAATAACAATATTGATATTATTATGATTGTGGACATATTTTAGAATGGATTTTATAATTCTTGATTAGTAAATAAATTGAATCCTTTATATTATTGAATTACTATGTTGATAAATGAAATTATGAATTTATATCTTAGTATAACTTTAGTATTATGATATTCAATTATGAATGAAATTTATGTTGAAGTTATTGATTATGTATATATATATATGATGTCTGAATGATAATGAGATGTATTGTGATTATATAATGTATGAGAAAGTAAAAGTCAATCAAGTAATAAAAGAAATTTCTAGTTGGTGATTGTATTAACTTGACTTCAATGGTAATATTTTTTGTCGATCGTGATTATCATTAATCTAATTATAAATAATTCTTGTTCCTATTTATGATTATTATTTTATGTGATGAAATATATCTATTTGATGCACTTTATGAATCGTATATCTTGGTGCTATCTAGAAATTGTGTTTAATGGTCCTGAGGATAGGGGATGTGATGATGATATTGTTGTGATATCTGCACGAGGTGTAGGATGAGATAATGAAGTGATGACTGCATGGGGTGTACTTCGTGATGATGATATGGTTACTGTGAGGTGTATAATGCATTATAATGATTTGGTTGAAATGTTGTTTATGTATATATAATTTTTATTCCATTTACATCTTCTTGATAATTTAATGAGGGGTTCTCTTATTATATTTCTACTAGTTTGATTTGGAAGAGACTTACGTTGACAAGTAAGAGCAATAGAATTATATTATCATAACCCATTTATTTTCTATTATATATTGTTTTTATTTCACCCTTGATGCTTGATGGATATGATATGTTGAAAAAAGAGGTGATTTTAGGGGAAAATGTTAATTATGGAGATAATGGTTGTTACTGATATTTGAGATATCTCTCTTGGTTTTGGTTTCCTGTTATATATGAAACATATCCCACTATAGTAAAACTAAAAAATCGAAACAATTATTTTATGAATACATAGTGGATGAAATTACCACAAAAAATTCTGAAACAATTATATGAACCATTGTTCTTAGTTCTATCGATTATTTAAATATGGTAGTTTTTATGGGAGGTGATTTTATATAACTACAGTAGATCCTTATTTTATACTGGCTTGAACCGATCCCAATAAATGTAAAATACATCATATATTTTATATATTTAGTGATGATTATCACCACCTCTAAATATTATCATGGGAATTTCTCATATTCCAAATATTTTTCCACGTTTAATGATGGTTATAACCATCATAGATTATTTTCATTACAGTTTTATAGATATCCATATTATTTTGTAGTGGTTTTTTTGTAACTATTGGTGGTTTAGACCACCACCTTTAAATTAGTTGTAGTTTTCTATGAATAGAAGTAATTTAAACTACCACTAGTAGTGAAATAAAACAAAAAAATCTATCTTCAATTCAAACCACTATACTAGAGATATAAAAACACAATTACTAAAATAATATCATTAAAATGTCATTATCATTATAAAGATAACTAAACCTACATTATAAGAATTTATACACATAAAAAATATTATATCATTAAAATGGGTATTAAAACAACCAATAAAATCTTTAAAATGAAATGATACTAGGGGAGTAAATTTAATAACAAAAAGTAATACATAAAACACCATTATGTATAACATTTACATCACTATGGATAACATGTGATAATATGAAATTTTCATCCTACCAACCTCCATCCTCCAATACCTAAAATTATAAAATTTAAAAAATATAAATTATATTGTATAAAATAATATCAAATAAAATATAAATAAGAAAGGTTTCTACATGTTAATATTGATGTATCTTCGATATAATCACCTTCAGAATACTCATTATCATGTCCACAAATAAAGTATCAAAAACACCCCTAGGTAAATAAAACTGATCATCTTGATCTCTCATGCATGAATTATATTCATGTACGCTGGTATCCAATATCATAAACTGTTTTTATGGTGCTAGATCATGAACACAACTTAGAATCAAAGAGGAAAATATTTTCACGGTGAATGATGTCAGGAACCTCCCAAAGACTCATGATAAAGATGGTCTAGAACCAATCATTTATACATGACTTGGATGTTCATTGATTAGAACCAGGACAATAGCATCACTATAGTATATCAATGAAGAATGTGAGGTTTTTCATCCTATCCATTCTAAATTTTATCTTATAAATTGATGAATTTAAATTAATAAACTAATTCAATGAAATCAAGTAAGAATTAAATTAATTTAATGATATTCTATAAACAAATTCATTCAGATAACTATCATCTGACTTTCTATGGACATAAAACCACATTTAAGTCTTTCTAACCTAATGACCAACCTCCGAAGAATATATCATTAAATACAAAAATCCCTAAATATATAATCTTAAAAAATTAAAATTGAACACATAAATAGGTTATAATAATTAAAATATAACCTTTATCGATCTTATCTTAACAAAATATTCAACCCTATTATGTGTGTGATTATATGCTTCTCTATACTCAATTAATATTTCTTATAAATGTCCAAAATAAATAAAGATATATTAGTATTAAATGAACTATGATTAAAAAAATAATATGATTTAGAAACACATAAAAAATATAAAATCGCACTATAAAATACCTTATATGAATCAGTAGATAGCCTATCTACAAAAGAATTCCACTGCTCTCTAGGAATCCCATATGGTACCTTATCATACATTAATCAAAGACTTAATGATTTTTCACTAAAATAGCACCATAACCTATACTTGAAATCTGTCTACTTTTTCCCAATATTTCCAAAGTCTTCCAATGCACAATGTCATCATCCACCATAAAAAGAAAAACCTATAATAAATAATAAATTTTCAATTTATTAGAATAAAAAAATAGTAATATAAAAATAATAAAAAATTTAATAATATTTATTTTCATTTATCATTATTTGATTATAAAATACCTCATTCTTACAGTTTATTAGAACATGCCTCTAATAATGAAATGTGGTGGAGTTGGTCATCATCTCATATGCTATATATCCTAAAATCAACTTGTACATGCCTCTTGCATCACCCATAAGAACCTCAATCCAGTCAAACTATAAACAAACCTTCAAATTTTTCATCCTAAAAACATATTTTGTTTCCGTGTTTGTTTTTATTCTTGAGTTATTTAGAAATATTAAAAAAATATTCAATATTTAGTATAAAAATGAAATAAATAACATATTAAAATAAAATATATACCAAAAAATCCACTTTTCTATACCCTTGTGATGGTATGGGTGAAAGAAAATGTCTAGTCAAGTCATTTCCATCTACTGGTCAGCTAGATGTCCCTACACTCGCATACACTAGCCTTATATATATGGTATGTTTACTTGTATCATTGGGTAGTGTGCCCAATAGAGTCGAGATCAACACTAGTGGTACAATGTTATCTATCATTGTAGACCAAATATGGTCTATATACCTTTTAGACCTTGTAATTTTTTCTAAAAAATAAACAATAGTAAAATGATTTACAATATTTAAAAATTGTATAATATAATAATAAATATAAAATTTCCAATATAAAAATATTTAATAATTTTCAGGTATTTAAGTAGTTAATTTGATAATTAAAACTAGTAATTTATTTCATCAAAATTTTAATATTATAATATATAATCAATAATTTATGATTGTTTAGTTTACACTGTCACAATTATTTTGTACTCATTAAAGGTAAAAATAAAATCACATTTTCCCTAATACCATTCATATTCAATATTAAATTCACGGTTTTTAAGCATAACTATTTTGCACTGTACTGAATATCAATATTTGGGCAATAAAATTGAAAACAATATCTATGATAGAAACTCTATTAAATAATTTACCACTATTTTAAAATAGTAAACAAAATATGATTTATTAAGTTAAGGTGAGATGAAAGATACAATGGTTGCATTCAAAATTAAAAACTAGTCTTTTTTACACATTGAAAAAATATATAATTAGCAATAAAAAATATATATAATATTTTTTATTTTTTATTATTTAAAATAAATTAATAATTAAGAAAATTAATTTTATGTTAAATCATTTCTCATGGTATATATTCCCTTTCACAAATACAATGTACATCCTCAAATATTAGGAAATAAATATAATACTGCAATTCTAGATTCAATTATATAATTAATAAAAAACATAAAAAACCTCAAAAAATAAAATAGGGGTACTATTGCATTAAATATTTTTTTAATAAATTTCATATAAAATCTATGAATGGTGAACATGTCCAAATCTAATTCCAAATATAAAATAATAAAAATGATTAAAATAATTGGTGAATGAATACATAAGCAGTTATTAATGTATTTAAGAATTTCATAGTGGTGTAACACCTCAATATAAACTTTCAAGACGTTCTTGTAAAACTAGTATATAAAATTGAATTTTATGAGTCATATAAATAGAATCAATATGGCGAAAACATAATTTCCAGATTTACATATACATAAAAAGAACTAAAAGATCTAACTATGCAATAAATAATTGATATTATAAATATATATATATATAATAGGTAAAAATATCAAGCAAGAAATTTATACACTAGAACTAGATCAAGGGATTAAGGAGTTGTTGTTATCTAGGGTTGGGATCAAGGGTAGGGGAGGTTGGAACTAGGGTTATGATCAAGAAGAGGGGAGGATTTTATCGTGGGAAGGGGAGGGTAGTGTCTTCATTGGGAGGGGAGGGTATCATAGTTAAGTATAGGGGATGATATTATCAAGGAGGATTTATGATAATGAGAGGATAATGAAAATTAAAAAAAAAAACTAAGAATGACATAAGGAGTAAGGAGTTTAAAATTTAGTGGTTTATTGGTGATGGTTTTTATAAATCTCCTATAAACATTTATCGGGAAAATTTTGTTAATAAATTAATACTACTTGTTTATAAGTGGTAGTTTTCTATAAACCACCACTAACAATTCAATAGATATTAAATTTTCGACATTTTATAGAGATTTCATATTACCACCCTGAATAAACCACTATAAATATCATGTTTTACTATAGTGTCCCTTGATTATGATTAGTTGAATAAACCTATTTTCTTTCCATCATTATCTTACTTAGTTGTTATAACATATATTTTTCCTCTCACATTTATTTTCTATATTTATTATATTGATTTGAAATATGATCCTACTAAGTACTCATAAGTTCTCATCCCTCTATAATGTATCTAATTTGTTTAAAAAGATAGTTTATATCAGAATAGGGATACATCTATTTCAGTAGTCATCATGTATCTTTATATCTCAATCATATTGGGTTGTAATGCATTTTTTCTATCTAGTTATAATTGTATTGAGTAAAGGTTAATAATTCTACTTATTTTTATGGATATTGATTGGTGGGTCATTATATTTTCCTATAAAATTAAAAGGTTAATTACTCCCATATATGTCAAATATGCACTCGATGATAGTCACTAACCTATGGTCTATTAGAAGTTGGGTTCAAGGGTTACACCTGTCTCCTCTACTGACATGAGTGGGGTTCCAATGGGTTAAGTCAATGAAATAGTATTATTAGATCTTTTTTCTAAGGGATAGGATAGAGTTTAACGTTATGAATGTCTAAGTATTTCATGGTACTAATAGTGAAATAGTTCCATCTAAACCTATCATGTGATATAAGAAATAGATATTAGCTAAGGAATAGGTATTTAAGGGCTCTAGGATTTAAAGTAAAGACAATATCAATTTACTAAACATTTTCAGAAAGATATATACTGATTACAAGGTAGATAATTTATGAAGGTTTCAGGCATCGTTCTCATGGGTTCCATTCTAAGATGTAATCTTGATTAATTATTATAATTTATTTATTTATTTATTCTAAACTTTACTGATATATTATGGTCTCTACAACTATGTTTCATAAATTTTATTAATTTTATTATTGTAGGTTTTAAGCATGATTTCTTATAAACTTGTGACATAATATGATACTTTTTTCCTTCGCATTCTATGATTACTTATAGTTTAAAGTTTGATACGTGTTAATGAAACTGAAAGGTATATTAAAAGAAAAATTAAAGTTGTTTGTCGGAGTAAATTTAATTAAAAATCATACAAAATTTATTAAATTATTACTACAATATTTAATCAAATGATTCACTTCAAGCCTATTACAAAATATCCTTAAGAGGAATTAATAATGCAGGATTAAATTGAAAAGTATTGTATTAAACATGAATTGATTATTATGGAAAACATGATTAAAATTATTAACTTTTTTAAGTTATATATTGTATTTTGTTTTATGATATGTTTAATATTGTTTATTATATGTTAAGGATAATGTTTTTATGTTATCAATTAGGCTCAATTATGTAATTTAATAACTATTTCGTATACTTGTTTAAAAATGATACCTGAAATAAAATCATTCTATAAAATTTTAGTGAGATAATGAATTGTGGTAAGATGTTATTAGTATATTAATATGTTCTCTATATTATATTTCCTTCTAAATAAGAGAAAATTAACCTAAATATTCCATAGTTACCCCATGGAATATTGATTTTAATAATGATTTAACATTAATTACTTGATTAATCATCATTGTTTTAGAATAGTTATATGTTGATGATGTGTTTCCCTTGTACTATATGTTTAAATAATTAGTGATTAATAAATTTTTCTTTTATATCATTTGATGAAATGAAATATTGTGATATTACGATTGATATCACTGATGTGTTCACATATGTTAATATATTATGAAAATTATGGTAGTGGAATGAAATTGATAGTATAGAAAGGATTCAAGAATAACACATGGATGGTTGGGTGTTTAGGAATTTTATTTTTCCATGTTCCCTAATTATAACGATGGGTAGTATTGAAATGATTGGTGTGATGGAACAGTAAATTTTTGGTTGGTTAATATGTTTTTCTGCTTGATATTATATTCCCTTGGGTAATTTTATGACACATTTAATGAGTGATAACCTAGTTTTTTAATGTTTAACTAAAGATATACTGTCAAAATATTATCATTATGTTGTATGAGGAAAGTAAAAAAATAAATATTGGGGTGATTCTTTACTGAACATTAAATTTCCCTAAGATCCAAAGTTCCTCAGTATTATATCTACTGATGAGGCTAAGGAATGAAATGAATAATTTGAAAATTCTATTGAGTTAGTGGAGACTCTAAAGAATTTACAATACACTCTTTTGGTTGGATATTTTTAGAATGTGTCTCAAAGATAGTGTATGGTGATGTGTAGTGACCTAGATGAAATTGATTGGGTAATGTTTTTTGGAATATTCACGAAGGATTTAATTTCCCATATATAGATAGATATACTCATGAAATATATTCAAAGGATCTAATAGAGAAATGATATAGTCTGAGAATTTAAATATTTTTGTTTAGAATGAATTAGTGAGTTTTCATATTTTCTAATATAGTGAATCATATCAGTCGTAGCATTTTTTGTCATATTTACGGAAGAATATTTAGTGATTTTTTATGCTTCTTTAGTTTGATACTTAGTAAATAGTGAGAAATTGTAATGAAATCATGTAAATAATAATTTCCATGAGAGTGGGTTTTATAAAGAGCCTTATAATTTTTATGGATAGTTCTAGGTGAATGTTTTGATTTTTAAATCTTGATCCCTATTAAAGAAGAGAGTGGGGTAATCTTTTAGAGTTAGATAATGAATTTGAGATTTATGTTTGAGAAGATCAAGGTGTCTAGTGTTAGGTGAGTTCATTTGTTTCATTTGTAATTCTTGGGACATTTTTAATATGATTTACATAAAGTTAAACATCCTTATCTATCTTTTATGGGTTTATAATTATGGTTTGGTAGGTGAATTATGTCTTAGGATAGTATGGTAGTGTTCTCATATTGTTTAAGATATACCTCACATTGGCTATTATGTTTTTATCCTTCTATCTCTCTTATATTTTTGTTCTAAAAATATGGATTTCTTGAGTTGAATTTATATTATGTTTTGAGTTCACCATTTACCTTTTTTGGAATTGTTTCATTTCTCTAGGTTTTATCTTGGTTATCATGAGATATAATCATTTAATATATGTCTAATGTAATGGTATGGACCTTTTTGGTCCTTTACATTATGTATTTTTTTTTTGAGATATCTTGAGGGGTTTTAGTGATTTTTTGGGGGGTCAAGTTTAGAGTTACACCCCTTATTAGGTCCCCCATCTGAAATTTTTAAGAGTCATTGTGGTTATGGTCGATCTATAGTCATGAAGAGTTGACGATTTTGAGTTTATCATGAACCTGGGATAAAATAGCCTATTCGAAGGGTGTTTCATGTTCTGATGTCTAAGGGGAGGCTATCATGACATAGCGCATAGAGTTTTAGTAATCATAGTGGTATATTAGATATACCTATATAAAATTGTGGGATTCTTTGTGCAGTATTATTGGATGTTTCCTCGATATAACTTAGATGTATCAAATTGAAGACCACCATGCCATATAGTGTGATATTTCTAAGGTTTTTGTGGGTTAATATATTTAGAAATCTTCCTCATGGGAAATATAAAGAGAAAAATAGTTATGTAACAAGTTATTGTGTTGTTTTATGGTGAGGAATTTGATTAAGAGGTAATCTATGTGGGTGACGTAGGAATGATAATATATAAGTCACCACGCTATGGTCTTAGGTATGGGGGGGATAGGTAGTATACGTGTTCCATACCATGGAGTTTCTTTTATTGTAAGTCAATTCAACTTTAAAGAGGCCCAAACAACCACATAGAAAGGTGGAGGATTAACTATTTTTGAATATTTTAGATTTTTTATCTCTTTGACCAAGGTCACCATAACCTTGGTTGAAGTATCCATGCTTTTGTGGAGTTTAGTTTAAATTCCATGAAAATAGGGCTTGAACATTATTATTTGTTCATATTTTCCATCCTCTTTTATAATATATCTAATTCCATGATCTATTTTAATATTTTTTTGTCATCCGTCTAAGTATCTTAATCTTATAAATTCATGGGGTCGATTATTCTTTAATCAGAGGTGTCCTTATCATACCTTATTCTTTCATTATTATTATCTCAGATAATGGTGTTATGTTTTGTGGATATAATTAATTATAATTGATTTTTTGATCCTTAATGATATGTTAAAGACTGGTGGAGGCCATTATGGAATATTGGGTTCTTAGATTCTATTTTTTTGTATAGATATTCTTGAATTCCTTATGTTATGGGATTTTTATTTCCTATTACTATATTCTGAAATTATATATTTATTTGTGTGTTTAGTAACCTCTAAGTTACCATGTTGAACCTATAACCCTTCATTTTCAACCCCTTTAATTGAGTAACTAGAATCAGATTCATTACCTTTTGATTATTAGCCCCTAGAATGGATGGTTAGTATTTACATTATTCTCCTTGATTTAAATCCACCTATGAAACCCATAATCTATGACTATTCTAAGACTTTAACCTTTTATTATCATCCTACACCACTATTTCCTTCAGTGATGGTAAGTTACTACACTCTCATTTATCTCGGTGGGGATAGATTATTCTAGGTGGAGGAGTTACTAATTTACTTTTTTCTTATTATATATAATATATTATATGGATTGGTGGAGATAGATTGGTCATGGGGGACGTGTTTCTAATTTAATTTATGATTTTCATTAGATACACTCTCTCCTTAGGCTCATTGGGGATGTATTTTCCTGAGGGGAGGGACTAATAATTTACATTATGATTTTTATTACTTATAATCATTAATAGGTCTAAGTGGGGATGGATTTAGTCTTGGATGAGGGGTTACTATTTATTTATTCATATACTACCTAACACTTCAATAAGGCTTATTGTTGATTATTTGGTCCAGAGAAAGGTGTTTCCATATTCTTTCTATTATTCCATGTATGGCATTGTTTTACTTTCCCTTTATACATGAACCCTTCTGTTAAGCTTGGTATTGGGGGTTTATTTTGGGGGAAAGGGTTGATGTAGTCTTCTTTTTCTTTTTCTTTAGATTTCTTTTTTGTGTTGTGATTCCTCCCTTTCTTCCTTAATTTAATTACAAGTGTTATTTTTTATGATGTTATAATATAACACTGCTATGAATAATGTTTTATAAGTGAAATAAATTAGTTACAAACAATAAATTAATGGTGCTCAGGATGGATTTCTCTACCTATGTATTCCCTATTTATATGATAAATTTGAAATTATAATTGAACATGTTATGGTAAATATTAGTCTAAAATATAACTGGGTATTTGGATTGGAGGATAAACATATGAATCAGGAAGATATTTTTATGATCAACATGTGAATCAAAGTTAATTTGATTTGATATAACAATATTTGGAATAGAATAATGGGATAATGGGTATCCTAGAGTTAATGACCTGATCTAAGTCATCAATCATGTATAATTTTGGCATTGCATCATGTTCTAAATGGTGTTATTAAACACTTATTAAGTTTGGTTTTAAGGGTTATTATCTCTTGGTATTTGTTTTACTATGTAAGAATTTATGGTTGGTTATAGTTAGTACCTTATTCCTTTAACTTTTTCGGTGGGTTAGTTAGGTTAGTATTATAGCTTATATTGGTAATGAAATGGTTTTGATTATATTTTTAGGTAAGTTATTGCCTTGTAAGTTTTAACTTTTCATGGAGTAATTCCTTGATCCATTAGTGTTTCAATGAGAACCTATATTACCTTTAGAAAAGGTGGTTTAATTTACTCTTCTTAGAGTGGTTCTTCTAGTTACGGTTGGAAGAAAAGTTGAGTGAGATATTGGTGTAAGAATTAGTAATGTTATAGTACATTCCAGGGATTTAGGTAAGTATAAAATAATTTCATATAAAGTGTAGAGTTATTAATTTAATGTCAATACCTCATATATTTTGATAGTTTGTGTGGTATAAATGAGTATTATAGCCATATTTTGGGTTGGGGTTGTCCTTGGACTTGTATAGTGAGGTTTAGGTAAATTTTACAGTATTCCACAAGCATGGGTTGATTATTAATTAACTTAATAAAAATAAAGTAGATTAATATAAATTTAACTAATTTATAATAATTTTGATATGATTTGTGGTATGAATATATTTTTTAATAGATAGAATAATTCCTGATTATAAAATGAATTATATTTTTTAGTATTCCTAATTAAATAAAGTAAATGATGAAACTAAATGTGTGTGAAACATTATTAATATGAGATTAAACTATGAATGAAATTAATATTGAAATTATAGATAATATATATATATATATATAATAAAATTGAATGATAAAAATACTTATTATGTTTAAATAATGTATGAGTAAGTAAAAAAGTAAATGGGTAAGAAGAGAAATTTCATACTGGTGAAGGTATTATCTTGAATTCAATGGTTATGTTTTATGTTTTACATGATTATTTGTTTCATGATAATAAATGTTGCATATTCCAAGTTATGATGGTTGTATTTTTGTGTGGAATTATATTGTTATGATTTACTACATGAATCATATATCTTGGTGTCGTCTTGAAATGGAATGTTATAGGATCGAAGCCAAAGGATGTGATGATGATAGTTCTGTGATAGTTTCATGAGGTTTAGAAAGTGTGGATGATGTAGTTACTCCATAGGCTGTAAGGTGTGATGATGATTTAATTATTTCTTGGGGTTAAGTGTGTGATAATAATGTATTTCCTATATTTAATGTTGGATTTTATGATTATTTGGTGGAAAGGTGGATGATATACATGAAATTATCATTATATTTCTACATTATAGATCATTTATTTAGGGGTTATCCTTTTGTATCATGATAGGTTTGAGTTATAAGGGCCTTAAGTTGATATTTAAGATCTATAGAATTTTATTTTCAAGGATTCTTTTATTTTATATTGTATAGTATTATTATTTACCCCTTGGTTCCTGGTGGCTATCTTATGTTAGAAAAGGAGGTGGTTACGGGGAATAGGTTAATGATAAAAATTATGGTTAATTTTAATATGTGGGAAATATATTTTGGTTATTCTTTCCCATGATATGTGGGGAATCTCTATTTATTATGTTTGGTTGGATGCACTTATTTTTTAAACTTCATATTACTTAATTTTTCTAACAAATATTTATACCCAAACACTAATTTCACTTTGATGTTTTATTTTTTTGAAATATTATCTTATTATATACTCCCAAGTGTCCATCCCTCTATGGTGTCTCTGCGTTTTTTTATAGGATATTTGATGGAAAATGGGGTGTTTTTTATGTTTCTAGAGTGGTGGTATGGAGCCCAGTCATGCATTATCTTGGGTTTTTTGGTATTTTAATTCATGTAATTATAATGGTATTGAGAAAATGTTAACGGTTCTACATGTTTTTATGTATATTCATGGGAGGATTATAATATTTTCCTAGTAAATTAATAGGTTAATATTTTATATGTGTGAAATATAACCTCATTGTTATTATTCATTCCATGTCCTATTGGAAGTAGAATTTGTGGATCAAAACTATCTCCTCTTCCAACTCAGATGGGGTTTTGATAGGTGAATTTCATGAACAAGAAAAATATGCATGAAAAGTTAATATTGAAGTGAATTTTGAATCTATAAATATAATATATAGAAAAAATTAAGGGTGAAAATAAAATAAAACATATAATATATATATAATAAAATCTAATAATTAAATTAATTAATCTATAAGAATAGTAATTTGAAGTAAAAAATTATAGTATAATATGAAGAAGAAAATATAAAATAGATTATTGAATCTATGTAAAGAAAAATTATGATAAATGTATAATTAAAATCATATGTATATGATGCATCAAAAATCTATTTGATAAACTCTAAAAAAACAAAGGTATACCATGAGGAAAAGGTATTGTAGCGTATTGGGATTGATGTAAAATGAATATCATATGAATATAAAAGGTAGATGATGAATAAAATAATTAAATAGATATAATAAAATGTAATTAAAGAATAATTCAAAGAATATATATAATCAAAATAATAAATTTATATATATATATTTAAATTCTTAATTAGAACAAAAAAATCCAAAATTTTGGAGTATAGATAATAACTACAATCTATAATAATAATATATAAATAAATAATAAAGTATAAAGTAGAATAAAAAGAGAAAAACATAATATTGAAGTAAATTTAGGAACCAAAATCCAGAAGTCATAATCTAATAGTGAAAGAAAAAGAACAAGTTGACATTTTTATGACAGTGGGTGACCTAAAACCTACTTGAACTTATAATTTTGTATTATCAAATCATTTATATATTGTGATATATTCATGATTCATACATACCATTATAGTAACATAACTTATGTATATACTACATATATAATAATTTCTTTATATTACATTTCACATCAAAAGGTCAAGTCAATTCATAACTATAATAAAAACCCTGCAATTCTATGATAGTAATGTTAAACATACATATTATTCTCCAGATACTTAATTTTTATAGGACACAAATGATGTATAGATATAAAATTCTATGAGATTATAATAATTGAGACTTCTTATCATAATGTTCACACTTTGTGATCAATATTATAGGAGATCATGAGGACTTGTCCATTAATAGAAACATCATATGCTTTGGGCTTCATTGGATGTTCTAATCTATGAGCATGTGTATCGGTATATAAACTTAAAATAATTATAAAAATTTATTATTTGAACATTTACATTTCTATATGATTAAAAACATGATATTTTATATTTTTGGTGAGGTATCTTTCATCAAATGAATCATTGGTTGTATGGAAAAGATGGTATGGTCAATATAGTATTTATCACTTAAAAGTATAATAAAAATATACCTCTAGCTATTAGATAGTGATTATAATTCCTTAACTAAATTAATGTACCTGGAAAATTAAATAAAGTTTATCCAATACATTTGATCAAAGATAAATAAAGTATAAAAATAATATAAGACAAATTTTTTGTTCTTATTTATATGATATCATGATATAAAGATATTATATTAAATAATTAGTGATCATATGAGGTTATAATCATTTTAATATTTCGTTATCTCTTTAGGGGGTGTGATATGTTACTAGATAATACTCTTGGACTGTGACTATTGACTCTCTGCTATCAAAATAAGTGAATAGGGGCCATATACAAAGTGTACCATAAATTATAATGAATTGATGTTTAAGATGAATTGGGACTCATGTGTGTAGTTTGTTTAATGTCAAAGTTTTAATGATCATAATAAATTAAATAAATATGATTCAAGTTTAGAAAAATAAGAAATGGATTAGTATCTAAATGTATTAAAAATTTATATTAATAGAAAAAGTGAATATAGTAAAATTATTGTTTCAAATGAAGGATTATTAAATATATTTAGGATTAATAATATGAGTTAATGGTCCATGTTTCATAACATTATATATGATAATTTAAAATGTGGATGATGAAATAATTTTTATGATTATAGTGAATTAACTAAGTCACTAGTGGCTAAATGATTTGATTTTTTTAGTTTAATTTTCTATGAAAAAAAACTAATTTTAGCCTAATAAATAATGATTACAATATATTTTATGTATTTAAAGTCCTCATAATATCTCTCTACATTTAAAAAGGGATAAACATGATAGAGTAATATGAATAGGTTGATTTATCCTTCTTAGATCAGACTTTTTTTCTTTTGGAGGTTGCATGGGGACTGTAAAGCACTTGGTTCTCTCATTCTAGCAAAAAAGGTCCATTAAACAATGTAAATGGAGTTTTGTTATGTGTGAGAATAATTTCTAGAGATCCTTTGTTGGACCCTTTAATCTATGAGGATCCAAAGATGAGTAGAGTGTGTTGGGATCACATTTTACCACTAAGGTATTGTTTCATTTTTTATTTTTCATACTAAAATTATTATTCTGTGATCCTTAATGGGAAATAAGTACTTCCATTATAGATAAAAAAAATTATAATAGATTCAATTAAAATATTATTTATCAGTTTTCACACTTTTGTTCTATACCTTCTTACTTCAAAAATCATATCCAAAACCTATGTTGAAGCATAAGTTCAAGCTAAAGATGATGTAGAAGGAAAATCATTACCAAAGAACTCAAAAAATGGAAGTATAAACAAAGGGAAATAAATAAAAAGTAAAATATATAATGAAAGTGTAAGTGTAACTAGAAGAAAATTTATAGAGGAAAAAAATAAAATTTAAAAGAAAAGAAAACAAAATCTAATACATTTATAGATTAATGAAAAAAAATTTAAAATTAAATCTATTAAAAGAAGAAAATTTTAAAATAAAATAAAGAAATTAAATTAAAGGAATAATCATACACCAAAAGCTAAAAAAATGATGTAAGGAAAATAAATATACAAATAGAATCTTAAGTAAAATAAAAACAAATTTTAAAAATTCATGAATAAAATATAATTATAAGGATAAGATAGATTTATGAACCCCAAAGGGTTATAATCTAAAATCAAAGTAAAAAAATAATAAAAATAAAAAATGTAGAGGAATTAGAAATAGGAAACTGGAAGAAAAAAATATAACAATAATGGAAAATATAAAATACATAGAATTGTAAGAACACTGGTAAAAAAATATAGATTTAGCACCAAGGTTTTAATGTTTTTTATATAATGAAATATGTTAAAAATATTTTTAATATAATTTATTGTAAAATTGATGTTAAAACATAGACATTATGGGTTTTAATGTCAGTTTTTAATATAAATGATGGTAAAATTCATGTTTTAACATCAGTTATCATATAACATATTTAAAAAGTTGAATTAATATGTCATTTATATGATAAACAGTGTTGAAAATATTTTTAAAAAAATAAATCACAAGCAAATTTCTTTTATGCCCATTCTTTTGGCCCCATATTTTCTACAACACTAATCTTTTTTGACTTAGGAAAGTGCTTTATCTTCTTTCTTTAAATACATTCCTCCTCCTTTTTACATCCTTTATCCCCTCACATTCCTCATTAGCTCTATATTTCTCTCATTCTATATCCCTCAACCACATTCCACCAACCAGATATTTGTTCTACATTCCTCATTCGATTTCTACCAGCACCAGCCTTCAATATCAATTTTCATCCATAGTCATATTTCATTTATTAAAATATGAATTATATCTATCACATTTTTGGATCCTTTTGTCATTAATATTCTTCTAATATATTATATATTATCATTTAAATTTTTTATTTTTTATATTTAGAAGATTTATTAAAAAAATTAGTTATAAATTGTACACATTAGTGTATTTATTTATATATACATCTTTTTGAGTTATAAATTTTTATGGTTATTATTTTTTTGTGGTTATAATTTTTTTTTGTAACAATTTTATAGTTATTATAAATTTTTTTCATTATAAATTTTAGTTATAATTTATTTTTCATTATAGTTTTTTTTATTTTTTTTATTTATAATTTTTTTTATTTATAATTTTGTGTGTTTATAAATTTTTTGTGGTTATATTTTTTATTGTTAAAATTTTTTATGGATATAAATTATTTAACAATTATAAATTATTTGTTATAATTTATTTTTGGTTATAAATCGTATCAATTTTATGGTTATAATTTGTTTTTGAGTTACATTTTTTATATAATAAATTTTTGTGTGTTAATTTTTATTTGTTTTTTTTTTTGAAGATTTATATTGATAACATTATATGTTTGTAAATTTTATTTTTATATGTGTATACACAATTTAAATATATATGTTTTAAAATTATATATATTTATATATTTATATTCTTATACATTATAAATTTATCTATTTATCTACATTATTAAATATTTATAGGTTTTTATATATTTATAAAAAAATTGGAAATAAATGGATTACAATTCGATAAATACATAGAGAACTACTGATGAATATGTGAATGAAGTTTATGATTTATTGAAATTTTAAAAAAAAAATATTTAAAATAGATGTATGTTTTTTTATCTATGTATGAATTATTTTATTATGGGAAATTTAAGGTCCATATAAATCAAATAATATATGATTTTCCATGGTTTTAATCATAGTTATATATATTTAATCTGAGATAGTAAAATTTTAAAAAAGTCAATATCTAGCATTGATAAAGACATTCAGTATTATACAGATGGTTCTCATGGTGAGTTAATTCATTAAATAAACATTGAAATCATTTAAAAATAGAAATTTTTTAATGATTTTATAGAGATGCTAAAAAACTATTATTCCTGAGTCGTATAAAATTTACAATGTTAACAAAAATATTGAGATCGGTTATTTTAAATGAAAGAAATGGTAAAAGAAAAAAATTATGGGGGATCATTAAATCACTAATATATCACCCTGTGATTTTAGTTTCCTTTAACAAAATACTATGTGTAATGGCATACACCACATGCAACACTGAGCCTAAAGAAATTGTGAAATAATATTATTTAAATATGATAGTTATAACCCAACCATTGAATTGGAAGATATGAATAGGAGTATCAAAATTATAAAATATATGTATAAAATTCATAATCAATAAAACTTTCTTAATTAACACTTATTAAATAAGCACTCAATTTTTATTAATGTTCTTTTATCCTTCAAAAATACATTTTCTTCAAAAAAATAGATTTTATTACTTTTATTGAGAACATATTTTTATTAATTTATACCAATTATAGAAATTGTATTTGATAAAAAGGATATAATTTTTTAAATCATAATATCTGAATTATCTTATGGTAAAATTTTGATATTTTTCAAAAAAGAATGATTTTTCAAGGAATAGTGAAAAATATTGATTTTATAGAAAACTATCATTTATTTTTAAGAATTTAAAATTTCCAAATTTATTTTGAATCAAATTTAAAATTTTATTAGTTTATTTTGATTAAACATAATCTAATTAATTTCATTTTAATGGAAATTATGCTTATTTTTTGTACAAAAAAAATTATACTTAAAAATATATTTTTCTAGAAAAATGTTATTCATCGCATTTTGTAAGTTTATTTTTAAATTAATTTATACCACTTATAGGAATTGAATTTTATAAAATGGATTCCATATTTTTAATTAGAATTTTCAAAAAAAAATTAAATATTTTTTTAAATTTTTGTTCATAATGAATATTAATTGAGCTGAAAATTCATTACTATAATAAAGGTTAAATAAAATTAATTGAGGTTCAACTAAAGTGATAAGGGGTAAAATTAATTTAAAACTTGTCTAAATCCTATTTTATGAATGGATTTAAAACCTATCTCATCTCATCTTCTAAAATGATCCATTTTGGATCCACCTTTATTTAATAAAACATTAATATATTTTAATTTTTTTTGTAATACCAAGTGTGTCCTCTTCCTCATTTATAAATGAGAACCTCCTTAGTGTTCTCTTCATCACTTATAAATGAGAACAACCTCCCCTCACTTATTCACAGCATATCGGGTTGTTTATATCAACCAAAACATACCAACATATATCCCCAACATCCTTATATATAGTCTAGATGTTCTAGTCTTATATCGGAGTTGATCATCTTAACCTACTCTTTTCAAGATCATTTCTTATTATAACTCCTCTAAATCAACTTTTACCATCATAATATAATAACACCAGTATAATTAAATTAGCTAAATGTCATTATTTTTATGTTGTTTCCCTTTTCCATATTCTTATTTATCTAATGAAAAATAAAAACATCACTCATGCATATGTGCAAACTACTGCCTCATGAGATGATGTGTTTCATTATTCATTATCGCCTCTTTTGATCAGTCATGATAATGGATTTAAAAAATATATATTATATATATTATATAAATATCATTTTCTAATTGTAAATAAATATATACTTCTTTCTTTACCATCCAAGAAAATATAAAACATTATTTGTGCATACATACGAAC
The DNA here is from genome assembly GCA_963277665.1 of Viscum album. Taxonomy (NCBI): domain Eukaryota; kingdom Viridiplantae; phylum Streptophyta; class Magnoliopsida; order Santalales; family Viscaceae; genus Viscum; species Viscum album. The sequence goes on from OY728141.1 coordinate 145,071,955, forward strand.
AACCACCTTGTGAATCGTTGCATTTTATTTTTCATCACCACCTCACATTGTAGGTAAATATAGTTGTATTTAAAGAAATTAAATGTTATTTATGATATAATTTTAATTCTAAAATGATAAAATAATACTTAACTCTTTTTCTACACATCTGTTGTAAAATGACATCATCACTTGTGAGTATGAATGGACTACCACCTCTATGAATCGATGTGATTAGTTTTTCATTACCACCTTACATGTATGGTTGTAAAATTGTATATAATAAATAAATATGATATTTATATCATGATTAAAATTCCTGATATGATGAAACTATGATCAATATTCTAGGACCATAACCTTTGTATCGAAACATATATCAAAATGAAGTAGTTAACACCTAAAACAATTATGATAATGAAATACTGTTAATGAATGGGTGGTAATATGTTATAAGTGGATCATATATGATATTATAAGTATATATATATGTGTGGTTTTTTTATAAATATAATAAATCTAAATTTATTATATAAGAGGTTAAAATCACTTACAAAGCAATTCAGGGTTGAGTTAAGGGGTTTTCATCACAATTCTACTTCTTTGAGACAAGTTTAAGTATCATGCACCAATATTATGCTCTAGTTTTTATATAATAACCATTTGACATAATTATTATGAACCTTTATTTATTCATGATATTTAATGTTTCAATTCAAGTTTATTATTTTAAGGGGTTTCAATTCAAAAGTAACCCAGTAAGGTATTTATGATACAATCTTATTTTATTTTTGAGATTGTTTATGTTTGAAGTTACTTTAGGGGATATTGACCTTGTAAGTGATAGTGACCTTATTTCTTATTATCGGTCAGGAATATTTTTCCTTCATGTCCATATTATTATTATTTTAAGAAATTTATTATTAATTCTCTAATAATTATTTAAATTAATTTTCAGCTATCTTTGACATTATTTAAATAGGTTTAAAAGGGAATATTTTTAACATTTTACTTTGAAATTCTTTAAAAATTATAAAAAGAATGTTTTTATTTCAACATATACGTCTTGACTTCCTTTTCTCACCATAATTACTATTCTATGATTTGAATCTCCCTTCATAATTTTTCATGGTTATATTTAAATAAAATAATTTTAGTATTATTTTATAAAAAAAATTTAAGGAAAAGAATATTATTTTCTAAAAGGAATAAAAATAATTCTCAAAGTGATTTATAACTTCATTCTTACACAAATTTATAAAAGTTATACATAATTTATTTTTAAATATTATTCTTCTATTTTCTTCTCTATTTTTGAAAGGATTTTCATTACTCATAAACCTTTATTTATGATGAATTAATGGTATTTTACATATTACCAATTTATTTCTTTTTTTTCATTGACTTTATCATGATCATTCACTTTATTATGATCATATTCTATATTATTTTCTATATTTTTTAGGATATTACTTTTCTCTCTATATCCTTATTTTATTATCGTTGATATGTTCACTCTCTAAACTCTATATCATTTCAATGTATAATATTTTTTAAAGGAATCTTACTTTGAATGTTTTTTAATTCAGTGGGGAAATTTTGATATTCCATATTCTTGATTCAATACGGATAATTATTGATTGATAAGTCATGTTATATAAAACTTTAATTGATCATTCAATATATTATGAGTGAAATGGAATTATAAAGTGAGAGGATAGGACCATTATAGACCCTTGATACATCAGTAGGTATCATCAAACAAACTAGCTTGGGTAATCCGCATATGCCTTTCCTATTTATGTATAATGTCTTGGCACAAGTCCTGGAAGGTGATATTATGATGTCTAATATTATGGATTCTATCATTATGTAACTATTTATTATTATCCATGTGATTATTTATATTTTTATTTCATCTATAGAAACATTATCCTTTTATGATATTAGTTATATGGCACATTGGTTATTTTTTTTCTTTGACATATTATTTATGTCTTGTCTATTCATGATAGCATACACTGTATATAACCCATATTGAGAATATTAAATCAACTTTAATTTTTTTCATTTCCCCAAGATTTGAAGTACGTATATTTGAATTATTTTTAGGTATGTAAGGATGATTATTATGAATTGTTTTATTTTTTCATGTAATATGGATGTCATGCATGTATCTAGTTTACCAAAACTACTAAACTGATCAGTCCTTGTTGATGAGATCCTTTGTATCTTGTAGCAATGTAACAAAGTTGTACCAGATCTGGGATACCAGATTCAGGGTGTTACGGTTGGTATCAGAGCAAGTTTAGCATAAACCTTGGGAACTAGATTTAGGAAAAAAATAGATTATATAACATAACCCTATGAAAGACTCTAAGAATAAATCTAAGTATAGGATTATATCACTATTTTTTGGTAAAGTATAGATTATATAGTTTTAATATAAAATACAACCTTGACGTCATACTAGAAAGTGGATGTGGCTATGGTGCAGATGCACCTAGGGGTAATCATCATGAAAAGGGATGGTTTGTTATTAACTATATCTTCACTAACTAAGACTGCACACCTTGATATACACTCCTAGGGGATATTATTTGGTCTATCAATACACTCTTTATGAAAAATTATGAAATATTTGAAAATATTTTTATTATTTGAGGATATTTAGAAAGAAACCAATTTTATGATTCTAATTTTAGCTATGAATAAATTTTCATTTTATGTTAAATGTTACACCAGATTTAGAATTGTATACTTTTATTTAAAATTCATGATTTTATAAGATAATTCGATATATTACATTGTTTGGAAATGGTTCCTAGAAGAAATAAGGAAAATTATATCAATATTGGTAGTCATTATAGGGATTTCCCTTCTAAGAAACCCAATAGTGTGAGTATTGGAGTTGAGGAGATCATAGCCATATTAGGGAAGCTGACTTGGGTTATGATAAATAACATTGCCTATATAGAGAAAGCAAACATAATATAATATAGAGAAAAATATATTATGATTATACTTAACCAGTTATCTCATATCATGATTAACAATATGAACTTGACTAAATTTCCTAACATATCAAATAATAGAAAGATAGAGTTTCATAGAAGTTTAGGTGATAAAACCCATGTAAAGAAAATGATTCAAAAACTTATATGTCAAGAATATAAGAATAATCACATGGGAAAATATATTAATGTAACATGAATATATTTTATGTGTGCAGGAAGAGGTAATTGAAAATTAAAATTTCCATTGAAGAGTTCAATGGTAAAAAAAATTAATAATATGATATTTTTTATTAAATGTTTTAAATATAGATAATATGGATATTCTAAAAATTAATGCCTTAGTTGGAAGGTTATGGAAAGGAATTATCAAGGTAAAATGAATAAAAATTTGTAAAATACATGAGTAAAGGATAAAGAATCTATAAGAGGTATGAACTATTTTAAAAATATATATAAAATAAACATGATTAGATTGAGAATTATAACATTTAAGACATGATTCATAATTATAATTATTGGAATAAAGTGATAAGGAATAGGATATCAAATCATGGTTATAATTCTATGAATTAATTTTAACTATTGATGTATCAATGTATATGGTTTTGAAAATTATTGATGGTATTTTGACATTTAAGGATTATTTTGTTGATATTTAATGAAATAAAGTTGTATGGAAGGGTTGGACAATGTGAATTATGGGAATTCATGTTATAAGTTATAGATAAAATTAAGGGTTATTACATCCTTTTATGTTTAGGTGATTAATATGATGGATTATTTTATTTTTTTGGAAAAAATAAGTTAATATGTATTGATAACCTTGGAGGTTGAAAAGTGTTTTGGTGATTCAATTTATTTTTGAATATGTTCATTTCATTTTAAGGAACATTATAGGATGAAGGTGAATTATAATCACATTTATCATTCTCCAGATATATTTTATATGTATTGAAAAATTTTATTTAAATGATTTTAGAAAAATGGCATCTTTTTTGTTAGGTGATAGCCTATAACATTAAATATGGTCATAGGGCATGAACCAACAACCAAAAGGAAACAAGGGTGTAACACCTAGCATTTTTAAATTTATTGTCCTACTCAAAATTATATTTTATGCTGAAAGGGTTTAAATTATTTAGTAATAAAAATTAAGTTAATTTTAGGAATCATATGTGATTTTTTTTATGACATTATGATTAACATTATTTATGAAATTATTTTCATATTGTGGAGTGTGTATAACTGAGGTTATATAAATGTTAGTATGTAAATTATGAGTTATACTATGTAGTTTTGGGATTGAATTTAAATATATTTGATCAATTATTTTTGAATTTTAGGTCTCAATTCTCCTAATAATCCTATCAGGATTTTTATAGATTAATTATTTATGGAATGATTTAAGTTGAAATTTAGGTGTATTTTTTATGTTTTGATAACCAATGTGTTAATTATTTACAAAAATGTTTATCATATTAATTGTTATCCTAATTTGTTCTAACCATTTCATTTTTAGACCAATGTACTAAATTTTCATTATTTTATGAATTATATGGTCGATTAAAATTTTATTTTAGTTATTCATCCATGATAAATTATGTAATGGTATGGACCATCCAGTCATTTAATTTTAGTTTTCCTGAGGGGTGGTGGTTCTAGAAGGAGTTTAGAGGTTTTATGGAGGAAAGAGAGAGGTCATGTCCATTCTGAACCAAACCCTAGTGGTGGCTATCTTGGGTGCTTGGTTATTGGTATTACGGTTCATGATGAACCATGGCCAACAAAAAAACTTTTCATGCCGCTTTAGAGGGTGATTTTTGGATAGTTGTCTCCCTTCCATCAGAAATGGGAAATTAGAAATTCCCATGGTGGGCGTGGTGTAATAACCTAGAATTTTCAATAAAAAAAATCATGGTTTTTTGAAGTGAATGTGAGACCAGGCTCTGAGATGGAACTTGATTTTGAGGCCTGTGACGCCCGGAATACTTTTTTGAAATTTTTTTAAAGTACGTTCAGTAAATGCGTGGGTGGAATTTTCTATCTTTTGAATCGGTGCTCGGATTAAAAATGTAAGGACACCGTTGAATCCGTATTGTCGGGATTCACTTAAGGGTGTCTTCACTTCGACCATAGTAGGTCGGGAGAAATGGTTAGTTTTTGGACTTTTTAAATAAAAGTAAACTAACATGTAATTGTTATTTTATTTTCTTTTTCTCCAACGGATGAGCAGCGGTGGCGGGATCGGTGACTTGTCAAGATAATTAATGGCTTGACTCATCAACTATGTAACTCCACCATTGTGAATTAAAATAGGTTCATTAATTCATTTAATGATCCTCATTAATTCCTTAATTCAATACTCACCTTTCCCTATCCTATTTAAATGGAGCTCAGGTGGGGTTTTGGCACGGCTTCTCCAAGCGAGGAAACTCTGGAGAATTTCTGCGGCAACATCCACTGATGGAGATGGAAGCTCAGGCGATAATAATCTGGGACCGACGAACACCGGCAACCTCACTCTGACGAGAACTCTCCTCCCACCAACGACTATGATATCTCCAACGAATCAAGGAAGGGGTTTTTGTTTTTGATGTTATAAAATTCATCCTTCCCTGTTCTTGATTTATAAGAATAATTCGGATCAACGAACCGACGGGTTGATCTACGGATCATTATTTAAACATGGGAGGTTGATGTGAGGTTTAAATTTTGGAGTTATTTCTAAATTATCTATTGTTGCTAACACCCCCTTGTTAAAATGATAACGCGGAGGGTGTGGCCCAATCTGAACAAGGCTTGGACCCTCTGCCGATATTTTGGTTCTTGTGTTTCCCATGAAAGGCCAGGAAATGTGACGGAAAGGTAGAGATATGGGTCATGCAGTGGTGGCGGTGACCCGAGAGGCTCGTAGGCACAGACAGAACCAAGGACAGACCACTGGAGCACGTCTGATGGCCCATGGAAAGAACCACCGGCGTGCCATGCTGGTGGTGGCTGGAGGAGGCCCACGACAACCGATCACGGGTGGTGGGAAGGTAGCACGCTGCGGTGGCCAGAGGTAGCTAGGCTAAGCTGGCCGCAAGGGAGAAGCACGGCGCCCGCAGGCGCCCCCGGTGGTAGGAGGGGGTGGCGCAACCCCGCACCGCGCCGCGTCGGCTAGAGACTGGTCGACCCCCTGGCTGAATGTTGCACGTGGTGGGGCAGCACCCCACCGTTCGGATGAAACGACCCCACGTTCACGGGGCCAGCTGGATACATGGTCCACCTTCAGGAGGACTAGGTCAGATGCGGGTCGGCTGAATGGTCTGAGCCCGTGGGCCAGCGTAGGTGGGCCAAGCCCCACCTGTCAGGCCGGGCCAACCACATCATGGGCCCGCGAACCAGCCGGACTAACCCTGATGGGGAGGACACATTGAACCAGGCTGACCCTTAATGGACCGGACTCGAGCGGGGTCTGGTAGACCCCAGGACCCGTTGCGTCGGGTCAACCTGACCGAGTCGGACCGGGCCTAGACCCAACCGGCCCCCAAATAAAGAAATGCTCCTAACTGACGAACTGTGTGTCCATTTGACACGTCGTCAGTGGCATTGGGACCCCTTTTTAAAAGCGGTCCCTTTGGCATATTCTGGTGGGCTCAACCGAGTCGGGCCAGACCAAGGTGTGATCACCCCTGTTTCACGGAAAGGGGTGTAACTAACAGACCGGGCATCCGATCAATGCGTCGTCTATGGCATAACGATTCTTGTGACAAGGTGGTTCTTTGGAGATACTCTAAGTCAGTTTTGATAGAGTTTGACATGCGACTTGGGTTGGATCAGACATGAATCCAACCGGGACCTTTTTATAAAAGTGCCCATATCTCACAGACGTCGCCTGTCACATTGGGACCCCTATGACGGGGCGGTCCCTTGGGTATGATTTTTTCCAAACTTCGTACCAGTTGAAATATGGTTTATGGCTTTAGGACAATAGTCTTCTGAAGATCAGGCATGCTTCTTGCGGGAATCCAGTGGTTGGCTGTGACATGAAGAAGAAGATCGACCAATACGGGTCAGCATCAAAAACTCCAGAGTGGGATGATCTAGTTGTACAACTAATCATCCCTACCATTGTACCATCGACCAATATGTGTCAGCACCAGTGACCAATAAGGTTCAGCACCAGTGACCAATACGGGTCAGCACTAGCGACCAATACGGGTTTGCACCAACGACCAATATGGGTCAGCATCTAGCGACCAATACGGGTCAGCATATAGTGACCTATATGGGTCATTAGTGGAGTTACTACATATAGGATGGTCTGGATTTATGACTAGTCATCCATATCCCAGTAACCTTGAAGTTATACCGTAAGAGTGAGCTGTCTCTTTTGCTTTATGCTTCATGGTTTAGTTCATGCTTATGATATTACCTTTATAGTATTTCTTGTGATGTTTTTTTTTTTGGATTACTGAGAGACCTTCAGGGGTCTAAGAGTACCCTACTGAGCTATTATACTCACCCCTACACGGGCTCCACCTACACTTGTGTGTCTGGTGCAGACTACTGATGCTCTGAGGAAGACTTTGGAGGTTCAGGACTTGGTGGAGATTGGTGAGACGGGAGTAGTCAATATCCTATTCTTTGACTTCAGACTCATAACTACTACCCTCCAGGTAGAGCTCTAGGGTAGATGTGATAGCTGTTTAATTTCTTTTCGGTTTCTAGGGCTTGTATTCCAGCCCACTATTTTCAGTTTATAGTTGTACGTGTGGTTGTACTTTACTCTCATTGTTATACCTTACTTTTGTTATTTGTTTACTTTATTTTCTCTTCTTGAGTATGTACAAATCTCTAAGAAAATTCCTTCCCTGTTTGGGAAAATCCTTTAGGTGCAAGTCACAAACCTCGGGCCTATGGAAGGTGGGATTGGGGTAGTCACGTCTGGGCCCCATGGAATGGGTCATGAAAAAGTGGTATCAAAGGGAGTTTGGTTCTACCATAAGAACTAAGAGTCTACTTTTAATGAGGCAATGGTGTATAGTGTCTTGAGTTTGGTTTTCAGTACAGGGATTCTAGTTTTGGCATGGCGGACGATGTATCCATACACTAGGACCTTGAATTCTATTTTCTGACTCAGTACATGAAAACACTGGTTGTTAGTGTTTTAAAAAGTTCTCTTGATCTTTCATGAGTCATATCACTAGGTATAACCTATTGACTGTGGAACATCTGTTTCTTACAGGATGTCTCCACAAAAACAGCCATCTAGGATTCCAATTATAGATCATGATAGTGCCCCACCGAGTAATGAGGCATCGGTACAGGGACCACTCACAGTGATGGCACCATCGGGTGGTGTACCAGCAGCACCACCACCCATTGAGCAGCATCTGCTAACAATGAATCATTCATGTCATGTGACCGCATTTCATGAGTTCCAGAGACAAAGGCCTCTGAGGTTTCGAATCAAGATGGACCCCCAGGCAGTAGATCACTGGCTTTAGGTGGTTTTGCGGGTCTTTCTCTTAATAGAGACACCCACCGAGAAGATTGCAGTCTTGGCTGCTGGCCTTCATTAAAGCTAGGTAGGGTGATGGTGGAGCTCGACGCTCCAGGTGCCTAAGGAGACGACCCTAACCTGGATGGACTTTGAGAGCCTTTTCATAGCAGAGTTTGTTCTAGTGACACTATGCTCTATGCGTATTCAGGAGTTGTTGCATCTGCAGTAGGGCATCCAGACTATGGTTAAATACTCGATGAGATTTACTGACCTCTCCCGATACTCCATCGACATGGTACAGGAACCTTACTTTAGGGATCAAACCTTTGATCAGGGGCTCTGACAAGATATCTGAGTTGTGACTATTTCTCTCAGCATCCTGACACAGGTTGGAGTGCTAGAGAGAGCTTTGCTGATGGATAGATTCCTTATCGAGTAGGCATCGATAGTGAGATCACCTACCTGGCGACAGGTAGTAGAGTCATTTTCACCTGGTAGTAGATAGACAACGTAGAATCCCAAGTGAGCTAGACCTTCTAAAGGGTGACCCCGAGATGTAGGGTTTGAGGTGTGAGGCTTAAGAGGACGAGGGATCCACCTGTGAGGTATGATCTATTTTTTCTGAGGAACAGGGTTACAGAGCTTGTGACTGTCAGACTCCCTGCACAGATGATCGGTAGACAGTGGGGGGACCACCGAGGTATCTGCAACAGTAGTAGCATGAGCGTCATCTAGGTGGAAGACAAGGCTGGGGAGCAGGACATGCAGCGGGAGGTGGTCGAGGTCACTAGGCACTACCCCCACCACCCCTAGGCGGTCCACCATGATCTCAGGGAGCAGGTGGATGGGAACAGGCCCAGCTACAGGCAGTAGAGTCTCATGATCCTAATTTCCCTAAGATGATATGAGGTATGATCTGTATCTTCTATACTTTAGTAGCAGTGCTTATTGACATAGGTTTTATCCATTATTTCCTTACCACAGACTTAGTTCGAGACTCTGAGATTTCGACTAAGCTTTTAGCTCGACCTTTTCATTTTGATACTCCTACTGGAGAAGATTCGGTGGTCACACACTGGTACCGACATTGTGATCTTACTCTTGAAGGAGAGAGTTTCAGATTGTATCTTTTAGTAGAGGCATTGAAGCCCTGCGTTGTCATTCTAGGCATGGACTGACTATTAGCAGTTCAAGCATAGATTGATTGCTTCAGACATACAGTGCGATGTACACGCAGAGATGGAGGCTAGTTTTCCTTTGTTTGTGAGAAGGAAAATAGAGCAGCATGAGATGGACTTGCGCTCAGGAGGGTCCAGCCGATTACATATCAGCTGGCTTGCATGACCTTCAACACGATGGATGAGGTGATTCCATAGTTCTTAGTAGTGGTGGACGAGTATGAGGACGTCTTTCTAGAATATGACATGGGACTACCTCCTCATAGAGAGGTAGACTTCCGCATTGACTTATACCCAGTAATAGCACTGATATCTGCACCAGCATATTGTATGTCCCCTATAGAGCTTGGTGGGATAAGGGTACAATTAGAGGACTTATAAAGTAAGGGATTCATAAGGCCTAGTATCTCTCCAAGGGCATCCTCGGTGTTGTTTTCTAAGAAGGAAGTTGGAAGTTTGAGGCTATGCATGGAATTATGGTGCCTAAACTAGGTGACCATGAAGAAAAAGTATCCTATTTCGATGATTGATGATCTGTTTGATCATTTGAAAGGAGTGATGTGGTTCTTGAAGATAGACCTCAGATCAGGATATCACTAGCTTCATGTGATGGATGAGGACATCCTAAAGATGGCCTTCAGATGTCGGTACAGACATTAAAAATACCTAGTGATGTCATTTGGTGTAAGGAATTCCCCTATAGTGTTCATGGGTCTCATGAACAGCATATTCTAGACCTGCTTAGACTGGTTTTTAGTGGTCTCCAAAGATGGAATCTTGGTGTATTTGGCATCTGAGGAAGAGCATGTTGTACACTTGAGGATAGTTCTAGACACACTTTAGGAGCACCAATTATATGGGAAGATCTTGAAGTGTTAGTTCTAGATACTGAAGTTCCACTTCTTGGGACACGTCGTCTCAGAGGCTAGATTTGTAGTGGATCCAGTGAAGATCGAGGAAGTACTTTCTTGGGAGCCACCCAGGAGTGTTACTGAGGTACGGAGCTTCCTTGGATTAGAAGGCTACTATCGAAGGTTCGTACCTGATTTTTACAGAGTAGAATCACCTATGACTTCCTTGAAGAAGAAGGTAAAACTCTTTTGTGGTTAGAGAAATGCCATTAAAGCTTTCAAAAACTTAGGAAGAGCTTGACCAATGCTCCCATCTTGAGGTTTCCGAAGGGGGGAACTGACTATGTGATTTACTGTGATGCATCAGGGACCGGAATCGGTTGCTTCCTAATACGAGATGATGTAGTGATTGCTTATGGATCATGAAAATTGGGCCTCATGAGAAAAATTATGCAATTGTGACTTGGAGTTGGAAACAGTGGTCTTCATACTGAATATGTGGCAACATTACTTGATAGGTGAGCAGTTCTTTGTTTACTCAGACCAAAAGAGTCTCATATATATCTTCACATAGAAAGATCTGAATATGAGATAGCTATGTTGGCTAGATTTCCTCTTGGACTATGACTTTAACATAGTCTATACTCCTGGGAAGGAGAATGTAGTGGCAGATGCACTTAGCTAGAGATCGAATTCGCAGCTACTGAATGAGGATTTAGAGCAGTTATCCTTGCTTTAGATATCCTGTGTGGATAGAGATGAGACAGTCTACCTCCAGTAAATATTATTTTCCCCTCCACTCCTTTAGCGAGTCAGGGAGGCGCAACTCGGAGATAGCAGATGTGAGACTACACGTGCTCAGATATCCTCAGTCCATGAACCTGACGGATATTCTGAAGGTGTGGAGCACTCTATCCTTTTCAAAGGATGTACAATTTTACCAGTGTCCCTACGAGAGGAGGTGTTGAGGGAGTTCCATAAATCCCCCTTGGTAGTACATCCAGTTGTGATGAAGATGTATCAGGACCTCCAGTGTCGGTACTGGTGGCTAGGGATGAAGAAAGTTGTGGTGGAGTTCGTTTCTAGATGCCTCACTTTCCATCAGATGAAGGTCGAGCACCAGGTACCAACAAGATTGACCCAACCCCTCGAGATACCCGAGTGGAAGTGGGAAGGGATATCGATGGACACTGTGACGGGGTTACCATGTACGTCTAGAGGTCACAATACCATCTGGGTGATCATTGACCGACTCACCAAGTCGTCCCACTTCCTTGATATTCGAGAGAAGGGTTTGGTAGAGAGCATGGGACGTCTCTACGTTCAGGAGATCATGCAACTTCATGAGGTGCCTTCGATGATAGTCTCAAACTGTGACACACGATTCACATTCCGGTTGTGGAAAGGATTATAGGAGGCTTTCGGGACTCAACTTCACTTGAGAACAGCTTTTCACCAACAGAGAGATGGTCAGACTGAGCAGACTGTCCAGACCACAGTGAACATGCTTCGTTCATGTGTCCTAGATTTTGGTCGGAGTTGGGAGGACTGTCTACCCTTGGTGGAGTTCTCATACAATAACATCTATTACTCCACCATTGGTATGGCCCCTTTTGAGTCATTGTACGGGGTATTGTGCAGATCACCCTTGTGCTGGACGGATCTAGGAGAGCCAGCACTCGTGGGCCCAGAGATGCTATGGGCTACCACTAAAAAGGTGTAGGTCATCCAAGAGCAGATGAAGACTACACAGAGCTTATAAAAGTCATGTACAAATAGGAGACGGAGACCACTAGAGTTCTAGGAGGGGGACCACGTATTCTTCCAAGTCTCTCCTCAATGGAGACTATAGAGATTTTTCTGAGGTGGAAAACTCTCACTGAAGTTTATTAGGCCATTCCTGATACATCGGAGGATTGGAAAGGTGGCACGCCACTTGGCACTACCACCGCAGTTGGAGAGGGTGCACGACATCTTCCACATATCCCATCTGAGGAGATACGTGCATGACCCATCTCACGTCATCAACTATGGCGAGCTGGAGATTGACGATGGGTATACTTTTGAGGAATACCCGGTAGAGATATAGGATCGATAGGATCGGATCATTCGTGGGCGGTTGATACCTTTGGTGCACATTCTTTGGTATCACGGGAATCTAAAAGAGATCACATGGGAGCGAGAGGCTCATATGTGTGCCCATTACCCTTTTTTTGTGTAGCATTGTTTGGATTTTTGGGACGTAAATCCCCAAGGTGGAAAGAATGTAATAACCAAGAATTTTCAATAAAAAAATTTTCACAGTTTGTTGAAGTTAATGTGAGACCATTCTCTGAGATGGAACGTGATTTCGAGTCCTGGGGTGCCCGGAATATTTTTTTGAATTTTTTTTAAAGTACATTCAGTAAACGTGTGGGTGGCATTTTCTATCTTTTGAATCGGTGCTCGGATTAAAAATCCAAGTACGTTGTTGAATCTGTAGCACCGGGATTCACTTAAGGGAGGATTCACATTGACCATAGTAGGTCGGGAGAAAAATTTGGTTTTTGTACTTTTTAAAGAAAAGTAAAATAACATGTAATTGTTATTTTATTTTCTTTTTCTCCAACGGATGAGCGGTGGTGGCAGGACAGGTGACTTGTCAAGCCAATTAATGGCTTGAATAATCAACTACATAACTCCACCATTGGGAATTAAAATAGGTTCATTAATTAATTTAATGAACCTCATTAATTCCTTAATGCGTTACTCACCTTTCCCCCCTCCTATTTAAATAGTGCTCGGGGTGGTGTTTTGGAATGGCTTCTCCAAGAGAGGAAACTTTGGAGAAGTTATGTGGAAACATCCACCGATGGAGATGGAAGCTTGGGAAATATCAATCCGGGACCAACGAATGCCAACAACCTCACTCCGACAAGAACTCTCCTCCCGCCAACAACTATGATATATCCAACGAATTGAGGTAGGGGTTTTTGTTTTTGATATTATAAAATTCTTATTTCCCCGTTCTTGATTTATATGAATAACGTGGATCAACCAACCAACGGGTTGATCAATAGATAGTTCTTTAAACACAAGAGGTTGATGTGGGGTTACAAGTCAAAAGTTATTTCTAAATTCTCTATTTTTGCTAATATCCCTTGTTAAAATGCTAACGCAGAGGGGAGAGCCAATCAGAACAATGAATAGACCCTCTGTCGATCTTGTTATTATTTTGTTTCCCATGCGCGGTCGGAAAATGTGACGACATGGTAGAGATAGGGGTCACGCAGTGGCGGTGGTGACCCGAGAGGCTTGTAGGTGCAGACGACACCAAGTACGGACCACCGGAGCATGTCTCATAGCTTGTGGAAAGAACCGTCGGCGAGCCATTCCGACAGTGGCCAGAGGAGGCCCGCGGCAACCGGTCGCAAGCGGTGGGAAGGCGGCGTGTCGCGATGGCCATAGGTGGCTGGCCCGCGCCGACCGCACAGGAGAAAGGCAGCACATGCAGGTGCTGCCGCCGGCAGAAGTCACGACCAGTGGGCCCTAACAGGAGGGGGCGGAACAGCCCCACGCCGCGCCACGTCGGTTGGATACCGGTCAGCCTCATGGGTGACCGTTGCACGCCATGGGACAACGCCCCACCAGTCAGATGAAATGGACCCACATTCATGGGGCCAGTTGGAGACATGGTCCGCATTTAGGTAGACCGGGCTAGATACGGGTCGGCCAAACGGGCCGGACCCACGGGCCAGCGCGGGTGGTCCAAGCCCCACCTTGTAGGGCGGGCCCGCAAACTAGTCGGGCCAACCCCAACTTGCCGAACCCAGTGGATCGGGCTGACCCTTAATGGGCCGGACCTAGGCAGGGTCAGGTAGACCTCAGGACCCATTGTGTCTGGTCGGCCTGACTGAGTCAGACCGGGCCCAAACCCAACCGTCCCCCGAATAAAGAAACTCCCATAACTGACAAACCGAGTGTCCATTTGACACACTGTGAGTGGCATTCGGAACCCTTTTTGGAAGCGGTACCTTTGGCATATTTTGGCGGGCCTGACCAAGCTAGTCCGGACTGAGGTGCAGTCACCCCCATTTTCACATAAACTGGAGTAACTAACAAACTGGGCAGCTGATTGATATATCATCTGTGGCATAAGGACCCTTGTGACAAGGCAGTCCTTTGGAGATACTCTAAGTAAATTTTGATAGAGTTTGACATGCGACCTGGGTTGGATCATACTTGAATCCAACCAGGATCTTTTTGCAAAAGTGCACACATCTCATAGACCGGCCGTATGATCGACGTGTCGTCGTTAACATTGGGACCCCTATGAAGGGGCGGTCCCTTGGGTATGCTTTTTTCGGGAATTAGTACCAGTTTAAATATAACTGATGTCTTTAGGAGAAGAGTCTTATGGAGATCATGCGTGCTTCGTGTGGGAATCTAGTTGTTGGATTTGACATGAAGAAGAAGGGTGACCAATACGGTTCAGCATTAGAAACTCCAGAGTGGGGTGATATAGTTGTATGACTAATCATCCCTACCTCTGTATCAGCGACCAATACGGGTCAGCACCAGCGACTAATATAGGTCAGCACCAGCAACCAATACGGGTCAGCACCAGCGACCAATGTAGGTCAGCATCTAGTGACCAATACGGGTCAGCATATAGTGACCTATATGGGTCAAAAGTAGAGTTACTACAGATTGGATGAGCTGGATTTATGACTATTCATTCTTATCCCAGTAACCTTGAAGTTATACCATAAGATTGAGCTATCTCTTTTTCTTTTTCCTTCATGATTTAGATCATGCTTGTGATATTACCTTTGTGGTATTTCTTGTGATGTTTTTCTTTTTGGATTACTGTGAGAACTTCGAGGGTCTTGGGGTCCACTACTAAGTTGTTATACTCACCCTTGCACGATCTCCGCCCACACATGTCTGTCTGGTATAGAATACTGATGCTATGAGGCAGACTTTGGAGGTTCGAGACTTGGTGGAGCTTGGTGCAATGGGAGCAGTTGAGATCCTCTTCTTTGACTTCAGACTCATAGCTACTACCCTCCAGGTAGAGCTGCAGGGAAGATGCGATAGCTGTTTACTTTTGTTTCAGTTTCTAGGGCTTGTATTACGGCCCACTGTTTTCATTTTACAATTGTACTTGTGGTTGTACTTTACTCTCATGGTTATACCTTACTTGTGTTCATCGTTTACTTCAGTTTCTCTTCTTGAGTATATACTAATCTCTAAGGTAATTCCTTCCCTATTTAGTAAAATCCTTGAGGTGATATTCACTAACCCATGGCCTATAGAAATAGGGCTTGGGGTAGTCATGTATGGGCCCCATGGGACAGGTCATGACACGTGGCACTAGGAGTATTATCTTGAAGGGCCTCCTATCCAAAACAGGGATGTGGGAAATAGATTTTCAATCCATTTTGGAATCCTTCATAAGGGAAAAATGGATCAGATATGGGAAACATACTATAGGGTATGTTTTTTTCTTGTAGATATCAATAACTACCGTGGCCATGGCCACGCCATAGTGGAATTCATAGTGGAATTTGGGCTCCTTTAAAATGGATAAAACAGTCACAGATCCTTATAGATCTTAACCTTTTCAAAAATAGAAACATGTGGTGAGTTAGCAGGGGTGTTAAATTAATTGTAATTTATTATCCATTTCTATTAACTGATCCATACACCCCCTATCGAATTATTTCATTCTTTCAGATACATCCGATCAAATTAAGGCTTGGTCGAGCAGTATCTTGGCATTGAAACTCTATTGACAGAATTTAATGCCAAGTAAGGGTTCTTTTTAGATCCTTTGAATACCCTTGATCATATCATATGGGATTTAGGCCCTAGTTCATGGAGAATATAATGATTTTGGTTTATGGTATTCTCCATTATTCTATTTTTCCAGTTTTCTTTGCTTCTTGTTTTTTGGGAAGAATGAAATAATATGAGGCCCTATTTTGGGTGTTATTTTAGCATGGTTAGATTTTGATTTGTTGATTCTAGGTTTGGACTAGTCTTACTTCGACTTCATAGTGTTTCTTCTGGTGGTGGTTGAACCACAATCATCCATTCTTATGTGAAAAACATTGAAATTTGAATTAAGGTATGGGATTCATTGCTTCTCCTATTATTTTATGTGCAATATTAAAGATATCATTAATTATCTTTTTGGGTGAGGTTTAAATTAAACTTAAAAATATTAAACCAAATTAAATAATGAACCTTGATTTGGGTTATAGAAATCACATGTGTTTCCACTATGATAATGGTTTTCCTCTTATTTTACTAGATAGTGTGTTATCTATGTTTATTCTTGGTTTAAAATTTTTTTGTATGGTTTGTTTTATCATTCTTAATTTGATAAAATGGTTAGAGAACATAAATCTAGTGATGTTTTTGTATATATAATTTAAGATTCGTGTTTAAATGAAATTTTCTTTTCTTATGTTAATGGAATGGGAAAAAATGTGACGCTATAAATTATTGTTGAATATATATTAAAGAGGCGTGTTAATTGAAAATGTATGTTGATGAAATGGAAATTTATTCTTATAATAATGTATAAATTATTCTTAGCCTTTAATAGTTGAAGACTTAGGAAACCTGTGGTTCTAATGTGTGATAAATGAATCAGTAATTTCAAGAAGATGAAGAACTAATTGTTTGAAAAATATAAATATTGGGGTCCAAGAAAGAATTTTTTCTTATGAAGGACAGATGACTTGGTTTTTGGGGAAAAAATGGAATGTTGACCCTATTTATTATTTCCTTTCTTCCTTGTGTGTTTTCACTATAAGTGATCCTTGCAGTGTGATGAGATATGAGCCTGGGATGGATGATGGTTGATGGGACATGGGTGGGGGGCCCAGGTTTGTGGAAGTTGATGATGCCTAAGATAGAAATATTCATGGTGGTGTTGGGTAAAACACTAGGAATTATGGAATAGAATGAATATGGGTTTTCCTGTTGTTGTTTTAAAAGTAGGGATGTTTTCTTGTTATTGAATTTTCTATAATGGTAAGATGGTCGAGTTTCTTGTTTACCGGCATTCCTTTCCCCAGTGATTGAGGTAGCTGGTTTTTCTTGGCTATGTATATTTTTTATAGTAGCTTAGGATGAATCCTAGAGTACCTGAAATTATATAATGATAATAAATAATGAATTTTTTAACACATGGGGTTGGTTCTTGATGGAATTCAATTTTTGATAACCTTGAGAAATAGTGGGATTGGTTTATTTATATTTCGATTCATGGGAATCAGTTGATGATCATGTTAATTTAATGATAAATTAAGGTTAATGATTAATTTAAATAATTAACATAAGGTGAAATTTTTAATGGAAATAAAGAAAGAATTGAATTTCTTCTTGAATACTTGTGGTATTATATGATACCGAGTTCTTAATGGTGGCAGTTGCGTATCTAAGTGATGATAATTTCAATTGAGACTAAGACTAGATTGATACTTATAGTGTGGTTGTAAGATTTATTATATCCTATAATTTATGTGATTTCATATGCTACCCCACCCATGTTAGTAGGGTGAATTACACCCAATGGAATCTTGGAGGGTGTTTTCCCCAATATCTAGGTTAGAAAAGAATAGATTTCTGACAACCCCCCTCTTTTCCAACTCTCTTCTCCTGTTAGTATTATATACTAGCATGTTCAGTGGTTACCTTTCCCATATATGTGTGTAGAGATATGTAATGGGTTTTTTTTATTTCAAAAAAAATTATCTCCAAATATAGTATCCAATGGATTATTATAGGTATGTCATGTATGTTCTATCATGACCAATCCCAATGGGGATTGATCTATAAATCCCCCAACTCACCGCCAATAGGCCAGAGGCTAGCGACTAGCATTGATTAGGCATATCACAAACATATAAGGCCTTAGACTAATGTACCTATACACACACACACATCTCTAAGACCATACAATGAGAAAAAGTAAAACAACTGATAAACTATGCATGCATACAACTAAATCCCACAACCAGAGTATGACATGAAGTAATGGAAAGTAAACAGGGTCAAATACAAGCCTACCACAAATAGTCTAAAAAAATCCATCCTAAATGTAAATAAGGGGACTGTTGTTAAGATAACCATAAGAAAACGCCTCGATCTGTCTGGATCACTAAGTGTCATGTAGTCTTAGTCCCTTTAGTAATTTTTCAAAAGGTTGATCATCTCCATAAGACACGACACGTGTAGGAAAAGCCCGTGTAGGGGTGAGTAGAAAAATATACAATCGGACACCCTGAAACCAATAATCATACATCAATGAGAATAAGAGTCATCTTTGTATAGGTATATATCTAAATCACATATAACAATAATATCTAGACATACTCAACAAATACACACAGTCTCATGGTAAAGTCACAACCATAATTCTAGCCTAAGATTATTTCTCAAAATGTTTTATATAAGACTCATCTAGGATAACACACTCCACGGGTCAGATATCACTGATGACATTCATCTGAGAGGTAGTTCTCATCGGGTCTTTCCATTAAAAGTATGTTGGAAGTATGAAGATATATGATACACAAATGAGGATCACACCCAAGGTCATGGGATATACCAACAAATAAAACTATATTAACCCACTAAGTAGAATATTGGAACCTCCGTAGTGTAGGTCTTGAAGATACCAAGAACTCCACCTTGGTAAAGAAGATGATAAAGGATCTCACATTGAGCCTCATAAAAGGATTCCAACAACTCTATCCAATAATTCATGTTGAAGGGATCATCATCCTATGTGTAGGGTGTGATTACATACTAACCCTCCAGGAATGGATATTGGGAATGCACCCTAATGAAACACTTTCATGATATAGAGGAAAATGTATCTAATCCTTCTTTTATAGAGTACACAGCATGTACTGAAAGTACATGGCATTCCCCTTCAGCACTAGGTCCTTCCCATGTAAAACAGACCATGCCCATGTTCATGTAAAAGTACACAGTGTGCCCATGCCTATGTACTTAGTCCCTTTTCCAAGTACATGGCTATGCTCATGTACACCTGGCATGGTTGTGTCCATATGGGAGTACACGGTGTTCTCATGATCATGTACTTATGGATGTTTCTGTTTACCCTATGAGGTATGTGAGAAGTTTCTAGGTAAGGGTTGTGCGTTGTGTGAATGAGTCACACACTTTGTGATACTTAACTTCTCTCGAAAACCCTAGCCTCCATTTTGAGGGTCCAACATGATGTGTCTGTCCATTGTAAATGTCTTGTACTATGGGATTACTCCATATTTCAATATCTGGAACCCACAATGTCATCCACACCTCCATCCACCAATCTGTCCATGCCCCATATCAGACACTAAGAAAACCCATCAATCTGGCCTTTTTTTCACTGAACACATGAATTCAGCCATCAAATCCACTCGAAAAATTTCCTTGCACATTAAACCATCAATGCGTTTCAAAGAACACAAATTGGGTATCCCAAATCCATATAATTCATTTTCTCTTCTATTTTCATATGATCCCTTAATATCACCAATTTTGGATCTATGATATTGAATCATTTCACCAAGAAATGGGCGAGAAACATTCAATTTATAGGGTATTTTTTAAAATTATAGGCCAATGGATTTTTACAGTAGTGAAAAAATAATCAGGGGAGAAAATTACAATCATAAACATGAAGAATGAACCGCATACAGTGTTCATGTTGGCCTTAATCTTTTGTCATTAGAATGGTGAATAAAGAGATAAAAAAATAAACACGAAGTAAATCCCAAAAAAAAGATCCCCATAGATAACTCATCATATAAAATGAATGATCCACAAATCAATCTATCCATTAATTGATTTGCATTATCTATAGAAATAGATAGCAGGGAAATAATCCAATCAAAAAAACTTCCTACCTATATTTTGTATTGATCCCTGATGATAAATGAAGTTGTTTATTTGTCTTTTGTGAGATCCCCTAATTCCGTTGTGCACCGATCGTAGAGCCATGATCCAATTGTCGTTCTCCCATGGAATCTGCTCTAATGTCTCCAGTAGATCTCATTGATTTGTAAGGTTGTGTGGATAACTCTAAAAATCCACCATAAGCATGTTTATAAAAATATTATTATGTTTCTATCTCAATGAACAAATAAATTAATTTATTTTGTTTCTTTTATTAATTTTTATGCCCATGATGACTTTTTCACAAATACCCCATGCTGAAAAAGGTTTTGTGGCACCTAGGGTAAAATCTATGATATGAATTAAAATTTTCCCTTGGATTTATTATCGTTTCCCCAATTTAGAATTTATTTCACTTTTCTAGGAAAATTGTGTGTGTGCATGTTATTTAATATATTTAATATATTTCAAACATTAATTTTGGACACTTTGGGAACTGGAATCACATACCATCTCAGCACATAGTCTTAAAAATAATCCATAAAATATCCAAAAATAATAAATTTAAAATTAGAGTCAATATATTCTCCCCACATTAGTGATTTACATCCTAAAAGTCCAAGCAAAGTGGATATACAAAAAAATGTGGCTATTGAGCATGCATCTGATCCTCCTAATCTAATGTGATCTCCTAAAGATTCGTGTCATACCACTGATCATGAACTAAAGGAATCACTCACCCATGAAGGATCATCTCCTATAAATCCTCGATCTCTACTGGGTACTCAGTAAAGGTAGATCAATCCTTGAATTCCATCTTTCCCTAGTCAATAACATGTGATGGGTCATGTGTGTGCCTCTTCAATTATGACACATGGAAGACGTCATGTACCCAGTATAACTATGGAGGTAAAATTAAGTGCTACGCAACCTCTCCAACTCTATATAGTATATGGAAAGGGATAATTAATCTTGTAGATATCTTGTCTCCCTAACCAAATCTTTATAATCCACGTTAAGGTGAAACCCATAGGAACATATGGTCTCCCTCATAAAACTCCAAAGGCCTCCATATTCTATCCTCATAAGACTTATAATGACTCTATGCAGTCTTCATATGTTCTTGGATGATCTAAACCTTCTCAGTAGTGGCTCACACCAACTCTGGGCCCATGAGTGCTGACTCTCCTGGGTCATTCCAGCAAAGTGGTGACCTTCAGGGTCACCTGTATAAGGCCTAAAATAGAGAAATACTAATATTGGAATGGTATTTTTTGTTGTATGAAAACTAAAACAATGGTAGTTTATTCTCTAAAATATATATAACATCCAATATGTAAGACCATTGCATGTCCTCTAAGACCTGAATGGTCCACTCAGTCTGTCTGTCAATCTAGGGGTGAAAATCCAAGCTCAAATGAAAATAAGTCCCAAAAACCTCATATAATACATTCTATAACAAATATTTTAAGTTATCATCATGGTATAAAATTATCATTAAAGTAATTCCATGGATTTAGAATATATCATTCATGTTGAGGAATCCCAATCTCTCTACGGAACTTTTCTCTCGAATATCTAGGAATTAGGCCAACTTGGTGGGTCAGTCTATGATCACCCATATGGAATCATGTCCCCTAGAAATATGTGGTAACCCCATTATAAATTCAATCGATATATTATACCACTTCCATTATAGAACCTAAAGGGTTTGAGCTAAACCCACTAGAACTTGGTGCCCAGCCTTTACTTGCTGACAAGTGAGGCATCGAGAGACAAGATCTGAAACTCCCTCATTCATCTTTGGATGCCAAAACTAACATCGGAGGTCCTGGAACATATTTTCCAACCCTGTATGTACCTCCAAAGGAGATGTATGAAACTATCTCAGAACCACCTCCCACAAATTCATCTGTACCATCATGCATCCTTAGAAAAGAATGACATGGTCCCCACCTTCGGAAAATCTATCAGGAGCATATCCATTGGATATCTAAGTATGTAAGGTCTCAAAATAAGTATCCCAAAGTTATGCCTCCCTAAATTTATAAAAAATTATAGGGTTAAAAACCATCGACTGGAGGTAAGTTTCTCTATCTCCATATATAAAGGATAGCTGCAATGAGACAACTGCTATGAATCCTCACTTGACAATTGTGAACAAGATCTCCTACTGATATCATATGCTACCATGTTCCCCTTCCCAAGGGTATAGAAAATCTAAAATTCATAATCATGGATTAACTCTAACCATAGCCTCTCTCTCTTAAGTTAATATCATTATCAGAGAATATTTACTTGAGACTCTTGTGGTCAAAATAGATGATAAACTGCTCACCCATTAGGTAGTGTCTCCACATATTTAGTGTGAATACTACCACTACTAACACAATATCATGGGTTAAATAGTTCTTCTCATGTGGTATTAACTGATGTGAACCATAGGAAATCACTACCTTTCTATACATTAGAACACAACCAAGCCTTGTTTCTGATGCATCGTAGAACACTACGTACTCAACGCCCTCCTCTAGAAATATCAAGATGGGAGAACTCATCAATATCTTCCTCAACTCCTAAAAATCCTGTTGTCACCTCCCTGTCTACAATAAAGGCTTCCCTTTTAGGTCAAATATATCATGGGGAATGATATTCTGGAGAAGTTAAGTAATAATCTCCAGTAATAGCCTTCCAACCCAAGGAATCTATGCACCTATTTCACTCTCTTGGGTGGCTCCCAAGCTAACATTTCCTCAACCTTCTCTGGGTCCACTATCACACCATATGTTGTGATAACATTTCCAAGAAATTGGTCCTACTAAATTGAAAACTAGAACTTTGATACATTCCCAAAAAGTTGTTACTCTTGGAGTATGTCCATAACCATCCTCAAGAGTCGCACGGGCTCCTCCTTAGATTCCAAGTACACAAGGATATCATCGATGAAGACTACCATTAAAATGTATAAGAAGGGATAAAAGATCTAGTTCAAGAGTCCCGTGAACACTATTGGGGAATTCTTCATTCCAAAGGGCATCACTAAGTACTCATAGCGATTGTAGTGACATCTGAATGTCATCTTTGGTATATCCTCATCCCGTACTCACAACTAGTGACAACCTAATATGAGGTTAACCTTCAAGAACCATCATTACCATATCAAATAATCAAATATGTCATTGATCCTCATTAGTGGATAATATTTATTTATGGTCACCTATTTCAAACTTCAGTAATGCACATATAACCTCAAGATATTTTCCGCCTTCTTAGAGAACAAAATAGGGGTTGTCCATGGTGAATCATTGGGTCTAACAAAACCCTTCCTCTGTAATTCCTCCAAATGAAAAATCATCTCAAAAATCTATATGGGGGCCGTATGATGTTTTGGTTCAGATATCGGGGTCATATCAAGGTATATATCAATGTATAAGTCTATCTCTTGGTTAGTAGGTAAGCATGGAACATCCTTAGGAAATACATCCTCATAATAAACCGCCACTATAGGGAACTGAAAACTCATAACATCCACTACACTGATATTCATACTATCCAACTAATGATTAATTGTCTATACCCTCCTATCCATGAGTCCATCCTATGATACCATGGTTTCCTTCTCACCCAAGAACGAAAACTTGGTCCCATCACTATAGAAAAACTGCATCCTCCACCTGAGACAGTGAATTTGTGCATGAACTTTGGATTATCAGTCCATACCTAATATGATGTCTTAAGGCCTCATCACTACTAAAAAGATATCCCAATAGAAACTCTTACCTCTAGGATTCAGGTCACATTTTCGGCATAAGTGTGTGATCACCGAGTCATGTCTAGTAGGAGTCTCTAGGCGCAAGGGTCGAACCAAGGGATTAACATGAATCTCTAAATCTCAAACTAGATATGTGGAAATAATGGAATTATTAGAAATTTTGTCTATCAGTACCTTATTTAAGGTATAAAAGACACAGATCATACCACATAACATTCTTGACACCTCTGGGTCGTATGTCTCAACTGCCTATAGTAACCCCTCATCCTTCAACTCCTTGAGCCTGGTGTGGACCACATGGGGGTGGGGGTGGTAATAATTAGAAGTTTCAACCACATCCTGCTATTATTATAGATTATCTGCCACATTCACTGCCCTGTGGACCTATCTTCTCTAGCCACTACTTCTGTCTTGGTGGCCCATCCACTATATCCATGTCAGTCATATGGTGGGTCATAAAATCTCACACAAGATTTCCTCATCCATCATAAGAGTATCACCACATTTACCTAGGATAAATAGACCAATCATATTAACCATGAACCGTAGACACTCTATCTTGGGACCTCCTCTTGAAATTCCTCTCACACCAAGGTCCCTGATACTGATGTCGTCTCCCTACTGCCTAATTTTATGCTCTTGTTCACCCACTACCGACAACCACTATCTATGTCTACTTAATCAAGAAACTCTTAAACACCAAAGCTCTCTACATCACCCCATTATATGAAGTAATGCATAGAGGTATAAAACTATCTCAGATGTCCCTATACATTCCTCATTAAAAGTTATGATCCTGGAAGAACTAATCATGAACTATATCCACAGAGTACCTGGAGAGGTTGTTAAACCTTGATGAATACTCAAATACTTTCATACTGCCCTATTAAAGCTGTAGAAGCTACTTAATGCACAAAACCTTAAAATATCTAGAGAGAACTCCTCTATAAAAAGGCAGTAAACCTCTAACCATGCTAGAGTCTCCCTATCATAAGACTAGGTCACTAAACCCCATCATTGACCTATAAATCCATGGAGAAGTATTTCTTCCAAAACCACCATATGATCAGCTGGTGTCCAACCAAGATGGAAAATTCCTGTCACCACATCGAGCCAATCCTCAACTACTTGTGGGTCAGGCTCACCTCAAAACCTAAGGAGTTGCTTTCACTAGAACTTGTAAAGTGCACTCATCTTGTCCACATCATCTATTGGTACTACGGGTACCATATGTTTCTCAGTAGGTGGTGGCCTAGTTGGCGCACCACCTTGAGGTAACACCTTATGAATTGGTCTATATATCAATGTCTTATTGTTGAGGGGATCATCCTCATGATCCTAATGTTGAATTCTATCAGGAATACATTACAGAGGCATCCTGAAATAAAAAAGATGTACCATAGTAAATGAGAATATCTAGAGAGCTAACTTAATAAGGACATGGAAACTACAACCAATTCTTATATGAAGCATGTAATATTTTTTCCCTGAAACCAATTTCCTCATATACTGAGTTGAAGGGAAGATGATCAGATTCATGGTGTATGGATATGTCAATTACTGCACCAACACTGGAGTACCTATCCTAAAATATGAACTCAAAACACTTAATGTTTTTTGCCCAACCCAATATAATAGACTCTGGTCCTAAGGTATAACTGACTCCTCTGATACAACTCTATCATGACACGTCCCAATGGGGACCAATCCACAACTCCCCAAGCCCACCTCCAATAGGGCATGGGATGGTGACTAGCACCGAGTAGACATATCACTAATATGGGAGGTCTTAGATTAATGAACATGTACACACACAAAAATATCCAAGCCCATAAAATACTGAAAAGTAAAATAGCTGATAAACTTTTCATGCATACATATAAATCCCATAACCATAGTACGATAAGAAGTAATGGAAAGTAAATAGGTCTAAATATAATACCACTACAAAGAGATTGAAAACGAGTTAACCATGTATGTAAAGAATGGTACTGATATCAAGATAACCATAGGAACACATGTTGGTATATCAAGTTCACTAATCACCACTTGGTCCCAATCCCTCAAGGACTCTATCAAAAGATCAATTGTCTGCACATGACATGATGCATGTAGGAAAATCCCGTGTAGGGGTAAGTATAAAAGTACCCAGTAGTACACCCCAAAACCACAAATCATAGAATAATAAGAATAACATAAATTTCTACACATGCATATTTCTATAGTACATATAATAATAATATCCAGTCATACACAACAAAGACATGCAGTCGCAAGGTAAAGTCACAGTCATAATGACAACCTAGGATTCATGTTCGAAAGGTTTTACATAGAACTATTCTAGGAGAACACACTCCATGAGTCAGATAAAACTTGTGACGTATATCTAAGAAGTAGTTATCATCAGGTATTTCCATTAGAAGTATGATGTAAGTTTGAAGAGATGTGATACACATATGAGGATCACGCCCAATTCCATAGGGTATAACGACAACTCAATCTGGAATAACCCACTAAGTAGAGGATCATCACCTGTATAGTGTTGATCATAATGATACAAAGAACTCCACCTAGGAAAAGTAGATGATATAGAATATCACTCTGGACCTCATAGAAGGATTCCAACTACTCTATCCATGAATTTATACTAAAGGGATCTCTATCCTATGTGTAGGATTTGATTCCATACTAACCCTAATGAAATTGATATAGGGAACACACCCTAATTAAAATTATCCAATATACATAGGAAAAGTGCTCCAAAACTTCTTTGAAGAAGTATAGGATGTGTACTGGAAGTACACAGCATGCCCCATTGGCACTGGGTCCTACCCATGTAAAATGGTTGGTGACCATATCCATGTAAAATTACACATCATTTCCATTATTTTTCACTTATTCCCATGTCTAAGTACGTAGATATTCCTTCATACACCTAGACTGGACGTGTCCATGTTGTAGTACATGATTTTCTCATGCTCGTCTACTCCTGACCATGTATGTGTACCATCTAAGGTGCATGCTGAGTTGTTAAGGAAGGGCCACACACCCTGTGATCGAGTCACACAGCATTTGATACTTAACTTATCATGGAAACCATAGAAACAAATTTAATGGTTCCACACTACATGTATCTCGGTTGTACATGTTGTGTACTACTGGATTTCTCTAAATTTCTAGATCTAGAAACCATGTTGTGGTCTACACCTCTGGACACTGATCCAGATTCACCCCATTCTAGAAACCAAGTAATAATGTTTTCTGGGAATTTCCATCATTGAACACTAGAATCTATCCATAAAATCCACTCAAGGAATGCCCTCACGCGTCAAACTTTTGTCGTGCGTCAAAGAATACAAATCAAGTATCCCAAATCCATCTGATATGTTGCCTCTTCCATCATTGCATGATCCCCTAATCACAATGATTCCAAATATATGATATCTAATCATTGTGACAATAAATTAGTGCATAAAGTTTTATTTCTCAGGTATTTTTCAAACTGTGGTCCAAGATATATTTTTTTTTCTATGAATAAATAATTGGGGGAGAAAACAACAATCACAAACATGAGGAATAAACCTCAATCAATTTTTATGTTGGACTCAATATGTTTTCCTTATAATGATGAATTAAGATATAAACAAATAAAAATGAAGAAAATACCCCTAAAAGATCCCCGTAGATAACCCATCCTACAAAATGATTGATCCTAAAATTAATCGGTTGGCCAATTGATTCACGTTTTCTATAAAAATATATGATGAGGAAAGTATCGAATTAAAAAAATCATCCTATCTCAATTTCATATTGATCACTGATGATGAAAAAAATTCATTGTCATTGGTGAGATCCTCTCATTTCGTTGGGCACCAATCGTAGAATTATGATCCGGTTATCATTCCCCCACATTATCTACTCCAACAGATCCAATGGATCTCATTGATTTGAAGGGTTATGTAGATAACCATAAAAATATACCATAAGCATGTTTATAAAGATATTATTAGGTATCTGCATCAATGAAAAAATAAATTTATTTATTTTATTCATTTTTAAGCCCAATATGACTTTTACACATACATCCCACGTTGATAAAGGCTATGTCATGCCTAGATAAAACCCACACTATGAACTCAATAGTACCCCTCGAATTTATAATCTAATCCCCCATTCATAATTTATTATACTTTTTTAGGAAAACTATGTTTGTGTGCCATTTAATATATTTAATATATTTCAAAAATTTATTCTGGGCACACTGTGTCTCAGAATCACACATCATCTCAATGCTTGGTCTCAAAAATAGTCCATAAAATATCCAAAAAACAATACATGGAAAATCTAAGTCATTACATGGGTTGTGATGTCTTGAGTTATAATACTCGACATAAATGCTATAGTAGATCCTATAAACTACTCAGCTTCTATGTAGAGATGTAGAACATGATGATGATATTATGTGGTGCATGGGGTGCATGGTATGTGATGATATTATTTGATGCATGTTATTCTTGAGGTGGTACTTTAGCTATGGTTTCTTCAGGGTTTCTTACTTTTGGAGTGAGATGGCATGAGAAGTGTGACATTGGGGTAGAGTGGAAAACTAGTTGGGAAGTGGTGGAAGGTTAACTTTTTTTTTTTGATATCATATTATATGATCACTGGTATATAATAATTGGAGAGAAATCCATAGTATGGTTGGGAACTTACCACACCTTATTAATTGATGAGTTAGCCTCATTGTTTCTCACTGGGATTTAGTACTCTTTCTTTATCTTTTATAGGAGAGTTCCTGGGATGATCTTACTAAGTATACCTATTATGATTACCCTACATGTA
Source organism: Viscum album (assembly GCA_963277665.1). Taxonomy (NCBI): domain Eukaryota; kingdom Viridiplantae; phylum Streptophyta; class Magnoliopsida; order Santalales; family Viscaceae; genus Viscum; species Viscum album. The sequence continues at coordinate 145,100,985 of OY728141.1, forward strand.
TATAAACTAGTTTTTAGTATTTCAAGATTAGATTAGTGATCAGGCTAGACTTTATTAGATCATGGAGTTTTTTAGGATCTATTTGGGCTTTGAGGTCACTACCGAGCACTTTTGTTTTGGTGCTTATAGTTTATTTTTTAGTTTTTTAGTCTGTGTGACATTACATGAATGTATTTGGGATCTTTTAATTTTATCTTGTTCATGAGTTTTTTTATTTTTCTATCTTATCTATTGTTTCTCAAATCATAGAGGGTAATGTATCCCATCTATGTTTATGATATACCATTGGTTATTATTAATAACCAATGGCATATTGAAAGTAGTATTGAGAATCATTATCTTCCTTATCTCATTTCCATCCTCGAAGGGGTTACTTTGGGGGGAGGATTCATGATATAGTGGTATTATAAGTTCATGTTAAGATATAGGATGGAGTTTTGAGGTAGTAAGTTTTAATATATCAAGCTTTCCTATGAGGTGTGGATATTTTGTTTTTCAGTTTAAATCATTGATTTTGACCTAATGTGAGTATCTAGTGAGATCATGGGAGTTTCAAGGGTACCCAAGGCTTTTTCAAATTCCAAAACCAGACTTTTGGAGAAAAATAGTTAGGCCACATAGTTAGAAGAAACCATATAGTCCAAGCCGCATAGTTACTACTAAACATACGGGGAATTTCAGAGGGTAATAGGAGACTGCATGGTTTTGGTAAACTATGCAACTAAGGCCTCATGCCTATGTGGGGGAACCTGAAATTTTTAGTATGGTCTAAATTCTGAGTCGATGCATGGTTTGTCTAACTGTATTTCATGACCACATGAGGGGTTATAGGGGTCAGTGGCAATGGTTTTTGATCATTTTGTCAAATCGTGTTCATAAACTGTGTGGGTTCTCTAGAGAGGTAGTGAGGGGTGCACAGTGGGCACTTGGTTTTTCCAACAGTACAGCCAAACCATATGACCCATTAATTTGATTGGAATTTACCATTTCACCCTTCAAATTTCTTACAACCTAAAAATTGTTTCCTCCTTTCATTCTAGTGGACAATGTAAATATTTTTCATCTATTTAAGACCTACTAATCTTGGATTGGATTTTGATTTACCCTCTGGACTCAGAATCGAACACTATTCATCTTGTTGGATCCATGATGATAAGTTCTATGTTCATATTGTGTCATTATTAATTTTTTTAGATGCACGTCTATAATAGGCTATGTAAAAAGTAAATTTATTTTTATAATGTACCACAGAGGCTGACCAGGGTCATCTCACTTGAGGCTCTTTGTCATTTTTTCACTCGTTTAATATAATTTACCTAAACTATTTCTTTTTGGTTGTTTTTATTATTTTATTAAAACAATGATAAATTTGGTCTTTGATTATTTTCTAATACAATGAGATGACTTGAAATATGAAGATTTTTACTAAAATATCATTAAAGGATAAACAAATTTTGATTGGAAAGAAAGAACTTGTCCTTTGTGGTTTGGTTTATGGGTTCCATCATTCTACTTTTTGGTGTTTAAATTTAGTTTGACAATTCAATAATGAGATATCATGAAATAATTAATATCCTTTTATTTTGTGGTGTGAAATATGGAATTTCTTTAGCAATATAAACTCCACCTCCTCCTCTAATCAAGGTTTGTGGAACACCTCCACCAAGAGTGTGACATCTCCCAGGACCTGGCTTCATCGTATTCCATTTCATCTACTGAATGGTTCAACTCCACCATACGAAGAGATTGTTTCTAGTATAAGGGAGGGAAATGATTTAATAAAAGTATAAAAATGAGTTTGAGTTTAGTTTTGTGGTGGTAAATATCCACACTCATTCAATTCGATCTTTCTCACCACAAAGGTAAATAAAACATATTAATTTTCATGCTAAATGAAATAGAAACACCACTTAACTCCCCCGAGGCCAAGCCTCGGGTTAGCCCCTCATTTTAAGGTAAGAGGTCACTATGGAAATAAGAGAAATATGATAAGAAGAAAAAAAAATAAGTGAATAAAAAAATAAGAATGAGGAGATAGGGATAGAGAGTAAAATAAAATAAAATAAATAAAAATAAAAATATTAAAATACTTAATAATAAAATTAAAAGGAATATAAGAAGAAGAAGAAGAAGAAGTTGGATCACACTTTGAATAAAAATAAAATGTATGTATTATTATTTATAAAATAAAACTTAAAAAATTACATGAAGAATAAAATAACAATAGAAAAACAAGAAAATGAAAAAATGAAAACATGAGCATTCTTTTGTCCTGGTAGAAGCCACTCCCTCTGGGTGTTCGGACTTCCTTCTTTGACGGGGTGAGCATCTCTTTTTATATGCTCAAAGGATCTTGGACCTTATCCTGTTCAAATCCTTTGGATCTGAAAGTATCTTTACACGTCTCTTTTATTCTAAAATCATCATGAGACTTATAGTGATGGATTTTAAAATACTCAATGGTTTAGGGTGTTTAGATATTTTTTTGTGGACCCGATACTCTTAATTTGTGCATGGATGGAGGGATGTGTCTTCCATGGGATGTGAGGATTGGAAACATGGTAGTGGAGCGGTTGAAAGGGAAGTGGTAGTGAATGTTATCCCTCAACCCCTTCAGAATTCACTGAGGCCAAGGGAGCTCTAAAAATGATTCATTTGGGCCATCTAAGGGTGAAAAGGTGATCCAAAATGGAATGGAGATTTAGTGGTTAATATTGGCTCATGTCTAAGAATTATAGTGGTTGTCCATGGTGTTTCTTGGTGATCTGCAGTGGTGGAGGGCATTGAAGAAGGAGGTAGTAACGGTGGAGCATAGAAGAGGTTCTATCCGAGTGAGGTTGATGTAGGATCGAGCCAAACGATGACTTTTTTGTTAAAATTTGAACAGTACCTTGTAATAACTCATGTCATACATCAAAACGTCAGTGCGGCTTCATGATGGTATATCAACCAAGGTGCTTGAGCACTAGGTAAATCTCTTACAGTGGGTTGGGCTCCCATATAACACTGCACTCACACAATATGTAGGCCACACATACATGTGGACACCTATGCATGGGAAAGATTCCCCCATGTAGCCACAGCTTGAGATGGATCTTCCAGGTGGCTTGGTCAACTAGACTCTTGAGATTTGTCTGTAAGATGAGTTGTCGGGTTAAAGGGTGGTCATCCTGTTGGATTCTTTTTTGGTAAATTATACACCTAAAATTCAATATATTCATAAATATTTGAAAAAATATATCATTCTAAAATGAAGTTAATAATTAAAATCCCCATTTAAATTCCATAACATTAAAAACTTCTCTTTTCATTTATTTCAAACCATTTTACTACCGTATTCATATTTTCACACATTTAAGTAAAACATTAGAATTTATGGGAATTTAGATCAAAAAAACATTTAAAACCATTGAAAATGATTAAAAATATGCATGATATTTGTGTGTTTCATCTTCATATCGACGGAGTTATTTTAGTGCAAGATATTAAGCCCCATTTCCAAGTTTATCATATATTTCTCTGTTTTCATCAAATCTGGATTGAGTTAGGAGTCGATAAAGGACGATTGTTCTACCATGAGTATATGGTAGGTGGTATATACCTTTCCATAAAATTTTGGTGTTATATATACCTAGTTTATATTGTGTCGCATTCCAGACTTTCCGACATTACCCCTAAAATTGATTAAATGTATTGAATAAATTATTTGGAACATGTTAGATTGACCATGAGTACCATTATATGGTTGGAGGTAAATCACCTCAACATGTGCCACATTTGAGGTGTATTTTTTTATTTGTCCCATGATATACCACCTTGTTGGGTGTGTGTGAGCTCGACAGCTTTATTGGGAGCATTCATGAAATCAATGAGAATAGAATGAATGACTAAAAGAAGGTTAAGCCTCATTGAAATTTGATTACATGAATGGTCATTTTGGAATGAATTGTTTAATGGTTTTAAGTGCAAAATGAAGAATTAGTTGGAAGAACTCATTGATTATTTATGATTATTAAATAATATGTAAATGGATTGATGAATTGATCATGGTATTTGATGCCTTAGATGAGATCCTTGGATCCATATTCCAATGGATGCCATATACATTTCTTCTCCATGGATCCATATTTATTATAGTATTGTATTATTGGTAGATTTCTACTCCCAATATCCTGATTCCATAGGAGGGCAAGGGCATTGCTACCCCTTGTATTTGGATTGCTTGGACTCACATTGGACATGCTTTGTAGAAATGCATCTTGGAATCCAACCAATTCATTACTAAGTTTCTATCAAGATGCTTCATAGACTCAATGAAGATGCCTTGGTATTTTATACCTTAGATCCATACCTTCGTGGTATGACAGTGGATTACATGGAATAGTCAGTTGTGGATGTTGAAACTCGATTAAACGGCATGCACATTATGGATATTTTTGTTATGATTTATAGATATCCCTAGTATGCATATATGATTAAAGTTGTTAGACTAGATAGTATCACACCTATTTGTTTATTCATTACAGTAATCCTTGATTTTGGTTGCTTGATTATTGTTCATAGAGAACCATGTTTGGCTGGGCAGGTTCATATATTCATTGAAAATTTATTTACATTCTTGTTATACTTGTGATATATTTCACATTACTTAGGTTTTTATACATAGACTATATTTTTTATACACACCATTGGTGGTGGCATACTAATTGTTATCATGCACCCTGTTCGAGCCACCATTGGTTACCTGAACAAACTTCATTGATGAAGGTAGAAACCGGGGAAAGCTCCAACAATACAATGATTGAGTTGATCTTTTCTTAAGAGTAGGGGAGTACATGGCTGAGCTATGCTTGTGATGCTAGCTGAAGATATTTATTTTTTGGTATTTTTGTTTTTTGATACATTTATTTTACAAGATTCATGTTTCCATGTATTTCTTGTCATTTTGCATAGAGACAAGATATGGTCATCATATTGTACATGAAACATATTTTGGATTTATTAGTATTACAATCTTTTGGATGTTTAAATTTTGTCTTAGATTTATATTATGATTCTGTTGATTTATTTACTTGAGATACCATTGTGTTACCCTAATCATAAGGTTATAGTCTCCCCACTATACCACCTTATACCCCCAATATTATTCAGTATCCTCTGACATACTAGGAGGTGCACTTGAGACCATGTGACCCATCGGCTTGAGGAACCATTTAGTGGATTCCGGGTTGGGATGTTACATAGTGGTATCAGATATTTTCTTTTCAATATTTACTATTTTGAGATAGTAGACAAGTGATTATGAATGATTTAGAATTTGGTAATGAGTTGTGCCTGGGAGTAGCTTACCCAAATACAATAAAAGGATAAATTTCCTAGAACGAAACATGTTTTTATGAATTTTTTCTAATATAGTTGATTTTATTCCACTATTGGGTGATGCACTTTATATGTGATGTTATTTCTGATATTATTGAGGATTTTTATTTTTCTATTTCCTAGTGAGATTAGGGTATTCTATCTCATTTATCATTTTAGGCACCTTACAGGATTCGCATGCCATATAGGATGCATCTCTTAACTACATAAGATTTATTATGTGTGCCTTGAGTGATATACCTATTATTTGGTAAATGATTTGTGTAGGGAAATAATAAACATATTTGGTACTTATATTTATTTCCATAACCTAAATAGTGTTTTCTGACATAATTTATAATAGAAATCCTACACAGCCAATTATGGCACATTGATTCATGGACCATTGGTCGCATGGACTAGAACATGTTTATGGTTTGGATTAAGTGGATGCCACACTTAGGTTCATGAGGTGTATGGGACCTTATGGATCATAAGTGGTGACCCATTTAGATCAACTGTTTAAAAAGAATTGTAAAATAAGTATGAATTTAAATGAAATTGAAATTGTGAAAAATAAGAAATGTGACCAAGAACCGTCTTTAGAGTGGGAAGTAGGCAGTGTCTCATGTGGTTTTTATGAAGGTTCATATTACCTAGTCCTGTCTTTAGGATCAATCATAGGGGTATTACTTGTTTATAAAAAGTATTAGACATGTACTATGCTTTTATTTATGACTTGGTCACTACTTGATTCTTTTATGAGTCATGTGTTTGGCATTTTAGAGACATGACACCACCATGACCTCGAGTTATGCACCAAAAGGGGGGCGATGACTATGCTCCAAAGGTGACGGGCCCTCAGATACTAGTAGAACCAATAGCAGTGAAACTTATGGCACCAATAATCATTCCTAAAATGGGTAATGATTCCCAATTTTTAGAGAGTCTCATTCACTTTATGTAGACCATTCATGGATCCCTATAGTCGGCCTCATATATGAAAGAGTCAGTGGGTGTGTTCCAATAGAATATTCCTCCTATGTTTTTAGGGGATGGAAGTCCACAGGATATTGAGCTATGAATAAAGTCTATCTTTGCTATATTCAAAAATCTAGAGACACTTCCTGGTAGGAGATTGAATCTCGCAACATATATTCTTTAAGGGAGAATATAAGATCTGGTATGATGCTTTAAACTAGGTTGATAGGTTGTGAGATATGTTTTGGAGGGATTTCCAATCCAGTTTTTATGAATAATTTTTTCCTAAGACCCTGATATATTAAAGGGTCAGTGAGTTTATGGGTTTGGAGTAGGGAGTGATGACCGTTATAGAGTATTTGGGATTATTCATAGAGCTTCAGTGTTTTTCACCGATTTATCTTGTTGACAAGCCATCGAGGGAGATGTGATTTGATGAAGGTCTCAAGAATTCCATTTTATCACAGGTCAACTTGTTCTGGTTGACTACTATTACATAAATAGTGAATTAGACACTTATAACTAATTGTAACTAGAGGGAATATTGGGGCATAGAGCAAGGAATCCTTGCCTCTTGACCCAGTGGTTTGGATTATAGTGGTAGGAAGTTTCATTTTTATACTTATCGTAAGAGAAACGTGATCTAGGATTTTAGTACCGGTAGTTCTATCTTCTGTCATTAGTGTGGGAGATGGGGGAATATGAGGAGTCAGTGAGATATAGACCTAGTCAAGTGCTGTGCTAGTGGTAGGATGGGCCATATATAACATCTCTGTAGGACCTTCCATCCAGTAGCTAGTGGAAGAGGATCAAATTAGACTCCAGGTTAAAGAGATGGATTCACAACTCCACGTCGTGCTAACATTCGGAGTAGTGTCACTCATTTAGGATGATATGGTGTTCATGGTTGAGGAATACATGTACCAGTTGTACCTAGATAGTAGAGTGGTCCTGCTTTGGATAGTGAGGTTATTTTACAGGGTCATGGTTTAGGCTAGATATATTCTGTATAGCCTACACCTAAGGATAAAAGCATCGGGTCATCTACGGTGAGAGGTACAATCGTAGTAGCCTATACTCTAGTATCTTCTCTTTTTGATACAGATGTTTCTCATAACTTTATATATTTACCTATTTTGGAGTTACTAGGGCTCGTTTTTCATTTTTATGATGGAATTATGATGTTGTATAATCTTTTGGGAATCATAACAAAGATTATACTCCAACACATGGAGTTCTCCTTGAGATATATAGGTTCCAATTCATGTGTGATCGTTTTTTCCTCGAGATGATCGGGTTTTAAGTCATACTCTAGATGGACTAACTAGTTTATTATCATGACTTTTTCAATTTCTATCACTAGAGGGTAACCTTCAAATCACCATAGGGTAGAGTTTTTATTCACAAGGGTGAATGGGATTTCTAAACAGTTAGAATTGGACCCAATAATCATGGGCTAGGTGGAATGATAGAATAGATTTATAGTTTATATCTAGATGATCAGGGAGTCATTAGGTGGAATTTCCTCTAGTGGTTGATCATTTTAGGGTTGTTTTTTCAGATGAATTTTTTGTTTTAACTTGTGATAGATAGGTGGATTTTTCTATTGATATAGTTCCATGAGCCACACTGATATCCATTAATCCTTACAGGATAGCTACTATATAGTTGTAGGATCTCAAGAGATCACTAGAGGACTTGGAGGCAATTGGTTTTATAGGACCATGTACTTATCTGTGGGGTTATCCAATTATTTTTTCAAAAATGGCTAACGAAACCCTCGGTCCATGTGTGGCTTATCGAAAATTGAACTAATTGATAGCTAAGAACTGGTATCCCTTATCATGGATAGATTATCTCTTTGACTAGTTCTTAGGAGCCTTGTTTTTCTCAAAGATTTATTTGAGGTTAGTTTATCACTAGGTATGTGTTCAACCTACAGACATACCTCATACATATTTTCATATCAAGTATTGTCTATATGATTTTCTTGTTAGGTCATTTAGTTTTATGAACGCACTAGTAGTTTTCATAGTGTTGATGAACTAGGTTTTCTATCCATATATAGATTTATTTGTGGTGGTACTCATGTAAAATATCATCATGTATTCTCACAGTCGACGTGATCATGCCGAACATCTTGAGATAATTTTGGATACAATGATAGAGCATCAATTATATTCTAATCTCACAAAGTGATGCTTATGGATGGGTAAGATTCACATACTAGGTCATATTATCTCAAAGAAGGTAGTATCAGTTTACCTAAAGATGGTGAGAGATGTAGTTTCCTTAGAGCATCCCAAGAACATTTTTTATGTATAGAGTTTCTTGGGGCTATCTAGATATTAAAAGGATTTTATATAGGAATTATCATTCTTAGAATCACCTCTTATGGGCTTGACAAAGAAGGGTGTGAATTTTTAATGGATAGATACCTATAATAAAGCCTTTTAGGAGATAAAAGTGAGATTTAATTCAACATCGGTCCTAATTCTTCCAGAACCTGGTAGAAGCTATACTATATACTTTGACGAATCAAGTATTGGGATTGGAGTAGTTTTGATGCAGTAGGATGAGTCATGGCATATGATTCATGTCATTTGAGGCCACGTGAGAGGAATTACCTAACTCGTGATCTCAAGTTATCAATTATTGTACATGCCTTACACTGTTGGAGGCATTATTTATTGGGAGAGAATTTTGTGGTGTACACAGACCACAAAATCCTTGAGTATATATTTAGAAAGTTTGACTTGAATCTAAGGCAATAAAGATGGGTTAAATACCTATAGTATTTTGACATTGAGATTTTCTATATACACGGGAAGTGAAATGTAGTTAGCGATGCACTGATCAGAAGGAATCAAATAATGGAAATTCAAGAGGCCAGCAGTGAGTGGAAGATAATGGACTTTTCCTTAGAGATTCACTTGGAAGTAAAGGATGGAAAAGGGAATACTGTTATCTCATCTTTAGCAGTGACATCCAATATTATAAATTGAGTGAGGATGAGATAGTTATCTGATGCTAAGGGCCTAGTTCAGTGGGAAAGTGTGGAAAGTGAGGACCCACCACCTGGTTGGACTATGTTTGAGGATGAAATTCTTCATATTCATGGAAACATTTGGCTTCCAGAAGATGTATGTGAGGAGATGATGTGGGAGTTTCATGCCTCAACTTGAAAATTACATCCTAAGATTACCAAGATGTATCATGATTTACATTTCCAGTATTGGTGTTCGGGGATGAAATGAGAGGTAGTTTGTTTTGTCATGAGGGGTTCCACCTATTAGTTGGTGAAGGAAAAAAACCAGGGACTAACTATGATTTTATATCAGTTACCCATTCATGAGTGGAAATGGGAAGATGTTTTGATTGATTTTGTTACTATTTTTCTAATTTCACCTTGAGATAGTGATCTTGTATGGGTTTTTGTTGACAGACTCACAAAGGTCACTCATTTATTACTGATCAGGGATACCTTCTTAGTAGATGGTCTTCATAGACTTTATATCATTAATATTTTGCACCTTCATGGGGTTCCTCATACTATTGTATAGGATAGGGATGCCCAGTTTACATCTTGATTCTCGAAAGGATTACAGAGGGTATTAGGTACATTTGTTCTTCTGATCATGATATACCACCCTCAGACAAATGGCCAGTCATAGTTCACTATATAGGTTTTATAGGACACACTTAGAGAATGCTTCCTTGATTTAGGGGGATCTTGGTAAAGGCATATACCCCTGGTTGATTTATCCAACAATAATATCTATTAGGTGACTAGACAGATGGAACCTTATGAGGCTTTGTACGGTAGTATATACTGATCACCTCTATTCTAGTTAGAGTAAAGAGAACCAGTTCTTCTTGGACCACATCTCATACAGGAGACTTTATAGCGGGTTCATTTGATTAGAAAGTAGATGGATACTATGAAATCTAGATAGAAATATTATACTGATCATCATCGACGACCTATGTAGTTTGAGTACGAGCATCAAGTCTTTTTAGGTATCTCAATGAGGCTAGGACACATACAAATTAGGAGGTAGGGTAAGCTTTCACCACGATACGTTGGGTTGTTTGAGATTTTGGAGAGAGGTATGTTGATAACCTATTAGTTGTAGCTACCTCAGAGGTATTGATCTATTCATGATGTCTCCTATGTATCTCAGCTACACCATTATCACTCATACCCATCTCACACTCTATAGTTGTATGAGGTTTAGATATAGGTAGATTCATCCTTTAAGGAGAATCCTATTTGTATCGTTGACAGGAGCATGAAGGCTCTCTATTACTAGTTAGTTTTTTTAGTACGGGTGTTATGGAAGCACATTCATTTTTAGGATAAGACTTTGGATAGGGAGGATGGCATACATGATTAGTGGTAGATGTTATTCTCAGGTGATTCTTGACCACCCTTTGAAGGAAAATTCATAGATGAATTTATTTAAGGGGAGATTTTAAGATCACGGGTTTTCCTATTAGGTATAGATATTTTTGAGTTTAAATCCTCGGTTTTGACCTAATTTGAGTATCTAATGAGATCACATGTGATTTGGGCATGTTTGGGGCTTGTTCGGAGCCCAAATACTAACTTTTAGAGAAAAATAGTTGTGCCACATAGTTAGTAAAAAATTTGTGGACCAAGCCTCATGGTTACTACTAACTGTGCAGGGCATTTTATAGTGTTGAAAGAGCCCACACGGTTTGGGGAAATTGTACATCTAGGATCTTATTCCCATGTGGGATCACCTATAATTTTTAGTAAAGGCTAAATGTACGTTCATCCCATAGTTTTTCTAACTGTGTGTCATTATCGTGTGAGGGATGAGAGGTGAGAGTTGAATATTTCATGGTTTGTGCATGGTTTTCCAAACTGTGTGCATGAACCATGCAGGTTCCTAAGAGAGGTAGTTATGGGAGCATGGTTGGCGTAGGGTTTGGACAACCGTGTGGCCAAACTGTGTGACCCAGGAATTTGAGGGGAATTTATCATTTTTGCATTAAAATTTCTTAAAATCTAAAATATTTTTTCCTTCTTTCATTCTAATGGATATAGGATATGTTTTATCCCATTAAAGATATCATAAGAAAGGCTTGGTTTTCAATTTACCATCTAGACTCGGTATCAAACATTTTTCATCTCATTGGATCTATACCAGTATGGTATACATTTATCTTATTCCATTCTTCATTCATCTTCATATCAACAGAATTGTTTTGGTGCAAGATAATATTAATCATTTATAGGGTCATCATTTGTTTCTCCATTTTCTTCAAATCCATATTGATTTAGGGGACAATACTAGATGAGTGTTCTACTATAGTTATATAGTAGGTGTTCTATACCTTTCCCTAAAAGTTTGGTGTTATATATTCCTAGTTTACATTGGGTTTCAAGTCAAAATTTCCAACATTTCCCCTAAAATTGATTAAATGTGTTGAATAAATTATTTATAACCTGTTAGGTTACCCATGAGTGTCATTATATGGTTGGAGGTCATTCACCTCAACCTATGCCACATTTTAGGTGTGTTTTTGTATCTCCCCCATGATATACCACCCAGTTGGGTTTGTGTGAGATCACAAACTTTATTAGGAGACTTAATGAATTTAATGAGAATTGAATGAATGACTAGGAGAATGTTAAGCATCATTTCTATGTGATTACATGAATGGTAATTTTGGAATAAATTGGTTGATGGTTTTAAATTGAAAATGAAGAATGAGTTGGAAAAACTCATAAATTATTTATGATTATTAAATGATATGTAAATGGGTTAATTAGTTTATAATGGTAGTAGATTCCTTGTATGAGCTTCATGGATCATAATTACATTGGCTTCTATGGACATTTATTCTCCATGGATTCATGTTTATTATGGTAGTAGATACTTGGGATATTTATAATCCCAAGATCTTAATTCCATAGGATGTCAAAATAATTGATACCCCATGGATCAGGATTTCTTGGAATTGCATTGGACATGCTATGTGGACATGATCCTTGGAATACACCAAAGTTGTTACTGAGTTTCCATCAAGATGCTCCATGGACTCGATGAGAATGCCTTGGTCTTTTATACCTTGGATTCAGACCTTCATGGTCAGAGACTATATTACATAGCATAGGTCATTTTGGATGTTGACACTTGATTACATGGAATGGCTATTGTGGATATTTTTTCTATGCTATACATATATCCCTAGTATAGGTATATGATTACAGTTTTTAGACTAAATGGTATCACACATTCTTGTTTATTCTTTATAGTATACCTTGATTTCGATTTCTTGAATATTTTTCATTGGAATCCATGTTTGGATAGGTAGAATCATATATGTTTTGATACTTTATTTACATTATTTTCATACCTATAATATATTTTACATTGCTTAGGTTTTTATACACAGACCAGATTTGTTATAAAAATTGTTGGTGGTGGCCTACTAAGTGTTATCCTACACCATGTCTTGGCCATTATTGGGTACCCAGATAGACTTCATGGATGCATATAACAACCCAATATTTTCATACATAGTTATTTCATATTTTTATATGAATATTCATTTCATTATAGAAATACATGCCAGAGGACCATAAAGTTATATTTTCTTTGTAAACTAAGAAACATAAAAAACTAGTTCATAAAATATCTACATCATCTACCACTTATTTATTCATAATTATATCCCTTTTATAATATCACACTTAACACATTTCTTCATATACTATCGAAAGAAAACATAATAAAAGGGTAATCTTAGATGCTCAGTAAGGGTAAACATGGAATATATCAATTTATTATCTTATGAAATCATAAGATAAAAAATATGTGTATGTGATCATGATCATAACATACAATGTTCATAAACAACCTATCATATATCATAAACACGAGTTGTGGCATAACAAATAACATGAACCATAATAATGAGACTTCATCATAACTCATTATTGAACCATATGTTCAAGTAATAAATGTGTGTGGTGTCAACATATGTATAGAAAACCATTTCATATGTGACGTTTAACAACCATGGCTCTAGAATCATTCCTTATCACCTGTTTCCCCAAACGGATCAAGCCCATCAACTTGTTTCTTATAACTATCTCATGATATATAATTCATTAACCAATTAATTGGAGGGAGATATAGGTTCCATATATAACTTAATGAAAACTATACATATGTATTCAATGTAACCATAAATTATTCTCCATCTCAGAACCCATGAAATGAAATGAGTTTCATAAACACTTCATCATAACATAACTCATGTAAAAGAAATTATATTCATAAGTATCATTCCATAATAAACATAAACTATTCACAAAAATAATAAGAATGGTATACATGGTTAGTATCCCTAGTAAATCATAATTAAGGTTAAATAATGTCATCTTAGATATAAAAATTATTTTTTTGAAAGATCATATGAAATAATTCTTGAGGAAAATATTCTTTCCTTTATGAAATAATTTTTTAAAGAGCCGCACAATTATAAAGGAAAAAATTTTATTTGAAAATAAAATTATAAGATTGTAAAGTAATCTTAAATGAAATAATCCATCATGATGTTAGAAAATTATATTCATTTCGTATAAGTTAAAAAAACATTCCTCTTTTACTTTTACTGGAAAGGTCGCAAAGGACCTCGTTATGTAAATGAAAAAAAATATTCATTTAAAACCATTTAGTAAAAACTCACACATGGGTAAAAATTAATTAATAAATTTTATAATAATACTAAAAATATTTTAGAAAATATTTCTAATAAACATGGACATGGATGATAAATATTCCTCATTAGAGACTTATTTATAAACAATCCTGAATAATAATTGGATTTTGAAATTAACCCTTACATCTTTATAATCAGTAGAATCATATTCCCCATGAAATTAATAAAATTATATGGATATTAAAATACCATAATCTTCAGGATAATTATCATAAAATACATTCATGGGTATGATATACTCCATGAATAAGATATAAGTAGTGTATATGGCATGTATCCCATAAAAATAAAAGTGATACAAAAATCTCTTACCTTAAGTCTCGCCTTTACTTATTCGCGTTCAAACCTCATTTATAATAAATATGGATTTATAATGAATTTATTATGTAACCATATATCAATTATACCATGTATTATTTTTTATAAAATCTTATCACCAATTTATTAATAATTAAAATCATTATTCTATGTGATATTTGCTTCATTTTCCAAGCATATTTTTGTTCGAAAGTCTTAGTCCTTATACTTTGATCATGGACTGATCATTTAAAAAATCATTATTATGTTATATATATCATATATATTCATTAAATTTATCCTTCTTATCACCCATGTAAAATATATATAAAAAATGAATCACAATGCATCATGGATATGGTAAGCCATACATACGCATGAGCAACGTTATGATTTCTCAAAAGATTAGGTGGTAAAAAGTTAGATATGATATTAGCATTATATAAGTATAATTATGTCATAAAAATAATTTATAAACATTAAAACCATAATAATTATCACTCATAATATATGGTGATGAAAAATGAATTATATCACTGCGTAGAGATGGTAAGGCGTACATACGCATGAGCGATGCTTTCACTTCTTGTTCGATGGGAAAGGGGATGTATAATGGTGTGTTCATAACATTTCATAATATTCAGTATTATGAATTTATTAATTTATTATATATATAATATATTTTGAGGAGGTATAGAAGAGTATAAAAATAGAGTGATCAGTTAGAGCGATTCCCTCTTCTTCGAAACGGCTCCTTTAGATCTTCTCTAAAGGACTCTAGAGTTGGTCCTTTGGGAATCACAAAACCTCTAAATTTTGGATAGGGGAGTTTAGAATAGAATTTTATAGAGTTTATTCAATATAGAAGACTCAAGGTGGTGAAATTATATGAGGTAGGAGGTGTCCTTTTATGATAAAGGTGAGGGTTACTTTTGGAATTTCTGAAAAGATTAAATTATAATAAATTAAATCTCAATCCAAATACCACTAAATGGAAATTAATTCAAGGATAATGTGTTTTAGGGTGGTAATACCATCAAAAAAATATTTTTGATAATTTTGGGTAATTTTAAATCATATTATTTAGATTAACCCTTAGTTAATTTATTTTAATTTTAACTATGGTAACAACATTTTTAATATTAAAAGGTGTATATTTTTAATTAAAAGGTTTCAATTAAACCATAAATGGTAAATTAATGATATTTTATACCATAATATATCCATGTTTTCCTTATTTAGTATTTTTATGATTTTTAACTAATTTAATATAATATTTTTTTCATAAAATGTCATTAGTGTCAATTTTTACACTATTCATTACATTAACTTTAAGAAAATAAATACAAAAAGATAACTTCAAAAAAAATTATTTAATACACTCCTAATATGTCATATTCACCTATAAAATTTGTGAATAACATTAATTAATTCAAATTGTATTTATTTTAATATTTTTAATATCACTTAATTGGTTTTTTTTCAATTGAACAAATATTGCATTATCATTGTGTAAACATTTATGATAATTATTTCTTCACTAAAAATTAAAAATAAATTCCCATGATGTATATAAACATTTTATTTTTAATAATTATATATATATTTAAGAATATCTCTTATTTAACCTAACATTAAAAATATTATACTTATTAAAAGTAAGACTATGAAATTTTGTCACTCTCTTTGATTTCAATAATATCTATGTCATTTTCATGGAAAAGTGTCTATTAAATTATTAAATTTTTAAAATTATGTGTTAAGGTTTTAATTAAATTCATCCAATAACATTTGTAAAAGTGTTTTAGTAGTTTTATAATATTTATAATATTATTTTTAACCTTAATTACCTGATTTACCCTTAACTATGGTAATAAAATTTACTAAAGTTACTATTCATATTATCCAAATTTAAAATGTAATTATTTAATAAATTTCTAAATTATGATTAAAAATATTTAATCTATTTTTAAAAATTTAAAACACATAAATTTCTTAAATTTATTTAAAGTTAATCACGTAGACGGGGTGAGAAAACGAGTTTTTAAAGTGAAAACCCTTAAATGATTGAAAAGTTTTTATATCTCAATTCAATGTGAAATTGATTCCAATGACCTAAATTGGATTAAATTATTTAAAATTGATCTAATTATACTTTAAAACTAGTAAAAATATAATTTAACATTATAAATTATTTAGATGAAAAATATGTTTTCAAATAAAATTCAGTATTTTTCACTATTCATCAAAACATGAAACTTATCATAAAAATACCAAAAATGATACCAAAGTAAATTTTGATATCCCAATTTAAAATAAAATAGATTATTTTTTCAAATATAATTTATAAAAGTGTCTAAACCTATATTTAAAACAAGTTCATCATTAAAAGGAATAGAAACTGTCTTTTTAGAAAAATACGGTTTTTAAGCATAAAAATAGATTTATTTTTATATAATGTGTAGGAAACAAATATGATTACTGTTAAATATTATATTGGATATTATATATATATATATATATATATATTTCATTAATATAATACAACAATATTTATTTGTTTATTTTATTGTTATAAAACACACTTGTGTGCATTTAAATAGTTTTTCAAAAAAATATTTCATTTTAATTTAGATAGGGTTTTACATTTTTAAACCATACTTTCATAATTTATTTAATCCTATTCATACCATCCATTATAACGGCTTGGTTATAATTTTATTATTTAAATAATTCCAATAATAAAATGATGGCTTTTATAAACTCGGTGTTGCGTGTAACGCAAGCTAAGCCGATATTGCGTGTAGCACAAGATTAACTTGTTGTAGCATATAACATAAGACATCAAAGAAATTTAATTTATTTGAAAGAAAAATCATAAAAACTCAGGTTGTTACATTCTACCCCCCTTAAAATTAATTTATCCCTTGAAATTTGTCACTCAGATACAAATAGATGATGATACATATGCCTCATTTCATTCTCAGGTTCTCATGTAGCTTCCTAAAATTGGTGGTTTTTTCAAAAAAAACTTTAACTAGATGGGTAGTATTTTTTCATATATATTTATCTATATGATCCAAAATATCTACCGGTTGTTCCTTATAAGAAATATCTTATTACAGCAGTACTACCTTTGAGTTTAGTACATGAAAAGGATCATGTATGTACTTCCTCAAGAGAGATACATGAAATACATCATGAACTTGAGAAAGATTTTATGGAAGAGCCAATAAATAAGCTAATTTCTTGATATGATCAAGAATTTCCAGAGGACCAATATATCTAGGGATTTTCTTTTCCTTATTTCCAAATATCATTACTCTCTTCTCGGGAGATATCTTTATAAATACCTTGAAGCCCACTTCAAACTCCAGATATTTATAACGATTGTCATCATAACTTTTTTGTCGAATATGAGATTATCTTTTTTTTTTGAATAGATATAACATTTTCTACCATTTCCTCAGCTATATTAAACCTCAATATCTCTATTTCTCCAATATCATGCTAGCACTTTTGAGTTCTGCACTTCTTACTGTAGAGGGCTTCATAAGGATCCATTTAAATATTGGAGTGAAAACTATTATTATAGGAAAATTCTACCAAATAAAGGTATTGATCTCAACCACCTTTAAAATACATACACAGAGATCTTGACGTATCTTTAAGATTTTTATTTATTCTCTCATATTGACCAAATATATGAAGATAATAAGCAATGCTAAAACATAACTCTGTGTCTAGAGCCTGCTGAATACTTCTCCATAACTTCAAGGAAAACCTCAAATCCAAATTAGATACAATGGAAAGTAGTACTCCATGAAATCTTACCACTTCCTTAATATATATTCCGGTAAGTTGATCAAGAGATAATACTTCTCTAATAGCAATTAATTTTATGGACTTTTTAAGGTGATCGACTATAACCCATATAGTATTATGTCCTTTTGATGTTTTGGGAATTTCGATGGTAAAAGACATGGTGATGTTTTCTTATTTCCATTCAGGTATAGTTAATGGTTGTAACATCCCCATAGATTAATGTCTCTCAACCTTAACTATCTGACAAAACAAGCACTGATAAACATACTCTGTAATATTTCTCTTCATTCTATCCCACCAAAATTATTATTTCAGGTCTATATACATCTTTATACTTCCAGGATAAATAGAGAATGATGAAATATAAACCTCATATGATGGTTCCTTATTCAAATATAGTATATAAGGAAGGAATTCATGGTTCCTTAACCTTATTATTACATCACAATCATGGTTGAACTCAGGAACATTCTTCACCTTCTTCTACAGATCCACGTCTTTTTTATGCCTCTTTAATATTTACTTGGATAGATGGTTGAATATTCATTTGGTCCGAATAAGATTTCTCCCTTTCCTTTATGATTTACAGATCCATACTTTGAAAATATAGAAATATTGATCCTTTTTTAATCCTCATCATATATAATCTAGCATGGACCTTTTGACTCAAAGAATATTACACCTCGTTCGCTTTTCTAGGGGGGTGTTTTATTAAGTAATCATAATATTTAATCAGTTCCAACCATCTATTTTGGTACATATTCAACTCCTACTATATGAATATATACATTAGGATTTTTTTATCAGTATATATATCACACTTTTATCTATAAATATAATACCTTCATATTTTTAAGGAAAATATTACGATAACTAACTCCAAATCATGAGTTGGGTAATTTTTCTTATGAACCTTTAATTGTCATGAGGAATAAGTTATAACAATTTAATTTTTTATAATAACTCATCCAAATCCCTTCTTGGATATATCACTATAAATTACATACCCTTGTCCACTATAGGGTAATGTAAGAATAGGGTAAATGACTGATCTTCGATTATGTTCCTTAAAATTTTCTTCACATTAATTCATCCAAAGGAACTTGGAACCCTTCTGAGTTAACTTGGTGAGTGGATTGGACAGTCAAAATAAATTCAACAAAAATCACTGTTAATATGTGGAAAATCCAAGAAAATAATATATTTTAGTTACCATGGTTGGTCTAGTCCATTTCTCAATAACTTCTATCTTTGAAAGATCTACTGATATACCCCCGCTTGAGATTTATGTCTTAGAAATGAAACTTTCTGAAGACAAAATTCACACTTGGTAAATTTTTCATAAAGCTTCTCCTTTCTTATAGTATTAACAACAATATTTATGTTATATTCATGTTCTTACTTACTCTTTGAATATATAAGAATATCGTCTATAAATACTGCCAAAAACTGATCAAGATAGTCCATAAATACTATATTTGTCAAGTTCATGAAGATATAGGGGGAATTATTAATACCAAAAGGCGCCACTATAAATTCATAGTGTCCATACCTGGTTTAGAATATCATTTTGGTATATCCTTTTTCATGAACATCAATTAATAATATCCAGAACAAA
Source organism: Viscum album (assembly GCA_963277665.1). Taxonomy (NCBI): domain Eukaryota; kingdom Viridiplantae; phylum Streptophyta; class Magnoliopsida; order Santalales; family Viscaceae; genus Viscum; species Viscum album. The sequence goes on from OY728141.1 coordinate 145,120,825, forward strand.
TTCCAATTTTAGAAAACTATTGAGCTCTGTGTATTTGATCAAATAAATCATCGATATGGGGAAGTTGATTCTTTTTCTTGATTGTAATTTTAATAAAATCCTGATAATCAATGCAAAGACGCATTGACCCATATTTATTCTTAACAAATAGAATAGTTTCATCCTGAGGTTATGCACTAGGGAATATGAATCTCTTACCAATATTCTCCCAGAGTTGCTTCTTTAATTCATGTAACTCAATTGGGTTCATTCTATAAGGAGTATTCGAAATAGGCATAGCACCAGGTATGAGTTCTATCAAAAACTCAACATTATGATTTGGTGGAAGACATGGAAAATATTCTATAAAAATTTCAAAAAAAACCCTCATAAAATAGATTCATCCTTAATATTGAGTTTCTCCCTAACCAAATGAGATAGATAACCATCGTGTATTAGAATTAAGACCCACAATATGGAATCAATTTGCATTGGAAGTTCATATTCATCCTTGCATCGATAAATGATATAGGTTCATTCAGAATATGTAATGTGACTTCCCTTCCTCCAAAATTAATATGATTTCCATATATAGAAATCCAGTCCATGTGAAGAGTCACATATAATTCAAAAATTGGGAGAATCATGAGATTATTATGAAGTATTTTCCCACAAACTTCAATTTGAGAAGAACTATAACCATGAGATGTGACCATTATTCCATTATGAGTCTTCACAAAAAACTCAACACCTAATTTTTGAGGTGATACTATGATACCACTAGAAAATTCTTCAGAAATAAAAGATTGGGTGGATCCATAATCAAATATGACATTAGCTAATTTAGATTGGATGATAAGTGTACCTTTCACTGTGTCATCCTCATAACCCACTTCAGCAGTCATGATCATAATAGATTTTACTTTTTATTTGGTATTTATAGTTTATTGTCATTGATCATAAAAAAACATTTGGATTTATGCACTGATTGGAATAATGTCCATACTCCTTGTATTTATAGTATTGGAGCATGGGTGGTGCATCAGTTGGCGTCTTATTTTTCACTATTTCATTAACTGACCTATTCATTTTATTTCAATATTCATGGGATTTATTACCTACCTTTCCACATTTAAATCACCTCTCGGTTCTATTTAAACACTTCCCTTGATGTTTCTTTCCACATTTTTGGAAAGTAGATGGCTGGAATTTCTTTCCACCATAAGATTTATTCAAGTTTTCATGAGACTCGCTCTTTATTTTCTTATCAAATCCATGTGAATGGTGGGTATCTCTAATTTCCATTTCCACCTTAAGATCACATAAAAAAATTCTTCATATATATCGAAGTCTCTTATGGAATATTCCTATTGGAGACTTGGTTTTAATCCACTAAATAATTGGTCAATCTTACTTTATGGTTGGATAATAATACCAAAATCATACGTCATAAGTCTTGTAAAAGTTTCCTCATAGATACCAATAGATTCATCATCCTTTTCTTTATCTCAATGAACCCCTTTTCCATATTCATATGAAGAATACAAGGAATTTACTTATTTAAAAATAAATTATTGAACTCATCCCATTCCATGGATTCAATTTCTTCCTATTGCCTTATATTCTTGACAATATTCCAACATTGATCCACTTTTCCTTCCATACAATAAAGATCTTGGAAAACTTCTTCAATTACCAGGCATTGAAGTACAGAAAATATTTTCTCAATGGTGTTGATCCATCTCTTAACCACTAGTGGATCAAAAGATCCACTAAAATAATGTGGATGTTGCATAATTAAAGATTCAATAGTATATTGTTCCCTTATTTCATCATTTGAAAAATAAGTATGATTTATAGCCTAATAAAGTTTCATTAGCATGGAATAATGGTTCTGTATTCCAACTCCCATAACATTTGGTTTCTCTAGTAGAAAATCATTTAATTTTCCATCACATTCATCATTAGTATGATCCCTTTAGGTTCCATCAATTGACTAAAACCAAAAATTATATTGTGATAAATAACAACCATAGTGATTAATCATGAAAAACATTTGTAAAATGTATTAAATCATGACACCATCTATAAAACCTTAGGTTTTAACCTAGTTCATTGATAATAATTACCAAAACTATAGGATTTTATCTTGTACAAAGACTTACCCTTATTGTTTTTACTAAGGTTTCCTCATCCTAGTTTCCAAAGGTTAACTAACTCCTTTTCTATGATACCAAATATAATGATCCAATCTTTTCATACATAGACATTACATCTTTTTATATGGATATTTATTTCATTATAAAAATACACATTTGAGGATCGCAAATTTCTTGTGCATTTTTAAACTTGAAAACATAAACAACTGGTTCATAAAATATCTACATTGTCTCCTACTTATTTATTCATAATTATATCCATTTTAACATATCACACTTAACACCTTTCTTCATATCCTGTGTAAAGTATACATAAGAAAATGGTGAGATCAGATGCTCAGTAAGGGTAAACATGGAAAATATCAATTTATTATCTTATGAAAACATAAGATAATAAATATGGGTACGTGATCAATAGAATAACATAAAAAGTTCATACCCAACCTATCATTAATCATAAACATGAGTTATGTCATAAAACATTAACATGGTCCATAATAATGAAACTTTATCATAACATATTCTTAAACCATATGTTTAAGTCATAAATTTGTGTGACATCATCATAAGTATAGAAAACCATTTCATATATCAAGGTTAACTACTAAGACTATCAGATCAGGTCTTATCACTTGTTTCTCTAAATAGATCAAGCACATAGACTTGTTTCCCATCACCGATCAAGCACATAGATTTGTTTCCCATCACGAATCAAGCACATTGACTTTTTCCCCTAAACTATATCATGAGATATAATTCATTACCCAATGAATTGGAGGTAGATATAGGTCCCACCCATAACTTAATAAAAAATATATATATGTGTTACATGGGACCATAAATCATTCACCATCTCAAAACCCATGTAAATAAATGAGTTTCATAAACACTTCCTCATAACATAACTCATAGAAAATAAATAGGATTCATAAGTATCATTAGATCATAAACATAAACCATTCATAGAAAGAATAAGAATTATATACTTGGGTCATATCCCCATTAAAGTATAAGTAATAGTAAATATTGTCATCTTAGATGAAAAAATGATTTTTTTGAAAGATCACTTAAAATAATTCTTGAGGAAAATATTCTTCCCTTTATGAAATAATTTTTTTAAAGAGGCACACAATTAAGAAGGAAAATATTATCTTCAAAAATAAACTTATAATATTGTAAAGTAATATTCAAGTAAATAAGCCTTCATTATGGTGTAAAATTCTATTCATGTTGTATAAGTTAGAAAAACATTCCTCTCATACTTTTTCCATAAAAGTTACAAAGTACCTCATTAGAAAATGACAAAAAGATTCATTTCAAACTGTTTAGTAAAAATTCCCACATGGGTAAAAATAAATTTATAAATTGTATAAGAATAGTTAAAATATTTTGGAAAAATATATTAAGAAACATGTACATGGATGATAAATATTCCCCAGTAGAGGGTTACGTATAAACAATATCAAATAATAATGTGATCTTGAAATTTACCCTTACAACTTTATAATCAGTAGAATCATATGACCCATGAAAGAAATAAAATTATATGGATAATAAAATACTATAATATTCAGGATAATACTCATAAAATATATTCATGTGTATTATATACAACACATATAATATATAATTAGTGTATAAGGCATGTGTCCCATGGAAATAAAAGTGAGACAAAAATCCCTTACTTCAAGTATCACATTTCCTTGTTCACATTAAAACATCCTATATAATAAATATAGATTTATTATACATTTATTAAATAAACATATATAAATAATACCAATTATTATTTGTTTATAACATCTTATCACCCGTTTATTAAAAATTAAAATCATTTTTCTATGTGATATATACTTCGTTTTCCAAGCATGTTTCGGTTTGAAAGTCCTGGTCCTTATACTTTGATCATGGATACATAATTTCTATAATCATTATTATGTTATATATATCATATATATTCATAAATTTTATCCTTATTATCACCCATGTAAAATATATATGAGGAAATAATCACATCACATCATGGAGATCATAATCCATACGTACGCACGAGCAAAGTTATCATTTCTCAAAAGAATAGGTTGTAAAAAGGTAGATAAGATATTATCATTAAAAAAGTATAATTATTTCATAAATATAATTTATAAACATTAAAACCATCATAATTTCCACTCATAAAATATGGTGATGAAAAATGAATTGTATCGCTACGTGGAGATGGTAAGTCTTACATATGCAAGAGCGATACTTTCACTTCTTATTCGATGGGAAAATGGTCTGTATAATGGTGTGTTCACAAAATTTTATAATATTGAGTATTATGAAATTATTTTATCATATATATCATATAATTATATGAAGTATATAATAGTAGAAAAAGGGAGTGATCAGTTTGAGCGATTACCTGTCCTTCTAAACAGCTCCTTTAGATCTCCTCTAAATGACTCTATAGTTAGTCCTTTGGGAAGGTTAGAACCTATATAATTTGGATAGGTAAGTGGAGAATATAATTTTATAGATTTTTGTAGAGGTAGAATACTAAATGTGGTGAGATGATATGAGGGAGTAAGTGTCCTTTTAGAATGAAGGTGAGGGGCACTTTTGGAATTTCTCAAAATATTAAATTATAATAAATTAAATCTTAATTCAAATACCTAAAAATGGAAGTTTATTTTAATATAATGTGTGTTGGGGTGGTAATCCCATAAAAAATATATTTTTGACATATTTTTATGTAATTTTAAACCTTATTATTTTGATGAACACTTAGTTAACCTATTTTAATTTTAACTATGGTAACAACATTTTCAATATTAAAAGGAAGATATGTTTACTTATAAGGTGTCAATTGAACCATAAATGGTAAATTTATTATATTTTAGACCATAATTTATCCCATTTTTCCTTATTTAGTATTTTTATGATTTTTAACAGGTTTAATAAAATATTATTTTCGTAAAATATCATTAGTGTCAATTTTGACACTATTCATTACATTAACTTTAATAAAATCATTACAGAAAGATTACTTTGAACCAAATAATTTAATACATCCCTAATATTTCATATTAAAATATAAAATTAGTGCATCACATTAAGTAATTCAAATTATATTTATTTTAATATTTTTAATATCACTTAATTGATTTTTTTTATCAATTTAATAATTAATGCATCAACATTGTGTAAATTTTTATGATAATTTTTTCTTTACTAAAAGTTAAAAATAAATTTTCATGATTTATTAGAACATTAATTTTTCATAATAATATGTAAATTTGAGTATATCTTCTATTTAACCCCACATTAAAAATATTATACTTATTAAAAGTAAGAGTGTGATATTTTGTCACTCTTTGATTTTAATAATATCTAAGTTATTTTCATGGAAAAGTATCCATTAAATTATTCAATATAGAACCTAATTTTTTAAGGAATGAATTAAATTCATAAAATAACATTTTGGACACTTTTAGGGTAGTTTTCTAATATTTATAACATTACTTTTACTCTTAATTACTCGATTTACCTATAATTATGGTCATAAAATTTACTAAAGTTACTATCCATATTGTCAAAAATTAAAAGTAACCTATTTACTAAATTTTTAAATTATGATTAAAAATACATAATCCATTTTTAAAAATTCAAAACAAATAAATTTCTAAAATTAATAAAATTAATCCCATAGACGGGGTGAGAAAAGTGGTTTTTAAAGTCAAAACGTTCAAAAGATTGAAATGTTTGTATATCTCAATTCAATGTGAAATTGATTCCAATTAAGTGAATTGGATTAAATTATATAAAATTTTTCTAATTATACTTTAAAATCAATCAAAAACATAATTTAACACCATAAATTATTTAGAGAAAAAAGTGATTTTCAATTAAAATTCAGTATTTTTCAATATTCACCAAAACATGAAACTTATCAGAGAAATACCAAAAATGAAACCAAAGTAAATTTGATATCCCAAATTCAAATAAGAAGTTTATTTTTTCAAATATAATTTATGAATATATCAAAAAATATATTTAAAATATGTTCACCATCAAAAGACGGAAAAACTATCTTTTTAGAAAAATGTAGTTTTTAAGCCTAAAAGTGGATTTATTTTTATATCACGTATAGAAAGAACATAAGATAAATATTAAAAATTAGATTGAATATTATATATATATATATATATTTAATTAATTAAATCCAATAATATTTATTTGTTTGTTTTATTGGTATAAAATATGCTTGTGCTCATTTAAATAGTTTTTCAATAAAGATTTCCTTTTAATTTCAAAAGGGTTTTACATGTGTAAACCATAATTTCATAATTTAGTTAATAGTTTTTATATGCTCCATTTTAATTTATAGGTTATAATTTTATTTTTTAAATAATTATAATAACAAAATGATGTTTTGTAGAAATTCAATGATGTGTGTAATGCAAGATAATATGGTGTTGTGTGTAGCGCAAGCTTAACTTGGTGTAGCATAGTCAAAGAAATTTAATTTATTTGAAAAAAAAATCGTAAAACTTAGGGTGTTACAGTGCATGTAGGGACTGGGTATGAACCCACTATACGATGCTTGAGTTGATCCTTTCTTAAGAGCAGGGGAGCATATGACCTATCTATGCTCATGATGCTAACTGTAGGTAGTTCCTTTTTGGTCTTTTTATATTTTGATACATGTATTTTAATGGATGCATATTTCCATGTATTTCATTCCATTTTTATAGATACATGAAATGATCATAATATTGTACATGACACTAATTTTGGATTTATTTTTATTACAGTCCTTGTTATGTTTATCTTTTATCTCTGATTTATATTATGCTTATGCTTATTTATTTTCTTGATATACCACTATAGTACTCTGATCATGGGGTTATAGTCTCCCCATTTTAACACCTTATACCCTCAATACTAGTAGGAAGCCTCTAGAATACGAGGAGGAATTCTTGAGTCCATGTGACCCATCAGATCAGGGAACCATTTAGTGGATTTTGGGTCGAGACAGTACATCCCTGGTGAGGACTGCATGAGTTGGTGAGAAAACAGTGTCCACTGAGTTTAGTATGTGATGTAAACAAGGTATATTGGCTAGTAAATGGTTATTTAGGGACCCATGCTATCCTTTAAACCAAACTTTAAAATTACTGATCCTACTAATCAAATTTATTATTATTATAGGGTATAGAACTAAGAAAGGATCATGCGTCATTCTTCTTTGTTCCTGTGTTTGAAATTAGTAAACCTTTGGGTCAGGTTGAAACTTTAATAAATACCAAATTAATTAATCTTAAATTTTTAAAATTCAAGGTTTATAATTCCCTAACTTTCTTTTCTTTTGTAGGTATGGGTCTAAGTCAATTTCCTCGTCAAGTTTGCACCAAATTTGTTCAGGTGGATGTGCCAACAGATTGTCATTGGGTTAAGTTCAATGATGACAACACTTAGAGGAGGTGGAGATAGCCTTTAGATCAATCCATGACCAGTGAGAGCACTAGGTATAATTAGTGGTAAAAATATTTTATGGGCCATGCAATAAGTGGTGGTTCTTCTTCCTTGAGGATTTCGAGGAGACAATAGTCTTATGTGGGAATTTATGACACTAGTTTCTATTAGATTTTCTTTCTTTGACCATGAAGGTGGCCAGTTAATAAGATTTTCTCACCCTTTGATAGGAGAGTTCTAGAATGTGGGAGTTTAGTATCTATTTCAAGAGCCTTATCTGATATTATTCAAACCTATTTCTATATAAGGAGGTTAGGTCGAGGCATTTTGAATAGGATTTATGTCCAAAGATCCTACAACAGGTCACCTCATTTGTGTTTTCGATGTATTTTGAGCTAATGGAGAAATCAAAGGTTGTTGAGAGGGAAATAACCTAGACCAGATTTTCCTGAGGGTCATTATGATTCCCCTCATAGTAGATATATTTTTTTGGGTTCTCTACTATGTAGATAAAAAGAGATTTTGTACATCCAGAGGTAAGTCTCATCCCTCATCATCTTGTTTCTCTAGGGATGGAGGATCTCTGGACCTAAAGAAGAGATTAGTCACATGTTTTTATTATGGATGACATGGTCATCATCATCAAGAATTATTGAAAATTTTGTTAAGGAATTGTGTAGTAGGTATTCTATATCAGGTTCATCCATTAAGGATGTTCCATTTGATTCAGTAGTAGTACGGTACTCCAAATTTGGATTAGTAGAGAGGAGGTGGGTAAGAAAGGACAAACTTATGATGATCCTCACCCTTAGAGAGCGTATTTTAGCTATAGAGTTGGTCTCTATCAAGTTTAGAGATGTTGTGAGGTAAGTCATAGTCAGCTACATGCTTTAGAGTTTCTAGTTCTAGGGAAGAACTAATCTTGGGGATACTTTTTATCTTTACAGATATAGCCATACAACATTATCCTCATAATGTATTGGTTGTATTTATTATAGGATATCATGGATTATTTTAAGAGAAAATTGTGTTATATAATTCGAATAGAGATCTTGCAGTGTTCGTTTGAGAGAAAGACCCTCAGATGGGTTGGAGGCATGTTATGTCTTTGTCTTCCTTGATGGATGATCAAATGTTGAGTTCCTCGATCATTCAACCAATGGTGTTTCCCAAGGTTGTGGAAGAGTTCCCTAATTTATTTTTATAGTAGTTTTTATAATTACCCCCTTGATGGGAGATCTATCTTGGGGTAGATCTATATCCAGGAACTTCTTCAATTATAATATCTTTTTATATGATGATTCCCTCTAAGTTGTAGTAGATGTGGGTATAGATCGATGATCTTTTATAGTGATGTTTTTTCATCCAATAATACCACCTTAAGGTGAACCAATTGTATTAATATAGAAGGATAATGGAAATTAGAATCTCTGTATCAATTATCATTTCTTTAATTAGGTGATAATGAAGAAACACTATCCTATTTTGTGGATAGATAATCTATTTGATCAGCTAAAAGGAGATAGTTGGTACTCATATATTGATTTATGGTTGGGATATCATCATATATGGCTCAAGGATGAGGATACTCCCAAGACCTATTTTTGATGTTGTTATTTGTGATATTTTCGGTGTGAAAAACACTCCATTAGTGTTCGTGGGCATGATGAATGTAGTGTTTTGAGAGTTCTTATACTGATTCATGGTGGTTTTAATCAATGGAATCCTTGTGTACTCTATGTCCAAGTATGATTATGCAGAGCATCATGCTATTTTGGGAATTCTTCATTATCATCATCTATTCAAGAAGCTATTGATGTGTAAACTTTAGGCTCATAAATTTCATTTCTTAGGGCATGTCATGTACTAGTGTGGAGTAGTCATAGATCCTCTAAGATTGAGGAAGTCATTTTTTGGGAAAGCCCTAAGACTATTGTAGATGTATGAATTTTTCTTGGTCTTGAAGGCTATTACAAGAGGTGTGTACCTGAATTATCTTAGATATAAACTACTCTAATATCCTTTACCATAAAGGATAAATTGATATTTTTTTAATGACCAATCTCATGAATCTTTCGAGTACCTGATGGATAAGTTGGACAGCGCTTCAGTTCTTCATTTTCCAGCAGAGGGAGTTTAGTTTGATGTTCTCTATGATTCTTTTCAATTTTTATTGGGTATTTTCTAGATAAAGTAAAGATTATTTGTTTCTTAGGGGTCTTTATAGATACTTCTCTGTGAATATAACTATTCCACCCATGATCTTGAGTTGGTAGTAGTCATTTTTTTCATGAATTTATAGAAACATTACCTCATTGGTGAGAATTTTTTTTGTTTTCATTGATCACAAGAGCCTAAGGTATGTCTTCTCCCAATGAATTCTAAACTTCTGAAAATTAAGGTGTATGGAATTCTGGTAGGACTATGAATTCAAAATTTCATATACACCAGGAAAGGGTAATTTCGTAGTTGATGCGCTGAGTAAGAATTCACATAGTGATGTTGTGTGTAAATTTGGAGATTCTTGGAGAGTGATTGAAGATATCTCCATGATGAATTTTTATATGGGAGAGGTTAATGGGAGAGGATCATTTTTTAGATAATGTTGTAGTTTTATTTGGTTCAATAGTTGTATGAGTCCTAGTTGGGGGATTCTGATGTTGAGGTTTGGAGAGATTGATTTTTTTATGGAGACACCCCTGATAGTTGTCTAAAGATGAAAAACATATAGTGTTGTTCTAGTGAAGGCTTATTATTCCATCAGTTATGTAAGATGTGGTTCTCCATGATTTAGAAAACTCACACTTTGTGGTACATCTTTGTGTGACAAAGATATATCGTGCTTTGAGAAGTCATTTTTAGTGGACTGGGTTGAAGCATTTTGTTTCATAGTTTGTGTCTCGTTGTTTTGTATTCTTTAATATGAAGTCTAAACATTATGTTCCCTATGGTTTTCTCTAGATATTAGATGACCCTATGTACAAGTGGGAGGAAATTTTGATGTAATTAATTATTGATTTACCACAATCTCTGGGATAATTTGATTCTATATAGATGGTATTGGTCCGTTTGATGAAATAAGATCACTTTATAGTGATCAAGGAGTTGAGATTAATGGTGGTTTTGTCAAGGATATTCCTAGAGGATGTAGTGAGACTCCTTGAATTACTTAATATGGTCATCTCTAATTGTGATCCTTGTTTAACCTCCAGGGTATGGAGATGTATCCATCATTATTTTGGAACTCAGTTGTTCCTTCATAATAATTTTCATCCATATATGGATGGTTATAAAGGGAAGACTATCAAGACTCTTTTGGAAATGTTGTAGTCATATGTCCTAGATTTTGGTAGTTCATGGGTGAGTCTCCTATCATTGGTTGATTTTTCTTACAATAATATATTTCACTCCACCATTGGTATGGAACCATTTTAGTCCTTTTATGGAAAACCTTTTCATTCTCTGTTGTATCATACTAGAGCCATAAAGTCAGTAATTCTCAGTTTGTAACTAGTTCAGAAAATGAATGAGATGGTTTAGGTGGTTCTCAAGAGGATAAAAGTATCTTAGGAACATCAAATGTCCTATGTTTACTATAGGAGGAGACATGTGGAGTTTGACTTTGGATATCATATTTTTCTAAAGGTGACTCCTTAACGTGGGAAGTATGGGTTTGGCCATGGGAGTAAGCTTTCTCCCTAGTTTTTTGAGCCTTTAAATGTGTTGGATCATGTTTAAGATGTGGTTTATCAGAAGTAACTTCCCTTAAATATGATATGGATACATGATGTATTCCATGTGTCACACCTTCACGATTATCTTCATGATGAATATCAAATCATCAATTAGGGTGAGATCGATGTTGATGATGATGTGACTTTCAACGAGTATCTTATAAAGATCCCAGATGGCCTAGAGAAGATGTTGTGTGGGATTTTTATTTCCTTGGTTCATGTCTTGTGGTATCATGAAGGAGTGGAGGAGATAACCTAGGAATGTGAGTTGTAGATGCACACTCAGTATCCCAATCTATTTTTTGTTTAGCTCTTCCTTTGTATCATTTTATTATGGTTATTGGTCTTTATCAGGCTTATAAGAGGGTTTTCTATTCTTGATTATTTGTTTCTGTCCTTACTCTTGTTTGATAGGTATCTTCCCCAAGAGAGTGTTTGGGATCTGGTAGTTGGTTTTGGGTAGTTTTTCTCCTTATTCCTCTAAGATAGGTGGTTAATCACCTATTATGGAGAGATTCTTGAGAGGTATATCATGGGGTGTCTATTTAGATTACCCATTTTTATTTTCCTTATCTCAAGGTTTGGTTTTAAATTATCTAGGATGATAATTTTTTAAGAGGTATTTAATCTTAAGGTTTGGACCTTCCTAACCTTAATTTTATGTTTTCCTAAGTATTGGTGGTTTCAAAAAGGGTTTTGTAGGTGTTCTAGAGCCTAGGGAGAGGTTTTAGCATTTCTGGAGGCCACCACACCCAGGTGGTTGATGTGATGGTGGGTGTTTTGGGTGCTTGGTGGTTTTTTATGTGTTTTATGGTTCACCATGGCTAGAAAAATGGATTTCAATCCATTTTGGGCATGGCGTGTCCCTTCCTTCTGAAACGAGCTAGTGTAAATGCCCAAGGTGGGCATGGCACTGGGAATGTTATCTTGAAGAGTCTCCTGTTCGCAATAGATACCTAGGAAATGTCTTTTATTTCCGTTTTGGAAACTATGCTAAGGTTAAAGTGGCATAGATGTGATAAACACATCGTAGGGGATGTCGTGTTAGCTAGAAAGCTCAAGAACCACCACGACCATGGATAGGTCGTGGTGGAAGTCATGGTAGTGTTTGGGTTTCTTTGAAATAGATGAAATGGTCACTATTACTTATGGATCATGACTAGTTAAAAAATGGAAATTCATGGAGAGTTAAGAGGGGTATTAAGCATGTTTTAATTCATTATTTACCTCTATTAACCAATCTACACACCTCTCAAATTCATTTAGTTTTTTAGATACAACATGCTGAATTAGGGATTGGTCAAGCGATCTAATACGTTATACCTCCATTGAAAAAAGTTTTTTTAGATAAGGGTTCTTTATACCTCCCTTGATAACCCTTGATCATCTCTTATGAGTTTTAACCCATAGTTCATGGATAACCAAGTGGTTTTGGTTCAAGGTATTCTTTATTCTTATCTTTTTCCCTTTTTCTTAGTCTATTCTTTTTTGAGAATAATACAAGAATGGGAGGCCCTATTTTGGGTGTTCTTAGAGCATGTATTGATGGTGGTTTACTGATACTAGGTTCCAACTTGTATTACTTCATCTTTCATGTGTTTATTCTGGTGTTGGATGAACCTCAATTGTTCATTCTTGTGTGAAGAACATTGAACATCTAATCAAGGTTAGAGATTCATTAATTCTCCTATTATTTTATGTGAAATCATAAAATTTTCATGCTAAATATATTTCTTTGAAAATGGAATTACCCTTAATAATAATTAAACCAAATTAAAGAATGATCTTTGGTGTGGGTTATAGACATAACATGTGTTTATATCATGATAATGATTTGCCTCTTGTTTTAATAGATATTGTGCTATCTATGTTTATGATTGGTTTAGAATGTTTGTTTATGTTTTGTTTTAGTATGCTTGATATGATGAAAATGTTTAAATAACATAAAGCTGGTAATTTTTGTTAGATAAAGAATTTAAGTGGCATGTTAAAATGAAACCACCCTTTCTTATGTTAATACAGTTCGTTAAAATAATGTGAATCTAGAAATTCTTGTTGAAGAAAAATAAAGAGGCGTGTTAATTGAAAATGTTCTTTGACAAACTAGAAGTTATGCAAGTAAGAATGTTTAAATGATTCTTATCTTTTAATACCTAATTCCTTAGGTTACCTGTGGTTGTAACCTGTGATAAATAAATCAGTAATTTCAAGACGGTAAGGAACTCGTTTTTTAAAAGAGAAAAATATTTGGGTCCAAGATAGCTTGTTTTCTTATAATGGTTGAATGTCATGATTTTTGGGTCTTAGATGCCCTATTGAATTTGTGTATCAGTTCCTTGTTTCCTTGTGTGTTCTCTCCATATGTGAGCATTATGATGCAATGTGTGGTGGGACTAGGATGGATGATGGTTGATGATACATGGACGGGGAGTCTAGGGTTTGTGGAAGAAGACGATGATTGATATGGGGGGATACATGGTGGTATGCATGGTGATGTCAAGGATAGAAACTAGACTTATGGAATGGGTTGAAGATTTTATTTCCAATTTTTGTTCTAGAATATGGGATGCTTTATTGTCAATGAATTTTATTTAAATTTAGGATGGTTGATTATCTTATTTACCGACATGTTTTTCCCACTACATGAGACATAAGGTTGTACTTGGTTATGGATCTATTTTATAATAGATTGGGACAATTCCTATAATACCTGTAATTATGGAATGGTAATGAATAATATATATTTTAACCCATTTGGTTGGTTCTTGATGGAATGAAAATGTTTATAACCTTGAGAAACCATGGGATCAATTCTTTTATGACTGGGGGCATGGGAATCAGTTGATGATCATGTTAAATTAAAGATAAAGGAATGTTAATGATTAATTTAAAGAATTAAACTAATTTTAAATTTTTAAATGAAATAAAGAAATAATTATAAGTATTCTTCAATACTTGTGTTCTTATATGATACATAGTCCTTAATGGTGGCAAATGGTTGTCTAAGCGATGATAGCAGCAATTGGGCCTAAGACTAGGTTGATTCCCATAGTGTGGCTATGTGATAGATTATATCCTTAATGTTATGTAATTTCATATTCTAACCCACCCATGTTGGTAGGGTGATTGACACCTAGTATACTCTAGGAGGGTGTTTTCCCCAACATCCAAGTTAGTAAAGAACGGATGGATGACTACCCCCTCTTGCCCTACTCTCTTCTCATGATAGTATTACGTGTTGGTATGAATGGTGGTTACTTTATCATATATGTGTGTTGAGGGTTGTAATTTCTTATGGTTATTTCATAGACATTAATCTCTAGATAAATTCTCCTATATATTATTATAGGTACTTATTTTATGGGTAGTGATGTCTAGAGGAATAATAATTGACATACAAGTTGTTATGGATCTCAGAAACTAATCAATTACTATATGGATATTTGTCATGGGATGATGATATTATGTGACACATGAGGTTCATGGTATGTTATGAGATGATTTGATGAAAGAGATACATGAGATGATACTTTAGGCCAAGGGTCTCTAGGATGGATTAATATTGGAGAGAGATGGATCAGGACATGTGAAATTGGGGTAGAGGGGAAAACTAGTATAAAAGTGGTAGAAGGGTACCTTTCTTTTCATATTATTATCCCTTATATGAGATACTTGGTGAGAGATACATGGTGAGGCTAGGAACTTATCATACCTAATTAGGTGACGAGTTAGCTTCACTTATTGTTCATTGGTCTTTAGTATGATTTCTTTATCTTTTGTACAAGAGGCTCCATGGAGGATCCTACTAAGTATACCTATTATGCCCACCTTATATATATAAACTATTTTTTAGGACCATAAGAGATTATTGGTGATTGAAATGGACTTTACAAGATCATGGAGTGGTTCAAGAGATGTTTGGTCTTTGATGTTATTGTCGAGGACTTTTCTTTTGGTACTTATAGTTTCTTTTGCAGTTTTCGAGTCAGTGTGAAATTAAATACATGTATATGGGATCTTTTACTTTTATCTTGAGTAGTATTTGTTGGGTATTTCTATCATATCTCTTGTTTCTCAAATAATAGAGGGTAATTCCTCTCATATGTGTGTATGATATACCCTCAGTTCTTTTCACCAACCCAGGGCCTATTAGAGGCAAACTTCAGGCATCATTATCTATCTTCCCTCATTTCCATCCCAATAGGGCTACCTTTGGGGGGAGGGGTCATGAAACATTCATCATGCTCATGACGATGCATATTGAAGGATGAAATCATGCTTATAGAATGTAATTAAATATACTAATTAAATTTTATGTTATTTTCTATCTTGATAGTAAAAGAATTTATCAAACTCAAGAAAAATATATTTAATATTTTTTAGATGGTAAACACTAAACTACCATGGAACATTTTCATAAACTCATTTGATAGTATGATTCTTTTGGATATACATGAATAATAAGGTTTCAAGCAATGGTATAGAAAATTAAATATCGGGAAAAAATTTATATAGGATATATATTGGGTTTGGAAAAATATATTAAAATTATAAGGACATGATTCTTGTGAGGGGTGAATATAACACCCTAAAATTTCAGTTTCCATTAAAAAATACTATTTTCAATGGCATGTATGACACGCAACATTGAACTTAAAATAAATATGAAATAATATTATTTAAATGTGATTGTTACAACCTAACTGTTGAATTGGAAGGAATGAATAGGAGTAACCAAATCATGAAATATATGTATATATATCTTACACAATAAAAATTTATTGATTAATGATTATGAAATAAGAACTCTATTTTTAGTAATGTCGTTTTATGCTTCAAAAATACATTTTATTCAAAAAATAGCTTTAATTATTTCTTGTGAGAAAATATTATGATTAATTTCATAAACTTTTTGAAATTATATTTTATAAAAAAAATTATGATTTTTTAAATTAAAATATCAAAATTATCTTAGGGTGAAATTTTGTTATTTGTTAGAAAAAATGATTTTTTACTAAATTGTGAAAAATACCGATTTTATTTAAAATTTCCTTTTTTTAATAATTTAAAAAGTACCATTTTACATTGAATTGATTTTAAAATTTCATTAGTATATTTTTATTAAAATAATACAATTAATTTTATTTGAATCAACGTGATGCTTAATTTTGTTACAAAATTCTTTTTATACTTAAAAATGCATTTTTCTACAAAATGGGTTTTCATCAAGTTTTGTGGGTTTACTTTTAAATTAATTTCATGATATTATAGGAATTGAATTTTATAAAATTTATTTAATATTTGGAATCAATGTGTCTAATTTTTTTGAATTTATCATTTTCATTTTTGGTCATAATGAATAATATTTGAGCTAAAAAATCCTTATTATGATAAAAGTTTAAAGGGATTAATGGGGGGTTTAACAAAAGTAATAAGGGTTAAAATGATCTAAAAACTTATATAAATCCTATTTTATGAATATATTTCCACCATATATCATATAATATTTTAAATTGATCTATTTTGGATCCAATTGTCTTGTATAAGACATTAATTTATTTTAATCTTTTAAGCAATACCAAGTGTGTCATCTCCCACACTTATAAAAGGGAACCTCCTCCCCTCACTTATTAAAACATTCTTGATCCATTTATCTTGACAAAACCCAACTAAATTCTCTCCCTAATTTTATTATATACATTATATAGAATATTTTCTTCTCAAAATACCAACCTAAGAGTCCATAAGTGGATATCTAAAGAAGGTGCCATAAAAAAAGAAGTAATCCTCTTAACCGACTCTTTTCACGGTCATTTCTTCCTATAACTCATCTAAATCCTATTTTTCAATAATAATATAATAAAGAAGTATAATTATATTAATTTAATTTTATAATGTTTATATTATTAGCCTTTTTATTATACTTATCCATCTGAATAAAAAAACATCGTTTGTGCGTACGTACTGACTACTGCCTCACGAGATGGTGTATTTCATTTTTTATCACCACCTCTTATGGGAGGTCATGATGATGGATTAAAATGAAATAATATTATATATATACATATAATTTTATAATTTTAAATAAATATTATACTTATTTCTTTACCATACAATGAAAAAAAACATCACTTGTGTGCACGTGTGGGCTACCACATCGCAAATCGTTGTATTTTATTTTTCATCACCACCTATAATGGATGGTATATATATATGGATTTAAAAAAATAAAATTAAATTTATGATAAAATTTTCATTATAAAATTATAAAATAATACTAACCACTTTTCCCTCACACCCGTTGAAAAATGATGACGTCGCTCGTGCGTATGCATGGACTACCACCTTTACGAAGTGATGTGATTCATTTTTTATTACCACCGTAAATGGATGGTTCAAATAATATATAGAATAAATAAATATAATACTAATATCATTAATAAAAAAATATATTATGGAACCATGATCGAGAAGCAAGGGCCATAACTGTTGAATCAAAACATACATAAAAAATGGAGCAGTTAACACCCAAAATAATGATGATAATGAAATATTATTAATGAACGAGTGATAAGATAAGTAGACCATATATTATATTATAAGTAGGTATATGATTTTTATATAAATATATAAATCTAAATCAATTATACAAGAGGTTAAAATCACTTACTAAGCATGTTGGTCTTCAAGTAAAGAGTTTTTGTCTCAATTTTATTTCTTTTAGAAAAGTTTAAGTATCATGCGTATATATTATTTTATAGTGTATATATATTGCCCCATTGATATATTTATCAATAAAATTTTATTATTCGTGATATTTAATTTTTCAATTCAAGTTTATTCTTTCAAGGGGATTAAATTTAAAACATACCAAAGTGGTAAAGTATTTATGATACAGTCTCATTTTATTTTGAGATTTTTTATGTTTGAAGTTCTTTTAGTGGAAATTTTATGATATTATTTTCTTGAACCACATCTATTTTATTATTATACAGTTATATTTATGGTTCACATATTTAATTTCTATTATATTTATTTTTATTCAAGAAAACAACATGAAATTTTATTGTAAGTGATACTGACCATGTTTCTTCTTCTTGGTCAGGAATCCTTTTTCTATATATCCATGCTCTTCTTCTTATTTTAATAATGTTATTGTTTATGATATAATTATTATTAAAATTAATTTTCAACTATCATTAAATTTAATTAAAAAAATTTTAAAATGAATCATTTTAATGTTTCACTTTCACGTTCTTTACAAAGTACAGAAATAATGTTTTTATTTTAATATATATGGCTTGCCCAACTTTTCTTTTCATCATAGATATTTTATGATTTGAAGCTTAATTTAAAAAAATTCATGTTTATTTTTAAATAAAATCATTTTCCTATTATTTTATGATTTTTTTTAAGAAAATTATATTATTTTCTTAAAGGACTAAAAATGATTTTGAAAGTGATTTATAACTTCATTTTTATGCAAATTTATAAATGTTATATGGAAGTTATTTTTAAATGTTTTACTTCCATTTTCTTCTCTATTTTCGAATGGATTGGTTTTACTAAAAAATTATTTTTGATGAATTGATGGTCTTTTCACCTATTATTGAATATGGTTTTGTGGTCATTGACTTTCTCATGATCATTCACTTTCTTGTGATCATGTTCTCTATCAGTTTCAATCATTCTCTAGATATTACATTTAGATTCCATATTTATATTCTTATATCATGGATATGTTCACTATATAAACTATATACCATTCTTATGTACAATATTTGCTGAAGTAAGCTTACTTTGAAATTTATTTGATTCAATGGGGAAATATTTATATTTTGTATTCTTTATTCAATATGAATAGTTATTAATTGATAATGAATATTTTTTATGAATTTAATTGATCATTCAATATATGATTAATCTATTGGACTTACTAAGTGATTGGAGAGTCCTGTTATAGCCCCTTGATGAATCAATAGGTCTCATAAGACAAACTAGCTTGGGTAATCGGTGTACATCTTACCTATTTATGTATTATGTCTTGGAACAAGGCCATGATGGTAATATTGTGATGTCTTACATTATTCATTCTATCATTATGAAACAATTTGTTATTATCCATGTGATTATTTATGTTATTATGTCATCCATGGATATATTCCCCTTTTATGATATTAGTTATATGGCACATTTATTATTATTTATCTCTTCCATATTATGCATGCCTTGTTTATTCATGATAGATTTTGTTGTTTGTAACCCTTACTAAGCATCTAATCTCACCCTCTATTTTTTTCCTTTCCCCAAGATTTGAAGTAAGGATCCTTGAATGATTTTTAGGGATTAAAGAATGATAATTGTGCTATTTTTTATTTTTCCCATGTAATATAGAAGTCATGTATGTGTCTAGTATTCAAATAATACTAAACAAATCAATCCTTGGTGGTGTGATCCCTTATATCTTGTACCATTGTAATAAAGTAAGCATCAGCTTCGAGCTATTGGAGTTGGGGTGTTATAATCGACCATAAAAAAACACACCATTAGAAATAAAACTATGGAACATACTTCTGGAAATTCCATAGTTGGAAGATCCCCCAAGATTGAGGAGTCTGAAACTAGGAAGACTAGAGGATGACCAGAACCAGGTGGAGGTACAACTCGGTGCGGTGGTTGGGGTGCATGGACTTCCCAGTTCAAGATTTTAAAGTCATAAGGGATCTTTCGATCATGGAAGTTTTAGAAGTATTTTCTTCAATTTTACTTCCAATTGTATTATTTCAAAGGTTAATGGTGTCTTAATCCCCAAAAAGTGGTATTAGAGATTGGTTGCAGTTCCTGATGGTAGGGCATAATTGCATGAGTTTTCTGGTGAGTGGTTTTTTAAAGTCTCATAGGGAAGTCACTCTAAAATAGCGATGGTATCAGATGGATTCTTGATATCTAAATAAATCTTAACTAAAAGGAGTTTTGAGTCATGATCCATTATTGAGGATTCTATTCGAGATTGGATATAATTCTACAAGGTTCCTCATGTAATGGGCTATCAAGTGTTTAGAAGAATGTCACCAGAAGATAGTGGTGGTACCAATGGTATTGATAGATATGGAAATTCATTTTGGTCATATGGGTTATATGAATTGTTCTATCATGGGGTGGCATTCGAATCTTGGTTAAAGGCTATCGAAGATTTTGGAATGCAAGTTGATGATCCCTTACACTATCTAGATTCAATGGGAGTTTTTTTTCTGAATAAATATGTATTGTATGGTCTAGGAATCGGTTTGATGATCTGATGGTGGAAACTTAAGACTTTGGAGGAAGTTGGTTTTGCTACTAATAGAGAGTTCTTTGTTTTTTTGGATAGTGAACTAAACTAGAAGTAAATGAGGTTAACTCAATGGCCATGATAGCAATAACATGGGGACTATTTCTTAAGTTAAATTCAAGTGAAAAATAAATCATGTTCCTAAAAGAAGAAGTTAGTTAAAGTCGTCATTTTTTAGTTCAAGTCAATGGAATGTTTGATTAGTGCCCCAAAATGGAGATTGTAGTAGGAATACTAGGACTGAAAGATCTGTTCCCAGAAGGAAAAATATTTTTAGGATTTATAGGATGTTGTAGCTAAATGGGGGTGAATTTCAATGTTACTAAGTGTTCTCCAGCCTTCTAAATCCAAGAGAAATTACTCTAGGGGTTTCATCGACCAAATTCTATTCAGTGGGAGTCAGTGACATATTTTGAAGAATCCCTTGGGTGTGATAGTTATATTCATACAAGGATTAAAAGGATTGTCGCATGGTCTCAATTCATTATAAGCTAATCAGTTGGAGAACAGAATCAAGCCTTATGGATGAGCATGGTATTTATACTATGGGTGTTTATGGTTGATAGAACATGTGGACCATTTTATAGCTTCAGAAAGAGATGTATGGATGGAGTGTTGGTGTGCTATAGATTAGATATTTGGAATCCGAAGTAATAGGAATTGTTTTTATGATTTCATAAAAGTGAAAGTGGAGGAATAATGTGAATCCTGAGTCATGGAGAGATTCATTAGAACATGGAATATAAAGTATGATCTTCAATGATTCTACTGGTGTTCAGGATATGGAAGGGGTAGTGCATGGGAATCCGAATCTGGACAAGTTTTTGTGTTTCTCCTCTCATAGAATTCTATTGAACTCTCAAAGTACCTTTGATAAAAAATTCTAGGAATAACCATGATTTTAGGGACGGATGTAAGGTGTGGATGTTGAGAGTATAGATTCATAGAAGTTTGAATGATGGATAGTGTTTCTCTCATCTATAAATAGATTGGATGAAGTCGACCATAACCATGTTAAAACCCAATGAAGGGTTACCCCAAATCCAGGGCATGTGTCTCCTAGAAAAGTGGTGAAGAAGATTTTACATCTTTTATATCTATGGAAAAGAACTTTTAAATAATTGATAATAAAGTGGAGGGAACTTCTAAGATAGAGATGAGCACTTAAAGAGCCTGAACTAAGCAAGAAGTAGTGGTGGCAAAGATCCTTGTTTCCTTGGTTGTACTAGTGGATGTTTCAATGTGAGTTTATCATGTCAATGTCATTAGACTTTCTAGAAGGAGAAATTCCATATGGGGGTTAGTTTTGATGATTTCTCTAGAGTTTTTTGTACTATAACTGGTTCTTTGAAGGAGAAGCATATTGGTGTAGTAGTGTTTAGAAGCATAAGAATGTCCAATTTAATATGGCCATGGACCCAATGAATGGATGAAGCTTTCTTATAGTAATTCATTAAATTTAGAAGATGGAAACTCGATTACAATTCCCATTAGAGTAATTCCATAGAGGTGTTCAGATTAGTTTCATAGTTGTAGAAGAAAAAGAAATTGTGGTTCCATAGAATCTGAGAGGGAATTTCTTCAATGGGATCTTAGACATTAGAAATCAGTATAAAGTGGAGGACCATGTAGGTTCTATGGATGAGGGTAGATGGAAGATGAGATGGTGGAATTTTGATGTGAGTTGAGAATAATCTTCAAGTGGGATATTTTCAGTCTGACCCACTAGGGTCCACCTAGCTGGCGAAAAGCCAAATGTGACACCCCAATCCCACCTCAAATAGGTTAGGGGATGGAGACTAGCGTCAAGAAGGCACAACTGAAATATAATTCCTTGTCATAATGTACTTATATACACATACCCAACCATCTCCATGGAATAGTGCAGATGAATAATAAAAGACTGCAACATCTGGAATATAATCATACATGCACTAAACTCTAGGGAACACACCAGAGAATGACAATAAAAATTCAAATCATAAAGGGTAAAAATACATGCCCAACCAAAATGAGGTCCTAACATGAAAATAACTTGAAAAAAGGGAAAATTGATGAGATCTCGATTCCCGGTCTCCCAGCATGACCACCGAACATGGTCTATGCACCCAAGTACCGTTATGCTCCATCGAATTCACTACCAATAGGTCTGTCATATACATAAGACACGACATATCTAGGAAAATATCATGCAGGGGTGAGTATATATGTACCCAGTAGGACACCCTGAAAACCATAAAAGGGGTAAATAGAAAGATACAATAGTAGTCATCTCAACCCACAGCGAGAGGGAGAAGAAACCCAATATATGTGCTCATGAAGAAAACTAGATGAGAGAGAAAGAATATCTCCATCTCCATAGCTTAACTAAGAATGATAAGTCACCTTGTGGCTCTAAAGTATATCTCTAATGTCCAGTACCACACAAAACCTCACCAGAAGTGGAGGGTCCCGCTCCTTGCCACTACACTACACAGTTGAGGGAGTGCCAACTCGTGTGTAGGACTTACTCCCCACCAGTACTCAAAGATGGGGGAGTACCATAATGTAGATAGAGGAATTGCACCCTACTGTAATATGGGGGAGTACCGAATACTCATGGGCCCAATTCTAAGTTCATAAGGATGAGATATTCAAGGTGTAAGTTCCTAATAAAAGTACATGGTGTACCTTTCTTGGACACCTAGCCGTGTCTTTGCCTTCACATGGCCTGATTGGCCATATAACAACCCTACTATTTATTTCACATTAATACATGATTTATTACATAAGGTTACACATAATACAACCCAAATGATTGAGAATCCTAGTTTATTTGTGAATTAGGTACATTACATAATAATTTAAAATAGTAAATACATCATATTTATTGAAAACTTCCTTAAAATACTTGCACTTAAAAATGTATGGGATAACCTGGAGACATACATAAGAAATGGGTGATCTATAAAGTCTGGTAAGGGAATAAACATGGAATAACATGAATAAGATAATACATGTGGGACAATAGGCATATCAATGGGTCATAAAAAGAACATGTATAATAATTCATGATATATCATGATAATCATAACATGGGAAATGTGGAAACAACTTAAAACACTACATCATATACATAGGTCAAGGATAAACCGCCACGACTTCATGGTTGAAAAAGTTCCATAAAGGAATCAGGTTTACTCTCTGTCCCAACATGACGTATCATGATACTAAATATTACCCAATGCATTGAAGCACTATATAATTCTGGACGCACTCATCGCATTCATTTTATTCCCGTTCTTAAGTGTTCCATATAGATCATGGAACATGGATTCATTCATCATAAAATTTTATTTCATGATCAAGGAGTGTGAAATATATAAATATAAGTCCTAATTAAAAGAGATATAAGTGTATAAATTTGAATACTCTTAATAGTAAATAGGTATGGTATTCACTACACAATTTTTTTGGCATGGAAGAAAATCACGATGAAATTTCATCAGCATATCAACAACACATAAAAGTTCATAAAATGGGTTGATGTGAGAGAAAGGGGTCTATAATAATTTGGACATAAATCTAATAGTAATGGTTATATGTAATAACATATCTCATCATAAGGTAATGAAGATAAAAGACATAAGTTAAAGGAGATACATGAATAAAGAGGAGAAAGGAAAAGATCTCTTATGAAATTTCGAAAAGGTAACGGGTGTGCATAAAGGATCATGGAAGGATTAATGAGAGTTAAAAGAAAATATCATCATTTATACATAAAGTTGAAATTAAGGGGGGTATGTAATAACATATCCCAACATAAGAAAAAATAAATTTAGTGACATAACAAAAAATAAGTTCTTGATAAAAAGATGAGATTGGAAGATCTCTTACTTGAGTGTGTGACTCCAAATGCTTGGGAGGGGATTCTTGAGGGATTGGAGGCACCTTTAGAGGACTCTAGAGAGTTGAGTTCAGAATATGGACATGATCCAAAAAGTTTTAGTGAAGAGAAATGGGAGCGTGAGTGATTTTATATAGGAAAAGAGGGGGATTTCTTTATTATTTAGGTTTTTGACTCTACATAATAAAATAACCAAAACCACAAACCTTACCATGGGTTTTTCCCATAGTTTCTACCAAATGTGATTGGTTTTCATTATTTTATAAGTTCAATGGCCAAAATTAATCAAATAATTCTCTTGATTATGTGGAGGTGAGTCACACTCTTAAATAAATGATTTTAAAATCTTAAAATGTATTAATGGTTTTGGAGGATTCATAATGGAATTATAAATTTAATAAAATGAACTTAAAATATAATTATTTTAAATATAAAACATATATTTTATCGTGGATATCTTTTATAGTATTTATTACATCACTTTTGCGTCATTATGATGTCATAATACACAATGTATATTTATACGATATTTAATTTTTACCCAAAATTTCAACTATCTCAGAAAATTATGAAAAAATCACCATTTGATAATTTCGACATTTTGATTCCAAAAATAATATTTATTTTAGATAAATAATTTTATAAATATGTAAAATTTTACTTTTAAAATAGTAATTGACATTTCTTGAGAAATACAGGGTTTTTTGACAATAACAGTTTTTGAACCCTTATAAAAACTACATTTGACTTCATAAAAATTATAACATAATTTATATTTAAAAAAAATTATTTATTAATAATATTGAAATATTATTTATTTCAGAAATCATTAATTCATCAAAATAAATTTCTTAATTGAATTTGAATATTAACCAAAAATTCTATTTGTGTTTTATTGAATCAAAATAAAAAACATTTATAAAGTAACAATAATAGGATGAAAATGTATTCATTATTCTATAAATAATAATGTACATACTCATATTGATAGGGTATTGATACATATCCTTTTAATACACCATCAAACATCCTAAGAGTATGTTGCGTGATGGTGGGACTTTCATGGGGCGGGTCAGCAAACATAGTTTGGATCATGATTTTGATGAGCTTGAACTTCTCTCATAAATGGTTTATATCATGCTTAAATTGTTGGATCTCAGTTTGGTATTGGTCAAAAGAAAATCCCAAAGATTCTATCTCTCTCAAAAGATCTGAAAAATTAGCTTCATAGGGTATAATCCTACTGGTTGAGGTCATCACTTCCTTTGTATGTGTCAATTGGATTTGTTAAAACCCTATATTTATATTAATAATGTGATCATTGTTCAAATGGCTATATTATCAATGGTAATGATTCTTAATGGTCAATTAAATATGATAAGATATAATAAAACTAAATAATTGCATGTGTTTTCTATATCCATATTACATAATAATACATTCAAATGAATTGCAAGGGGAATTTTATTTATAACGGTATGGGTCATTACATGCCATGTGGTACAAACGGGCATGTACAGGTGGTACACAGTGTGTCTTGGCCACCCGAGGCCTACCTGTGTCCTTCTGGCCCATGCCCATGTACCTTATCTCATGCCCATGTACACTATTTGTACCCATGTACACTATTTGTACCCATGTACCTAGTTGTTCTTAGGCACCCTAGTCGTTTCTGAGTACATGGTAGTGCCGATGTACTCTAGTCGTGTCTGTGCAGTTGTTTATGTCTATGTTCGTGTACTACCAAAGCACACACCAAGATAACAACACTAGGTCATGATGAATGTATATCTCCATACATAGCGTGTGATATTTATCTCCACCCAAAACCCTAGCCACCATAGCCAGGGGACTACACAACATGTGTTTTTTCATACTACATGTCGCCTAGTCGAGTTTTTTCATAGGCATTAAATCCTGGTCTTTACACGTTTTCTTGATCTGCCAATTCCTCCAAAAAACTCAATGTTTGACCACTTAAAATCAAAGGGAGTCATCATCGATCGTCGATATCTAGCCTCCAGTGGCCAGAAATCGAAAATATGAACACTCATGCAAATCCTTCGCACCTCCTTTCACTGCTACGAATCCTAAATCCACAGATTAATCACTTGAATCCCGCAAATCCATCATAATCCATTTGAGAATCACCAATCCTTCCATCATTAGCATCTCCAACATGTATCTGGGGGTTTTGATCATGCTCAAATCCAACTCAAAAAAGTCAAATTGTGACCACGCAGACCAACAATGAATAATGTGATGAATAATGGGTCTGTAAACACACCAAAAAGGTCAGGGGGTCGTTGTACAATGTGATCCTGAAAAATGATCATAAAATGGGGAAAGAAGGGAAAAATCATGTCATAAAAATATAAAATTGTTCAATAATTCATTTTGCATTCGGGATCATGCGAAGAATGGGTAATCACATATCAAAATAAAGAAGATATACAAACCCCCTCTTATTCAATCAAATATGGTGAAAACTAAAAATAATGAGGCCTACTTCGATTATCAATCAATATTTGGTGAAGAACGTGTCTACTAGAGATGTGGAAGAAGATATGTTGCATTCACCATATGTACCATGGTCCACCTCTATCATTTCGTTGATATGCATCCTCAGGTTTTACAACACCAACGAAGAACGCTCCTCCTCTCAAATATGTTGGACTCAACCTGCGAATACGATTATCAAGATAGAATTTATTTGGGTCCATCTCATTTATTAGAGCGATAAAATTATTAATGGGGATATTTATCTCAAGATTAATAGAGGATTTTCTCTCAACATTAATGGAGAGTTAATTCTCAATATTAATGGATGGAAAAATTAATGTTGATTGCATTAATTGGAGATACGAACTTAGGGTCTATATAAATGGATGCGGTTACATTTTTTGAGTATTACTGACGAGCGGAAGACAAGGCCTAACCAAGGAAAAGGTGTATCCCCTTCTAGGGAAGCCAACCTAGGCGCACACAAAGAGATGAAGGCACCATATCCAAGGTGAAGGTCAAGTCACACAAGGGTGGAGACTAGAAGGAGGGATCCAGAAGATGCGATGATCAAACGGTGTTGGTGGCACATCTTTCGGTGATCTGGGTAGAGTTCTGGATGATGGAAATTATTGTAACCTAGATGTTTCTCCTCATTGAATGAAAGTGATGTTTTCATTCTCCCATGGATGTAGTACAAAAGTATTAACCACATAATCCTATTGTGCATTGTTTTGTACTTTGTTCTTGCATGCATGTTTTCTTGTTATTCACTTTTTCATTGCTCGAAATGAAGACCTTAGGAGGAACGAAACCAGATGAAAGGATGACTCGGTGCAGTGGATGGGGTGCCTGGACTTCCTAGTTCTAAACCCCAAAGTCGTGGGGGTCTTATGGAGAAAGTTCTATGCTTGTTGCTTCGAGCCCTGATCCCCAACACGTGGTATCTGATCATTTGTTGAAATGTTCGATTGCAGAACACAGTACAATGAATATGGTGGAGCAGTTTATCAAGGACTCGAAGGATGTTACTAAAAGACAGCAGCGGTACAAGAGGTGTAGGATATTGAAAGTCCAATTTACTAGTAGGAGTCATGATCCATGTTTCGTTGTTGGTGATAGTCAGAGCTTGGTGGAAGACTGTTGGGGTTCCTCAAGTTAAGTGGTCTATCAAGCGTCTGAATGAATGTCACTGGAATATGGTTGTGGTATCAACGGTGTTGTTGTAATATCAAAAGTCTTCTTGTCTGCAGGTGTCATGTAGTGTGTTTTGTTCATTGGGTGACATTTAGAGCATGGAAAAAGGCTCTTGAAATTCTGGAAGGCAATAGAACTAGAAGACCACGATGGAAAGAACTCAGGTATTATTTCAAAATTTGAAGTTAGGTGACAAATGACTTGGGTTTCCAAAAGGAGATATTAGATGAAGTCATCTATTGTTAGTTCAAGTTGAAGGAATATTCTATTGGTGCCCCTGTTTTTCATGACATTGCAGATGGAGAAGGGATATTGTGGTTTTTGACTCTATGAAAATGATATTTCGGAGGGCCGGTATAGAAACAGAAGGACCTTCTGTGATGAAGGTGGGATCTCAAAGTTTCAGAACCAGGCTTGAGGTAGTGGGAGAAAATGAACCTATTTACATGGTTACACTGAAGGAAGTTTCAGTGGGAGTTTTTCATATCGATGACATCAGACTTTCTAGAAGCTGCGGTTACTAGATGAAGGTCGGTTCTAATGGTGTCACTGGAGTTTGGTGTACCAAAAAGATCTTGGGTGGCGAAGAAGATCGGTAGTGGAATTCTTGAAAATTCATGGAAGACCAATAGAGTGTGGCCATAGACATTGTGCATGATGGAACTTGATGTGAATTTCAACAAAATTAGAGGATATCAAATCATTCATGATTTCTTTGGAGAAATTTTCCATGGAGGCATTCAAATGAGTTTCACATATAATGTAGAACGATTAGATCATGGTTTCAGAAGACTAAGGAGGAACTACTTTAGTTGGAGCATGGATGATTGAAACAGCATGGTGTGGAGAACCATGCAGGTGCTGCAGAAGAATGATGAATGGAAGATGGACTAGTTTTGACATTGGTGAGAGAATCATAATAGTATTCAAGTCAGAGATTGTTGGACTCAACCTGTGAATAAAATTCTCAAGATAGAATTGATTTAGGTCCAACCCATTTATTGGAGAGAGATAAAATCATTAATTTAGATATTTATCTCAACATTAATAGAGGAGTTTCTACCAACATTAATGGAGAGTTAATTCTCAATATTAATGGATGGAAAAATTAATGTTGACTGTGTTAATTGGAGATATGGACTTGGGGTCTATATAAATGGATGGAGTGACATTTTTCTAGTATTATTGACGAGCGGAAGACAAGTTATTACCAAGGTAGAGGTGGCTCCCCTTCTAGGGAAGCCAACCTGGGCGCACACAAAGAGCCAAAGGCACTAAACCCAAAGGATAAGGTTGAGACCTGCAAGGGTAGAGACCAGAAGGAGGGATCCATAAGATACGATGACCGAACGAAGTTGGTGGCACATCTTCTAGTGATATAGGTAGAGTTCAAAATGATGAAAATTCTTGTATCCTAAATGTTTCTCCTCATTTAATGAAAGTGATGTTTTCGTTCTCCTGTTGATATAGGACGAAAGTCTGAACCACATAATCCTATTGTGCATTTTTTTGTACTTTGTGATTGCATGTGTGTTTGCTTGTCATGCACATTTTAGTTGCTCAGAATAAAGACCTTGGGAGGATTGGAACTAGATGTAAGGATGACTCGGTGCGATGGTTGGGGTGCCTAGACTTCCCAGTTTCAGACACCAATGTCGTGGGGGGTCTTCCGGAGCAAGTTTCGCGCTTATTTCTTCAGGCCCTGATCCCCAAAAAAATCCTCCTAGGGTTATGCGTCTAAACCTAGATATTTTCCATAACATGTCACTTATAAGGGATGATTAGGTTAGGTCCTTTAAAATAAAATAAATAAATTATTTATTTATTTTACTAAACATACCACCAACGGATGCCTTCCATGAAAAGTCTGATGTCGAAAAACTTCATATCATGCATAGGGAAAACCCCAGATTCTGGAATCATCTGTGGTCTCAAATTTCTCATTTGGGTCCCAGCCAATGGGAAAACCATTTGAACCAAAAAGATACATGATCTTGATATGATATATTTAATATTTTTAATATATCACTATCAGGCCCCAGAATCCCACGCTAACTCGGCACCTGTCTCTGAAAATATTCCTTAAAATATTCCAAAGTCTTACAAGGAAAAAATAGAGTCATTACATTCTCCCCTCCTTTTAAGGATTTTCCCCCTGAAAAGATCAAGCCAAAAAAAGGTGGTAGTACTGATACCACATCTGGCTATCACGCTCCCAAGATCTCTCCTGCATTCTCTTGTGCTTCCAAAGCACACAAACCAAAGGGATAGTCCATCCATGTAGGATCCTCTCATGTTGATCCTTGATCGCCACTGAGTACTCCGAGAAGGTGGATCCATCCTCAAAGTCTAGATCACCGTATTTAATAAAGTGCATAGCGTCATGCACATATCTCCTCAACTGCGACACATGGAAGAATTTATAAACTTAGTACAACTTTGGGGGTAAGGACAAGTGATAAGTAACTTCACCAACCCTCCACAGAATCTCAAATGGCCCGTTGAACCTCGGGAATAGCTTGTGTCCCCTACTAATCCTTATATCCCTCATTGTGAGGAGAATATCAGGAAAACATGGTCTCCCTACTCAAACTCCAAGGGCCTATGACATCGATTTTTATAATATTTATATCTACTTTGGACTGTCCTCATATGCTTATGGATCACATGTACTTTCTTTGTCGTCGTTTGCACCATATCTGGCACAATAAGAGATTTCTCACCAATATCATTTTATCATAAGGGTGGCCTACAGGGTCTCTCATACAAGGCCTTGAAAGGTTCCATGTCAATAGTAGAGTGATAGCTATTATTATAAGAAAACTTCACTAATAAAAGTGATCCCCTCAACTTTGGTTGAATTCTAACACGTAGGCTCTCAACATATCCTCCAACACCTGGATATTCTACATGGTCTGCACATCTTTCTGGGGGTGAAATGTTATACTCATCCTGAATTGGGTCTCGAAAGCCTCATACAATCCAATCGACAATCGTGAAATAAACCAAGCATTGCAAACAGATACAATCGTCGAGGGTTCCCTATGAAGCCGAATGATCTCTCATATATACAACAGCCCCAAACTCTTAATTGAACACTACTCTTTGATGGAAATTGATTGTTCCAACTTGGTAAGTCAGACAACAATCACCCAGATAGAATTGTGGCTGCTCACTATCTGTGGGATCCCCATCAAAAATTCTATAGATATATTATCTCATTTCCACTACGAGATCTCAAGAGGCTATGTCAAAACTACTGGAACCTAATGCTCAGCCTTTAGTTTCTGAAATGTGAGACACTAAGAGATGAACTCAAAGACACTTTTTCTCATGGAAACCCACAAAAACTGGCACTAAAGGTCCATGTACATATTCTCCATGTAGGGTTGTACATCCAAGGGGGGACTGTGAAACCTCCTCATCACCTCCTCTTGCAACGTGATCGGAACCACTGTTCATCCATGGAAAAGGATGACGTGCTCCCATCCTTCATAGAATTCATCCGTTTCATCTCCCAAGGATATTTGGTCATGTATAACATCATAGTCAATGTCTCCCAATTGAGCCTCCCTCATATGTTGAAGAATCAGCGGAGTCGCCACTTTCGAATGAAGAAAATTTTCAACCCTCTCCTTTGCCAGGGTCAGATGCAACAAATCCAACTACTCAGACACTTCTCGTAGCATGCGTGAATGAGACTTCCTGCTAAGGGAATATTCTACCACATTACCCTTACTGAGATTATATAGTATCTCTAATTAATATTCCTATAGGAACTCCAACCAATGCCTTTGTCTCATATTAAGATCTCTCTAAGTGAAAATGTAGCTGAGATTCGGATGGTCTGAATAAAAACACAATGATCACCCAGAAGATATTGCCTCTGTAATTTCAGATCGAAGACTACCACTACCACCTCTAGGTTTTGAGTCACGTGGTTCTAGTCATGGGGTATCAATTACGTCAACACATTAGCAATCACTTACTAACTCTATATCAATATGTAACTAAGCCTAGTTCTAGAGGAATCTCAAAACACTACATACATAATTCCCTCCTCTGGTAGTCTCATCACAGGATCACTGGTCAACCTCTACCATGGCTCCTTGAAGGATCCTTAACACTATTAAGTAAAGATAAATAGCTTCCTTTTTCATGTCAAGGTGGTCAAAGGGGTTGTTATCTTGGTGAAGTCTGTCAAAAATCTCTTCTAGTACCCCACCAAGCCATGAAA
Source organism: Viscum album (assembly GCA_963277665.1). Taxonomy (NCBI): domain Eukaryota; kingdom Viridiplantae; phylum Streptophyta; class Magnoliopsida; order Santalales; family Viscaceae; genus Viscum; species Viscum album. The sequence continues at coordinate 145,153,307 of OY728141.1, forward strand.
GCTTTAAAACTCCATCACTCCCTTGGGTGGCTCCCAAGAAAGCATTGTATCACTCTTCATTGGGTCCATAGTTATACCATGAAAAAAGATGACATGCCCCATAAGGTGAACCTCATGGATCCAAAACTGAATCTTTGAGAGCTTACCATAGAGCTGGTTCTCCCAGAGTAAGTTGAGATCCAACCTCAGATGCTTTGCATGCTCATCCTCTAACATAGAGTAAACGAGTATGTCATCAATGGAGATTACCACAAATCAGTCCAAATATGGTTGGAAGATCCATTTCATAAGATCCATAAACACGATGGAGGTATTTTTTACACTAAAAGGTATCACCAGGAACTTATAGTGTCTTTAGTGACATTTGAATGTCGTCTTCGGAATATATGCCTCGTGAACTTTCAACTAATGGTAGTCGGACCTGAGATTGATCATAGAGAACCAACTCACACCTCTCAACTTGTTGGAATGTTCATCAATCCTTGGAAAGGGGTACTTTTTCTTTATCTTTACCTAGTCCAGGTGATGATAATCCATGAAAACCTTCAAACTCTCGTCTGTCTTTTTCATGAACAAAATTGGAGTTGTCCATGGGGACACACTGGGTATGATGAAACCCTACTCTCAAAGATCCTCCAATTTCACCCTCATCTCCCAAATATTGATAGGGAACATCCAATATGTTTTTGAATATATCGAAGTGGTATTGATGTATAATTTGATGCATAATTCTATCTCCTTTTGTGGAGGTAGTCCCAAGACACCTTCAAGGAAGACATCCAAATAATCCTCCACTACCGATGGGATCCAAATGCTTGAAGATTCTGATACACCAAGGTCCAAAATCACCAACTGATGGGTGATGGGTTATAGCTTCCTGCTCACAAGACCCACTTGTTCGGCCATGATATCTCTCTCACCTGTAAAAGAGAATCTCGTCCCAACTGTCTGAAGGCATTTAACTTACCTTTGATGATAGTCAACATGTTCCCAAACCATGATCAACTGGTCCACACACAAAATTACATTATAAGGATTCATTGTGATGACTAAGGGGTCCCACAAGAAACTCTCTCCACCGAACTCCAGCTCACACTGCCAATAGATATGTGATATTGAAGATTCACTCCCTGTAGAAACCCCTATCCATAGTTGTTGGGAAAAGTCTCAGTTGGAAGCATTGTCTCTCGCACAAGGGATATGGAGATGAATGAATGAATCATGCCTGTGACTAAAAGTACTGTAGAAAGAGTATAAAAGACACAAATTGTACCATGGATCACCTCATGTGAAGCATGATCATAGCCCTCCATAGACTGCAACTACACGTGGCTCATGCCACTAGTTCCCTAAGCTTGGAATGGGCCACCTGTGGTGGTGGTAGTGGTGGTGGTGGTGGTGGTGGTGGGAGTAGCTCATAGTGTCATCCTCCACCAACATCTCCTCCCTCCAGAGTAACACCTACTCCTCTAACAACACTGCCACCCTGAGGGTTTCCCTAGCCACATCTAGGAGATCTATGATCATGACGTTTTCTTTGTTGTGGTATTCCATCTACTTTCTACATGTCATACTCAGCGTGATAGGTCAAGAAATCACAAGCCATGTATCCTCACCCATCACAAGAATAGAATCATCCCTCGCTAGGTTGACTGGATCCTTGGAATAATTCATGATCCACAGATCCACATGTCTTGGTCCAGGCATGAGTATTCCTCCTATGCTAAGACCCTAACATTCGATGCCTACTAGCTACTGCAGATCACTCAACCCTGCAATGCCTATTTCTAACTCTAGCTGTTTGGCATCCCACTTCTGGGAAACTCAATAAAAAGAGCCTACTCTAGCACTCCATCATAGGAAGGAATTCATAAAGGGGATATGCTGGCACAAATGTCTCTGAAAAGGCTTTTCTCAAACTTTTGTGCTTGGAAGAAACCATCTTGCACCATGTCAATGGAGTAATGTGTGAGGTTGGCAAACCTCATAGCATACTCAACAGCCATCATATCACCCTATTTTAGCTTGAGAAGTTTCTAAATCTATACATATCACAACCATGAGGGGTAATTCTCATCTTGAAATAGCTACTCGAAGTTTGTCCATGTGATCGTCGTCTCATCATGGGTCTGCATAACCAAAATCCATCAGCACTTTTCTACTCCATGTAAAAGACTGGCCACAAGCACAACCATCTGATCTATCAAGGTCCGAAAAAGTCTGATAACTCAAACAATCAACTCGATATAATCCTCCACTACCTAAGGATCTAGATCATCACAAAACCTCAGTGGCCTCTGTCACTAGAAATCGCATAGCACGCTAAGCCTACGCGCATCGTCATCTTATCCCGTCAGATCCATCGGTTGTCCCACATATAGTCAATCCTCCTCTTAGACCATTGGGGGAAAAACTCATAAGAAGGTCCCCAGATTGAGTCCTCATCACTCAACTTATTTTCGTCATGATCCTGTATTGTCATCCTATTTGGAATTCATTGCACAGGCATCTTGAAAGTGATCAAGAAGTACCATGGTTATATGATCATATATAGGGGGAGCTGATTGAAAAGAAGATGAAAATCAAGAGAACAAATCCTATATTATTCATGTACCATTTGTTCCCTACAACCGATGTCTCGATATTCTGAGTCAATGAGAATGTAGTTAGAGTCCTGGTGAATGGATACATCATTCATCATACCAAAATTGGGTTCTCTGACCTGAAAGATGCACTCAAGACACTCTGACAATGTTGACCTAAGTCCCAACCAATCCTCACAAAAGGGGACAACTCCGAAAACTATCTTAAGGAATGAACTACTCTGATACCACTTTGTCATGACCCAACTCACTGAGGCCTGCATGGCTAGTGACATGTCGAGTGTGACACCTCAATCCCACCTCTAATAGGATAGGGGTTGGTGACTAGCATCGAGAAGGCACAACTAAAATGGGAGGCCTTAGCCTAATGTACCTATAAGAACACACCCAACCACATCCATGCAATAGTGTAGAGGAATAATAAAAGACTGCAACATTTATAATATAATCATGTATGCAATAACCTCTAGGGAACACACCAGAGTATGGCAATAAATATCCAAAGAATAATGGGAAAAAATACATGTCCAACTATAAATGAGGTACCAACCTAACAATAACTGGAAAAGGGGAAAACTAAATAGATTCTGGCTCTTGATCTCTGATCCCAACCACCAAACGCGGTCTATGCACCCAAGTACTTCCATGCTCCACTGAAGTCCCTTCCAATATGTCTGTCATTTGTAGAAGATATGAAACGTGTGAGAAGATTCCATACAGGGGTGAGTATATACACACCCAGTATGATAGCTTGAAAACCATAAAAAGCCAGCAATAGAAATATACAATGGTAGTCAGCTCAACCCAAAGGGAGAGGGAAAAGAAACCCAACACATATGCTCGTGAAGAAACTCATAAAAGAGTGAAAAGGGATCTCTATCTCCATATCCTATCTAGGAATGATGAGTTAGCCTGTAACTCCAAAGTTCTATCTCTGATATTTGGAACCACACACAACTTCACCAGAATTTGAGTGGAGGGACCTGTTTCCCACTACTATGCTCCACAACCGGGGGATCACCAACTCCCATAGAGGACATGTTCCCCATTGGAACTCAAAGATGGGGGAGTATGACTCCATAGATAGAGGACTCACACCCTGTTATAGCATGGGGGTGTACCAAATCTACCTATTAAAAAGAGTGTGGGGGACTTAAAGCCTGGTGTGACAGGGGAGTACCGACCCCATTATCCTTCTGATGATTTTTTCCCAATCAATCTATCGATCAAGCATCGCTTCAAGGAGAGTCATGCTTGAAACAACTCATATCATACCTCTCATGCCACAATAAAGGCTAAAATCATGTTCTATATGGAAAAATTCTCAGTAAAGGCTACTTGTGAGCACAATTTTGAGTCTATAAAGAGGTTATTCGTAAGGTTTAAGTTCCTGAGAAAAGTACATGGCATGAACCTAGGGTCACACAGCATATGACCTCGCCTGGACACTTGGTCATACCCTCACCTGCACACGGCTTGGTTGTCCATGTGGTACTACACGGTGTGTATAGGTGATGTTATTAATATTTTCATGACTTATTACACACCCCCTTTACTTATTTTGTATTAAATGTTCATAATTTGTGTGAAATATTAATGTTTTAATACTAAGTATAATTTTTGAGCATTTTTAGAAGTAGTCCAATTGAGTCAGTTTACTATTTTATTTATAACTCTCAGCCTACTTATTCAAATTGTTTGGTTCTTGTTTTTTAGGATTTATAATTCAATTTACAAATTTTCATTAGAAGGGATCATAGGTCAATTCTTCCATTTTAAGGATCACATGGACCACACAAGATGACCCAAAGAATTTGTGAAGAAACTGGACCAGCCATGATGATTGAGTTACCGGTCTAAATCCCGAAGTCCAAATTTTATTAAACTCTACCATATGTTCTTGATTATCCAAAAGAATCATGGATAAAAATTCTAGGGCCCAATACCAAACACAAGGGGCCCAAATGATTCATTTAAACTCAGACCACATTTTTTGACGGGAATTAAAAACAGTATAGTATTAATAAAATATCTCCTGATCTAGTCATCAAATCAATATGAAATTTTGCAGTGTGAAAGAGTAGATATATGCGGATGACTATTTTGAAAAAATAATTCGGATTTGAATGCATCTTACTATTCCAAAATGCATTCACATTTTGGCCATCGAAAAAGAATGGATTGAAATGGACAGTTTAACTTTGTTTAATCAACCGGACATAAATTTGGATCCTTAGGTCCCAATGACTCCAAATTTTGAGAGAGGTATGAAAACATTATTATATTCAACTTTGAAGAAGAAGATATCTTGATATTTGGCTGTCTGAATGTCCAAATTATTGATCCAAGTGGAAGGACGGATTGGGAATGCAAATAGTCCACTTCATTGGGATATAAATACATCCCCCTCCCCTCCTTAAGGGGTTCGCATTTCAGAAGAGAGGAGCATCAATTGGCACGACCAAAGCTTTTCCAAAGGCTTGGGAGGACCTGTCATAGTCAAGTTTTCACTTGAGATACCTTTCCTCCTTTCTTTGATTTCACTCGCTTTTGTGTTTTTCTTCATTTGTAATCTCGTAAGTGTTGTTTTTGTAATTCTGTTTTAGTGCAAGTTTCTTCTTCATATTCTGTTTTAATCATACACCCTCTGTTCTTAAATATTAATGCTCTTAAAATATTTGAAATAAATTTGAAACCCCTTCTCTTATTTTGCTTCCTCATTCAATCGAAATTTTGTTCTTAATTATCATTACCATTTGTGTGTGTGTTCGACGCACCACTCTTTTCTTATCCCTTTATTTTCCTTCTATTATTAATTTATCATCATAATAATTATAACCAGATTACTAATAATTTAAATGGATGAGTAAATCTACCATTGGGTTGAGTTATAATTTGGGGATATTAATTGATTGAGAGCCTTTACTCGATGAGTATTCTTTGAGTTAATATTGTGTATGTTGAACTTTATATGTCATGGATTAATGACATGTTTTGTTTAATATGTGGATTACATGGATTATTGGAACCAAAAATATACAAGCATAAACAAGAAATGTTAATGATTAGAAACCTAAGTTAAGTTACGGCTTGGATTAAAGCTTTAACACTTGGGAATTCCGATCAAAATCATCTTGTGAAGTGGGTATTAATTTAATGCAATATAAAGCAAAGCTTAAGGATATCATAAGCTTAAATCCACAATAATGAACTCACCCCAATATTTATCAATTTTTTAAATCAAACATCATCCATAAATTATTTCATAAGCTCTGCAAACAAACCCCCCCAATCAAAATACAATCAACTAAAAACAAACGACTATTACAAAGTATCATCGCCGAGGATTCGACCCGAGTGTTATTATACACATTAACAGAGCACCGGAACCTTGATCGGTCGATAGGTGACAATCGGCCGTGAGTTTCAACAGGTGGTACACAACATGTATTGGCTACCTAGGGCCTACCAGTGTCCTTATGTCCTATGCCCATGTGTCTCAGTCTGTGACCGTGTACACTGGTCATGCATGTGTACATGGTCGTGCCCAGGTACCCTTGTCGTGTTTGAGTATACAAAAATGCCCATGTACTATAGTCATGTCCATATTCCTAGTTGTGACCATGCCCATGTACTCTCATAGTACACATTGAATTTCCAACACAAGGTCAAATGATGTGTATGTCTCCATATACAGTGTGTGATATTTATCTATGCCCAAAACCTTAGCCGCTATAGTTGGGTTTTTTACATGTAGTGAAACCTAGTATTCACCTAGATTCTTAATCCACTGATTCCAATTAAAACATTGGCATTTGACCACCTAAAATCGAAGGGGTCATCTCCAGCCATCGATCTTCAGCCTCTGGTGGCCTGACTTCTGAAATCTGATCACTTGTGTGAATCAGTTGTACCTCATGTCGCTACTCTGGATCCCTAATCCACATATTCATCACCCACATCTTGAAAATCCATCTCGATCTATCCTCAAATCACCAATCCTTCCATCATTATCATCACCAACATGTATCTGAGGGTTCAATCGTGCTCAAATCCTACTCGGAAATTCAAACCACGGCCAACCAGGCCAATGGTGAATAATGCGATGTATAATGGGGGGAAGCACATGAACAAGGTGAGGAGCATCACTAACTGATGTGATCCTAACCAAAGATCATAAAATGCGGAAACAAGGGAAAAATCATGGAATAACAAATATAAACTGGTTCAAAAATTCATTTGGAATTTGGTCTCATCCAAAGTATAGGTAATCGCAGATCAAAATAAAGTAGATATACAAATCCATTCTTATCCAATCAAATACGGTGTAAACCCCAAATAACGAGCTCTGCCTCGATTATGGATTGATCATTAGTGAAGAACGTGTCCGCTAGCGATGTAGAAGAAGATCTATTGTGTTTTCATCTATAACATGGTTCACCTTGATCCATTTATCGATCTGCCTCCTCGGGTTTTCCAACACCAATGAAGAACACTCCTCTCAAATACTCTTAGGGTTATGCAGCTAACCCTAGTGATTTTCCATAACATGAAATTTATAAGGGAGGATTAAGTTAGGTCATTTAAAATAAAATAAATAAATTATAGACTTATTTTACTAAATTCACCACCAATGATTTCATTCTACGAAACGTATGATGTTGATGAACTTTATGTCACACCTAAGGTAAACCCTGCATTATAGAATCAATTGTGCTCTTGGATTTCCCATTTGGGGTCCTAATCAACAAGAAAACCATTTTAAACAAAAATATGTGTGTGTATGATATAATATTTTTAATATATCAATACCGAGCCTCTCCAGGGCCCTGGAATGTCATGTTGATTCAGCACCTAACCCAAAAAAATATTCCTTAAAATATTACAATGTCTTGTAAGGAAAAAACAGATTCATTACAGTGATTTTCAGTATCAACCTATGAAAAAAATCTCAAGTGAGAGATTGTTTGGTTTGGTGTGATAAATGTTTTCTGAACCAAGTTTTGGATGCTCCAGATTCAGTTCACCGTAGACAACACTTGGTGGAAACTCATGTAGATATAATTAACCAACATCATGGGTCATCCAGGTTCAAGGTAATGGATTCAGTTCATGAGAATAAACTGGATGGAATGATTTCAGTGGAAGCAGTAGTAGTGTTCATTTGAATAGAAGTTCTACTGGGAGCGTTGATGTCAGGTTCAGCAAAAGAAAGCTGAGTGGATGCAGTCCAATAAATGAAGCGTAGTGGAAGGTTTGAGTATTGGAAGGGGAAGCTTCCCAGATACACCCGAGATTCAATTATGTTCTGAAGGAATGCATTGAAGAAGATGGAAGGGTCGACTTCCATAAGTTGAATGAAAGTTCTGAAGGTTATGGTGAATTGTTATGTGAAATTCATGCCTTAAACGAAGTCTCTAATTATGGTTTGTTGAGTATTTACTCATGGGTCAATGTTAAAGAAAAAGTTGCATAGAATTCATCAAAGTTGAGCAAAGGGTGATCTGCACTATTCATTGGTATTTTATTGTCAATGAAATGGTTTCTATATAGAAATTTAGGTCACACAGTCCAATGGATGGATGCATGCACATATTGGATGGAGGTGATGACTAGATGACCAGTTAAGGCCCTCTATAATAAGATCATTGGTCCACCTATGCTGAGTACGATTGATGAGTGCTGACATGGCCTAAAAAAGGTTGAGGTGCCACCCCTGATGAGGAATCTAACTATGGAACACACAAGTATTTTAGGAATTAGAGACGAAGGAAATGGTCCAAAGTTTGGAAGGATGGGATCCAGGAGTATGCTGGAAGATGAAATTGTCGAAAGGGTGTTGGTGGCACATCTTCTGGTAGTGTGGATAGGATATAAGTGTATCCTTATAACTTGAATGTTGTTTTAATGAAATGAAATAAGTGCTTTCATTCTTCCATGGATGTAGGACATAATTTTTGAACCATGTTATCCCTTATGTTATTTGTGCCTATGTATGTTTCTTGCAAATTTTTGTCATGTACTTGTTCATTGTTGTACATTTTCCAGAAGAAAGACCAAAGGAGGACTAAAACTAAGTGTAGGGATGACTCAATGTGGTGGATACGGTGTCTGCACTTCCCAGTTTTGGACACTGAAGTCATGGGGGATCTTTCAGCCATCGAAGTTATGAAAGTGTGTTCCAAATTTATACTTACATTGGTATACTTATAATGTTGGTGGTGTCTCAATCCCCAAAAAAAGTTTCATTGAATGGCTTAAACTTTTGAAAGATTTACTTCCAAAAGACACCGAGCATCCAGATTCTAATTGTGATTCAAAAAAATCATGTACAACAAGACTAGGATATAAGAAAATATATGTTTGTCTCAATTGTTGTGTTCTATATAGGAAAGAATATGAATGTTTATCAAAATATTCTAAATGCGAGACATCAGGATATAAAATGGATGGGACATCCAACTCTGGTCCATTCCCAAATATAAGAACTAAACCTCCTATTGAGGCAATCTAGTATCATCTAATAATTCTTCATTTGAAACATTTATTTGAAAATTAAAATGATGAAAAGATACTGAGATGACATGCAGATGAGTAAATCTCTAAGGGAAACATATATAAGCCTCATGATTCACCACAATGGAAGATATTTGATTAACAATTTCCAAATTTTAGATATGAATTTAGAAATATCATATTAGAACTGTGCATAGATGGAATGAATCTACATTAAAGCCTTAGTAGCCAACGCAGTTCATGACCTTTTATGTTGGTAGTTTACAACCTGACCCCACAAACATATATATATATATATATTGAAAAATGTGTTTAGATAAGTTTAATGATTTCTAATCCAAAACAACCTAGAAATGATATTGATATCTATATGTCACCATTTATTGATGATTTGAAATTTTTATGGGCTATAGGTGTTAAAAGTGTTTGATGCATACAAGAAAATAATATTTTCTTTGATATGTCATGATAATGTTCACTGTAAATGACTTTCCTGCATATAAAAACTTATTTGTATGTGGTGTTAAAGGACATAAATCTTATCCAATTTGCAATAAAGAGACTTCATATCACCAATTATAGAATTGGAGAAAGACAATATTCATGGGTCCTCAGAGATTTTTTTCCAAAGGACCACCCTTATCTGAGAATAAAAAAAAGAATTTAATGGTTTACAAGAGTATGATTTTTCCCTACAACCTTTTTCAACCGAAGATTATTGAAAAAGGTGAAAAAAATGGTCTAACATTTGGGAAGATAAAAAGTTTGGGTTATCATAAAAAAGACAGAGAAGAAATGGTCCATTTTATTCAATATACCTTGTTAGATATTTTTCGAGGTAAAACATAACATTTATTTTATGCATGTTAAGAAAAACATATGTGACAGTTTGATCGAAACTTTTTTAGGCATAAAAGGAAAGACAAAAGATGGATTGAATGTAAGATTAAACATAGTATCTATAGGAATATGTTTGGAATAAAATCTCACTATGAAAGAAAAAAATAACATATTTACCTTCATATTGTCACACATAAAGCAAGAGTGAAAATATGAATATCTATCAATGACTTCATGGTATTAAAATTTCTAGTAGATATTCTTAAAATGTGAAACATTTGGTGTCACTGGGGGATTTTATGTTAATAAGAATGAAATCTCATGATGGTCATGTATTGATATAACAACTTACGGTTGTACTGTGTGGGATATCTCAGATGATACGTCACTGAAATCTCACAAAATTACCATTTATTAACCTACTTAAAACTATTATTATGGTAAGCTATGTTGAAAAGGCAAACAAAACAAGGAAAGAGACAAGAAGCGACAAAATACAGCACACGATTGATAAATTGATGAGTAAAAATGAAGAGTGAAACTGAAAAGAAATAGAAGCAATATGATGGAAGTAAAAAATGAGAAGTAGAGAATATAGGCTAACGAGTGATGAAAAGTTTATGAATTATGGACACCGGATTGGCCCTAATTGATAAAAAGATATAAGCTATTGGTATTAGACTATTCTCTGTAGTGCTAAATCTGTGAAAAAAGAAAGTCTCAACTAACAACTTTATTTTATATCCCACTCTGTGAAATGATTCTATCTTGGAGAAAATAAGCTATAATCTTTTCCAAATTAAGGACTTCGGTTATTACTTGCAAGGAAAAAGATCCACTATCATCACTGGTCGATATATATAATATTTCAAAAGGATGGTCAAGAAAAATAAAAATGAGAAAACATAACAAAAAGATGACTCCTAATCAACCCAACCTCGATCTGTCAATTTGATGTTAAAGGATGAATTAATTTCTCACTGCCAAAAATAAGTTTATTCACTGATTTACTTCTGTCGAATTATCATCAAAGAATAAGAACAGACAGGAAGTATGAGTAACCGAAAAGAAAATATCAGACAATTAATAAAATAATTATAGCAAGAAAAATAGAAAATAAAATCAACTCATCTCAATTGTTTCTCCCTCATCCCAAAGTATTTCATCGAAAACTTGATGTGCACACATCGTCAGTCACGTAGCCGCAGTGTCGGGAAATAACGGGCACTATATTCTTCAATAAATCAGACCTGCAACAAATTAGACCAGCGAACTATTGGGGTTCAGCCCACACATGGGTGTTTCCATTATTTTAGATGTGATATATCTTTTAGATTTGAAGATATATTTTTTTTTGGAAATTCAAGATTCTTCTACTGTGTATCTACCAGCATGAGATTCAAGTAATATCTCATGATATCTTTTTGAGATATTTTCATATTTCCTTTTCAAATAAGATATGTGGAATATGGGAGAAAATTAAAGGGGAAGCAGCGAATCAAAGAAGGAGAATTGGGTGGTGTGTGACAACCCAAGGAGAGCAGATACTTGGGTGACTGTTTTCTAAGGCGTGGGCAATAGCGAGAAGCGTCAAATCAGGTTGTGCAATGAGGTGATGCAACGACGCCACAAGTTCGATTTTGATCTCCGAAGGGTGACGTATTGTCACGGACTATTATCAGAGAGGAGACTAAGGCATATCAGGGTGTGGTTTTTCGCATAGGTTTTTATGTTGTATTTGCAATTCAAGTTTCGGATTTAACTTGGATTTTTGTACTCTCTGATTCATAGCGGATTTTCTCGGAGTTTCCCTGTGGTTTTTTAATCCTCCGCAAAGGAGGGTTTTTTTCATGTTAAAATTTGTTTCCACATTTGTTATTCTGCTGTTTTGTTTGGCGCTTTGTTTACATTGGTGATTCTCACAAATTGTTGTTGTCGCAACTAAGTTTATATATGAAACCAATCCGTTTCTGACCTAACATCTGGTATCATAGGAGGTTATATGTGTCTTCTTACTGATTAATAAGGGGGATTCACACTATGGGATTTATGCTCACATTGAACTATTCAACGGGAAAAATGATTTTACACTTTGGCAGCAAAGAGTTAAAAATATTTTGGTCCGTGAGAAGACAGCAAAGGTGTTGAAGAAAAAATCAAAGAAGCCGAAGACGATTAGTGATGATGATTGGCAGGATATGCGAGAGTTGGAGACAAGCACGATTCAGATGTATTTGGGTGATAATATACTGTGGGAAGTGATGAATCTGACAGATCCGGAGGAGATCTGGGCGAAGCTTAGAAGAAGGTATAAATCAAAATCCCTCACAAATCATTTATATTTGAAGAAACAGTTGTATCATTTGTGAATGCCAGAGAATGGAGATTTAGGTAACCATCTGGATGAGTTCACCAAACTTATGACGGAGCTATCCTCGGTGGTGGTCAAGATTGATGATAAAGGTAATGTGGTACCTGTTGAAATGGAAGAAAGAGACAAGGCTTTGCTTCTTTTGGGTTCGTTGCTTGATTCATATGATAATATCGTCACCACACTGTTGTTCGGGAAGGATACACTGAAGTTGGATGATGTAATTTCATCGTTGTTGGTGAACTATACTTGACAAAAGACCAATGATGGTGAATCTTCAGGTTATGGTGGTACTCTGGCTATGGCAGATGGACGCGGTAGTCAGAGAGGTCGGTCAAAGACAAGAAGAAAGTTCAAGTGCTACTTTTGCAACAAGGAGGGTCATGTGCAGAGACACTGATATGAATTGAAAAAACTTAAGAAGGAAAAGAAGGCGCACGACACCGATTCTGAGGATACCGGCGTAAGTCTTGTTCAGGGTGAGGGTGATTTAATTTCAGTTGGCATTGATTGTCGCAGGTTATATTTGTACACAGAATGGGTGGTTGATTCAGCAGCATCATACCATATTTCACCAAATAAGGGACTATTTTTCATATTAAGAAGGTGACTTTGGTAGATTGAATATGAGAAATGGAGATTATGCTGATGTCATTGGTATTGGCGATATTTGTATCACTAAGAATGCAGGCTGTACACTGACATTGAAGGATGTGCGACATGTTCCAGGTATTCTCCATAATTTGTTATCTGCTAGTTCTCTTGATACTGATGGATTCAGGAGTTTTTTTAGTGGTGGAAGATGGACTTTGTCCAGAGGATCGATGGTTTATGCGCGCGGAAAAATGGATGACATGCTTTACAGGATAGATGTAAAGGCATGCGGTGATGTGACGAATATAGTTGTGAAGAGGACTTCATCAGATTTGTGGCAGTGGCGATTGTCATGCATGAGTCGAAGACCATCGACTAAGTTGAAGAAGGTTTGGAAGCCGAAGCATGTCATGGCGGGTGTTTCAGATCTTACACCTAATTCTTTTTCTTTAGAGAGTGCCACTATTGAAGAAAGAATGGAAATCAAAGATCGAGGTGATGCGCTGAGTGTTTTTGACTGCTTGAAGGATGTTGAGCAGAGGGAGCAAGCAATTCCTGCAGGTGCTCTAGATTATGTGGCGATCACAGTTATGGGGGAGCCAGATATTGTTGATTCTGGTATTAGCGGTGCAGACATAAGTATAAAGAATAATTTGGCATTTGGATTTCTTTTTTAGGGTGAGCTTTCAGGTTTCCGTCAGAGATGAAAAATAGGGATGTCATATTTTCTGCAGAGGATGGCGGTTGGTGCGATACCAACCGGTTTTCCTTCCAACTGAGTTTGTTGGATGCGATCTACTTCTTCGATGGGATGAAGGGGGAGATTGTTGGGTTTCATCCCACACATGGGTGTTTCCATTATTTTAGATATGATATATCTTTTAGATTTTAAGATATATTTTTTTTGGAAATTCAAGATTCTTCCACTGTGTATCTGCCATCATGAGATTAAGGTAATATCTCATGATATCTTTTTGAGATATTTTCATATTTCTTTTTCAAACAAGATATGTGGCATATGGGAGCCTATTAAAGGGGAAGAAGCGAATCAAGGAAGGATAATTGGGTGGTGTGTGACAACCCAAGGAGAGTAGATACTTGGGTGACTGTTTTCTAGGGAGTGGGCAGCAGCGAGCAGTGGCAAATCAGGTTGTGCAAAGAGGTGCTGCAACGACGCCGCAAGTTCAATTTTGATCTCTGAAGGGTGAAGTATTGTCACGGACTATTATCAGAGAGGCGACGGAGTCATATCAGGGTGTGGTTTTTCACACAGTTTTTTATTTTGTATTTGCGATTCAAGTTTCGGGTTTAACTTGGATTTTTGTACTCTCTGATTCATAGTGGATTTTCTCAGAGTTGCCCCGTGGTTTTTTAATCCTCCGCAAAGGAGGTTTTTTTCCACGTTAAAATTTGTGTCCACATTTGTTATTATGCTGTTTGGTTTGGCGCTTCGTTTACATTGGTGATTATCACAAATTTTTGTTGTCGCAACTAAGTTTATATTTGAAACCAATCTGTTTCCAACCCAACACGAACAACGGTTCTTCAACATCAGACTCGGCCTGCTCCAATTGTGGCTTGAATTTGATCTAATTTCTATTTAATCAAAATTACTCATCAGAGATCAGGCACGGACTTGTCAGGATATCATGAACCAGCATTCAAACATCGAGATAATTCTTCTTTGAAAGCTCTGATCCTAAGGTCGGCATCATCTTGTGTTTAAAATTCAATTTGATCACGGTCTCCTTAATGTGAGCTCGGTGTTAAAGCTAAGCTTCATTCGCAATCCTTGTTCCTTGGTCGTATTTCTTCATTGGAGCTCGGGTCGAGATTCAGCATCGGTTCGCGCCTGACCACTCCTTATCCTTCAAACATTTCGAAACCTGATCGAGGGAGTCTTCAATCTTGGACAGACTCTGCTTCTCTATTTTAGGGAATTCTATTCGTCAATTATCTAACGCGCGCGCTGATCGGAATTTTTTTTTCCGGGGACTGCTTATGTAAAAGAAAAACAGATTATATGAATTCAAAAACATATTAATCCCTGAATTTTTATACTTCAAAAAATATGATTAAAAATGTTACAATAAAAATTATTAAAAGTAAAAAAACATTGAAGCCAGGGACATAAAAAAATTGATCCAAAAATGTAATAAAATATAATCAAGGATTATTTGATCAATTTAGCACCAAAAGCACACAATTATGTGAACATATTCAATGAATTGAATATTTGACGCAAGTTTGTCAATTATCAAGTATTTTCTATTAAAAACTCACTTAAACACAAAATATCATCGAAATGATGTGACAAACATGTATCAATTTAAGCCCAAATAGAATCCCTCCACTGAAGCATTATTTTTCCTTACGCAATCAATAAGATATATTCATTGAATGAAAATTAATCGCTAGAATGAAAATTTGTAGTGCGAACACAGTGTTGATTTTATTAGGGTTTTCCCCATCAACACTCAAGTAGATAATATGTATGCCCTCTTAAAGTAAAACGATTTGGGGAAAAGTTGGATTCTTGTTTTACAAAATTGATTGAAATTAAAATTTTTGAAATGAATTAAACAAAATTTGTTTTCAATTAACCTACCAAACATCTCTTTTTCTCCGTACTGAACAGACACACATAATTAATAATCCAAAAAAATTGGAAATAACTAATTTAATGATAGAATTTAATATTTAACCGCACAACATAAATAGATCATCCAACAATATCAACAATTTAAAAAAAACTTCAACAAGGATTAAGAGTTAATTTCATATATCATTTGAATGCAGATCTTATGAATTTAATTCCAATCAAAAAATACAAATTTAATTTAGAATTGTAAAACATACCCCAACAATTTTACCTAGAGCAAGTTGTTTTCAAGTGAGAAATAAAAATATATTCTCTATTTGAATCCATGGTTGAATAGAAAGGATTTATCACTTAAAGTAGTAAAATGGTCTTCAAATTCAAAAATAAATTCAACCGCTGAGAATGAAAAATGGTGCATAAAATCAATCAATTTTGAAAAAAAAATTAGGGTATTTTTATATGAACTACATTGAAATAAAGTTTAACTCATTTATAGATCTCTCCCCTACACTTGAATTTCAATATTGTCTTTAATGTTAAACCTTAAGGTGAAATAATTAAAATAGGTTTGGTTCAAAAAAAATATAATTTGAGTAGTAAAAATCATGTGCAAGGGTAACAATCAAGCTCAAAACAACATGTTGCGACAAATTGAAAGCACTTTTCCCATGTAGATTATGTTGTAATAGTGGTTTCCCTAGACCCAGTTAAATAGTAGTTTTCAATTATCATTTCATACATACAGTGAGATATGCATGATGTACGCTTACCATTATAGTATTGAAGTTTTTGCGTCCACTATTTAATGGTAATATCCATAGATTAATTGTCATATCAAAGTTTATAGTAGATTAGAGGCTATAATAAGAAACTTGAGAAACTATGACATTAATCTTAAACTAAGGTCATATAGTCTAGATACATCATTCTGACAGGACATATATGGTTTTTGGTTATCAAGTGCTGGGGGCTTATAAGCATTGAGACTTCTTCTCAAAAATTTCGAACTTGGTGATCTCTGGTAGGTGAGATCATGACAAAAGACCCGATAATTGGAACACAACATGTTTTGAGTGTCATTGGTAGATCCTATCTATAGACATGTGTATTGGTCTCAAGACTTGTGGTTATTACCAATGTGTGTCATTTGATCACATACTTGGATGCAAGGAAACCATGATAATGCAATTGTGGTGATGTAGCTTGTGTTGGGTGCGTTAGTGGTGGTATGACATTGGTTGAATAGTCAAGAAATGATTTATCACTTCTGGGTTGAAGAAGTAATATATCTCAGGTCTGATTGATCAGGTTGGTAGTACCTTCATAAGTCTTTGGCCAAGTCAGTCGATAGAAAATCCAGCCAGTGAGATCAACAATCAATAAAGCAAGAAAGGATGATAACACAAATATTTGTCCCGCTTTATGAGATATATAAATACAAAGAGATTATATTACACAGTATATGTTCCTAGGTTTATTGTTGTTGCTATGGCTATTTCATATCTCTTTATGGGTCATGATGGGTCTCTAGACTCCACTCTTGATTTATGAATACTATCCCCTAATATCGAGATAAGGGTCTATAAGATCACATATAATAGCATATTCAAGAATCTGTCATATTCTCATGAATAGGTATATTGGATATAGTGGCCCCCACCATGAGTGTAAGAACCCGATTTTTCACTCAGGTATAGATCCTTTATATTTTGGTCTAATTTTCCTTTATGGACCTGAAATGGATGCCTAATGAGTCTGTGAAGGTCTTGGAGGTGTTTAGGGCTTGTTTGGAGCCCGAAAATTGACTTTTTGGGAGAAAGAGGTCTGGTGCATGGTTAGAAAAAACCATGGAAGGCAGGTCGCACGATTAGTTCTAACCATGTGAGGTTGGACAGAGAGTAGTATGAGGGTTCACAGTTTTTCCTAATCGTATGATTTGGGTACACACTCATGAAAAAAACTACATATAAACATGAAGAAGTGATTGACACATTTGTTTTATAGTTTCCTTAACTTTACAACCTAACGTGTGAGTACCCCCTTTCTATAACTAATCGTGCACAGTTGGCACATAGTTTGGAAAACAGTGTGGCCAAACCATGCAAAGGCTAATTTTGGGTGATTTTACTATTTTTCCTTTAAATTAAGTATTAAAACCAACCCTTTATTATTTATTTCTAGTAGACAAAACCTCTTATTTCCTCCCTTTTGAGCCCTCTTCAAGACTAAGCTAGGATTTGAGATCAAGCATCTGTCTGAAGTCCGATTTGATCGCCATTTGTCTCGTTGGATTCACACTGGTAAGATCTCAATTCCTTTTTGATCTTTCGTCATTTTTCTTTCCATCGACCATGCTATTTAGATGTAGGCTCATAAGACCTAATTTCAAGGCATTGTTCCGTTCTTCAAATATCTTCCAATCTAAGAAAAACTAGAGGCTGATACTGGATGAGGAGAGTCGTATAAGTACGAGGTAGGTGGTCTATAACACATCCCTCAAGTTTCGTCATTTTATAAATTTTCATGTGGTCACATCGATATCATCAGGCGTCATCTATTTAATTAATATGACTTGCCTGTAGTCATTAGAACTGTGGTCTAAGACTCATTACATATATGTTATTCATCATTGGTGGTTATGACCACAACGCCAATTGCCCCATGTAGGGGGATTTTCTATATTGGGATTTTAGTGCTTGACGTGTGTGTCTACGCCACTGTTCGGGTGTGCCTCAACATGACCCTACTAATGGTAAGCCTTCCTCATTAAATGACTATTGAGTTGGGAATTTATGAATGTCTTGGACCATGTTGATTTCCACTTGACCCACTGAAGATAAGTGCTTCAAATTGATTAACCAATCTTAAATGTAATTGGAAAGTATACTATGTATATGACTTGGCCTTATTTAAATTTAAATGAAATGTTGATTTCATGTCCATAACACCCCTTTACACTTATTATGGAAGGCGGTATAATGAATCTAATGAAATTATTATGACTTATATGAAATTAATTAAATGGTTTCACTCCCCTTGGCCTTGTCACACTAATGAAAGGTAAGGCTTAAACCAAAAAAATATTAAATGACATGACCATCACTTGGCTTAATTTACTAAACCAATCAATTGTAAGGTGCCTAATTGTATATAGACCTTGAAATCATTGAAATAATGGTCATACTCGAGTTAGATTTTGGATTTCTAAGGGAATGCCTTGACCACTCATGGACGCCATTCCGATTCAAGGATGACAGTTGCCTTGGTTGACACCCACCTTGGAACCTAGTCCTCATCTATCAGTGGATACCCAATATGACACCATAACATCCCTTCTAAATCATTTACTGGATGTCTTGGATACACTCCTTGGATCCATCATGGCTTGTAAGAACATGAGGTGCCTTGATTACTTCTTTAGGCATAGCCATAACTTATCCCATTTTAACTTCACTACTGGAAATTGGATTTAATCCAACGGATCTATACCATCAGTTTAGAGAAACTGTGGGTATAGACCATTTTACCAAACCTATACCCATTATTTTTTAAAAAACCATGGGTATATCCCCTTACATGTTCGGGGTCACTTGGGCTCCTCCCCCTCCCCCTTTGGAGATCTCTAATCTCCCCTCCTACGAGCCCCGACCTCCCCAACCTCCCCTCCCCTCCCAGCCTCTGCCATGACCTCAACCTCCTGGCCTCCACCTCCACCTCGACCTCCTGGCCCCCACATCCCTCCCTCCACCACAACCTCTTGGCCTCCAACTCCTGGCCCCCCCTCCCTCCCTCTACCTTCCTACCATCGCATTCGCCTCTACGTCCACCTCTGCCTCCGCCTCCCTACCTCCGCCTCCCTTCCTTAACCTCCCTGCCTCCACCTCCCTGCCTCTGCCTCCCTACCTCCGGCTCCACCATCGACTCTGCATCCACCTCATCTCCCTCCCTTACCTATATATAAACCCTAATTTAAATGGGTCTCCTCAATTACCAACCAACTCATACTTCTCGGGCCATTACTTTACAACATCTTTGACTGTTTGGTCATACCACTATCATCAATAGGTTAAAATATATTCATTTCACTTTTCAGAGGTCTCAATATTCACTGACTGCATCACAGGTAAGTTTTCTTCAAAATCTATTGATGTTACCCTAATTTGAAATTGCATCTCAACACTCAATTATGAACTATGGAACTTCATTTTAATGTTTCTTTGGACCATAAAATTTTAGTTAATATCTTCAAGGGTTCTAGAAGACCCCTCCACAAGCCCTAAATTCTCTTACAAGGCCTATGGTTTGGTGTATCTATTATCAAACTTCTGATTTGAGGTATTTTTTCATTTTATTATGTTATCCTGATCAAATTTGACTATGTTATTTTGATTTAATTGTTATAATTTTCTATTTCCCAACTACTTTCTCATTATCTCAATTTTTATCATCTTTACGTCCAATTCTAGGTAAATGTTTTAAAATAATTATTTTTATATATTAAAAGCTCCATCCTTCATTCTGTTTTAATAAACCTATGTTTGAAGTATGTTTTTTAGTTCTGACAAGATTAAATATTATAATTACCAATGATATTATTGTTGGTATTTATGTTTCATCCATTATTTTCTTTACTACGTGCAATTCAATTGCTTTATATTCCCTAGATATCCCTATCACGTTTGACCATGATTGCTTTTCCAGTGAAATTATTTTTCCTTCTAGATTTTATACTCATGCTTTCTTACTCACTTGATATGAATAGCTAATTTTGTGTCATTTGGAAAGACCTCCACATACACTAAATTGGTACACCTCTCTTAAACTCCCTCAACTTGAAGTTTTATATTTCTGGTTATTACATCAACATAATTCCATTGTTGATAACTTGGAAGGTTTCCACAGATATTCATCAATTCTCCCCTTAACCTGACTAAATAGGTATCAATTTTTCTCCACTTTCTAGATATATATTTTTACCTCCAACTCAGGATCGATGCAATTTTTTTCTTACACCGTATTTTCAATTGTATCTTTGGTATTCCTTATTTTTCGTTCATATTTCATTATACTAAAAGATGTATGTTTATTATTTAATATATATTCTAAGATTTTTTAGTAGACAATTATGAATATGAGTTTTTTTTACTTCAATTGATGTATGTTTATTTCTAACAGTTTTTTTATTACTCTTTCTAAAACAAACGGTTAGTATATGATGATATTTTTTATGTATGTTTGATTGAATCATTTCTCATGTAACAATTAGTCATAAAATTTTTAGTATAGATTTTAATTTGATGATCATAAATAGGTACAACAGATAATCATAATAAATATATATCAGATGATATATAATATACTAATAGATTATACATTGTAATTTAATATTATCTACTATTATACATTTCCCATTTAATGCTCTTTCTACTACTATACACTATCATTTTTTTAATATTGGGTGCCATTGATATTTATTAATTTTAATGGAGGACCTACCCATTTATTTTTCTATATGTAATAGCTAATAAATCATAGACTATCATTTTTTAATACTTCATTGATTTATTATCTATCCCATCTATTGAATTGTACAAGAATTAATGGGCATGTCCTTTATCTGTTAGTTATCCCATCTACTATTGTATCTCACTGAAATGTATAGGAATATACCCAAATTTGGGTTTCTACCCAAGTACTTACTCTTATAAATACATATTTTAAATTCAAACCTCAATGTACAAAAATGAATAATTGTTGGTTTCTCTTAATATATTGTTTGTTTCCATTATATATTTTTTAGAAATAAAATGTTGATACCATTTATAAGTTTTGAAATACATTTTCCTTATTACAAGTTTAAAAAATGATGTCTTAGTATACTCTGCATCTAAATTCCTTGTAACCTACTATCATGTTATCATTTTTGGATGTTTGAGTATCTTTAAGTCAATTTTTTCAATATAATTTTTAGGTGGGATTTGTTCTAGAATCCTCTAAATATTTTTTTGAAGTTTAGGGACCCCATATTATTGGGTTCTCCTATTTTGTTTTTCGATGATAAAATGCTTGAATGAGTATCATTTTCTTTAGCATGTGTCTTCTATATGATGGATCGACTTATGTGATATTTTTGGTTTCTTTTTCATTGTTCATTTAATTTTTTGATCACTACAACTGAACCCTAACTCATTTTAGGGGTTTTTATTTTGGTCGATTCTTGATGTTTAGGGCTCTTGGGTCCTATTGAGGCCGGTTCTAGACACCTCTGTCAAGGGAAATGGGTTTTCCATGGGTTTCAAGTATGTTTTGTTCCATTTAAATTATTTACCTTTTTTTACAAAAATTAGGGGTTTTGGGGTTTTGAGTTTTTTCAGTTTTTCTATAGTATTTTGGACCTGCTGTGGTGGTTTCGGGTTGTCGTTGTCAAATACGACTTGAACATGTATACATAGGTAGTAATATATAAATATAAGTTCCCCCATATATATATATATATATATATATATATATATATATTCACTCATCATTTTATGAATATATATAAATATATATATTGGGGCTAGGTGTGCTTATTAATATATATGAAAATGCATACATGTGTAAAGTAAAGGTGTCTATGCAAGTATAAGAATATATGTAAGGACCCCCTTGTACATATTTGGCCATGAAAATATGTTCATAGGGGCTATGTTTTCTTATATATATATATATATATGTAAAAGTGGATATGCGTGCAAACAGTAAAGGGAAGATTCGATTAGTCGTCATCATAAGTAGAGCACCTTGATTTTGTGGTAGGTTCTCTTATGCATTGGCCTTTAAATTTAATGAATCATTGATTTCTTGTATTTCACACCATGTTTTTGTACTAAACAATGATATAGATTTCTTATAATAATTGTCCTAAATAGACTCAAAGAAAACAAAACTAACCGATATAAAATTGAGCTACATTGAATTATACTAAATTGAATGAACTAGAAAATCATATAAGTAGGAAAAACCAAATTAATCTGAATTATATTAACCTATAAAGATTAAAATTGAATATTCATAAATGATACTAGAATAAATTAAATTATCCTATACCGAACTGATTAATTAAAACTAAATAGATCTAAAATAAATCATATCATGTTGTAATAAAGTGAATCATACATAATTAGTATAATCTAGTTAGACCTCTCCTATAATACCTCAATTAGGATTGCATCAAACATAATGATCCAAGATGAACCATGAGAAACTAAACCAAATAAGACTAAGAAGTGTAAACCTAAAATGAGTTGAACTAAATAAAGTGGAACCATCATAATGGATAGAATGAACCCAAATAAAAAATAGAATCAAACATTTAAAAAAATAATTCCAGACTAACCGAACCTTACTAGTATAAATGTAAATTGAATCAACCAAAAAGATCTAGAATGATCAAAATCAAGAAAATAGAATTCAGATAGAAAAAATGGATGAAACTAAATGGGACCAATTAAAACTAATCTAACTTTAACTAATCTGATATTACATATGATGAATAAAATTGGACCAAATATAATGAATTCAAACCAATATGACCAAAACCGACTTGAACTAAACTCAACTAAACCAAACTAATATGAACCAAATATAATAAAACTGAATCAATTAGAAAACAAATGAATGAAAAATTTTCAAGCTAATATAAACAAAAACAAGACAAACTAAATCTAATGAAAATGTCCCAAATAAACTTGTATCGAACAAAACTAACCCAACATTTCCTAGTTTATGATAATTCAATCCAAACTAAAATGAATGAAAAAAAACCTAAAATGAACCATAATTTGAAAATACATAACTAAAAAACATAACTGAATTGAATTGAACATAAAAAATTGGAATTGGAATGAAATAAATAAAAAAATTGAAGTGTAATAAACTAAAGTAATGTGAACTAGGCCAAACAGAAATAACCAGTATCAACCAAATTAAACTATACATTAAATAACCAAGAAAAATTGATCCTATATAAACAAAACCAAAAAAAAATAGATGGAACCACATCCTCTTGAACTAATATAATATGTTTCCCCTTGCTTGAAGGAACATTCTTTTACCCATGGGGTGTTGTGGTTCTTATTTACTGGGTGATGACTTGTATAGTCACAAGAGATAGGTATTCTATAGTTTAGTTTTTATTTTATTTTCTTTATCTCATCGTCTACTTAGGACTTTTACTGCTTTATATGGACATAGGGTAATTATATTCTACAAAGGGGGATATAAAGGCACTAGAGGCAGCTATGTGGTTTTATTTACAGGGTAGGGAGATTGGGTAGTAGAGAGATTAATTAGTGTGTTTAATTTTTTTTATACATTTATATTGTGTTTCTTCTGTTTATTTTCTTTTCTTTCAAGTGGACGTCCGATGTACGGATGAGTCATGATGAAATTTTATTTATTTTTTGTTGTTGTTTTAATTTTTTTTGTGGGAAAAATCGTTCCCAAGTGGCGATTCCTTGATGCCCAAAAACTTGTTCCATCCCATGGGCGTATCCCATCCACCTTATTTCATTCTAATCATTCCTATATTAGAGTCTAATTAGGTCATTACTATGTATGAACCATGGGAGGGCCTAGGAAACCTGGAATAACTAGGGAGGGATTGAGAATGTTTAGGAATGAATTGTGAATAACTTGGATTAAGGATTAAGGACATTGGAATTTACAATAAGGATATATGGGAGGCCATAAAATATATATTGATTCTAGAAATTCTATGGGAATAAAAGGAGGTGAAATGGTAATGCACTGGGACTACTAAATGAAAATTCACATTCATAACCAATTTGATAATGTAATATCGGATCCTGAGCTACTGTACATTTTTGGAGTTGATGATTATACTCCATCTTAATGAAATTATAAAAATAAATTGGTTCCAAAAATACTCTATCATACACTAGATAGTTTGGTTTGAAATTAACAATAAAACCTTCATTGACCTACCATAGGTTTTAGTTAAATTTTATTTCAATTATTTCACTTCAAATCACCACTCCTCAATTCTAAGCACTAATATGAACATGAATTAACTAGAAATATAATTATACTATTCTAGGTGGATAGATCAGTTCAGTAGGCTATTGATGGAGAGAAAATCAACCACTATGATGGGTTGAGTACTAGAATTAATTACTCACCATCTAGGTGGGTTTAAAATGAGTGTATTGAGAGATTAGTTTCTTTTGATGTTGATAATTATTAAACACCTCTATTTGGATCATGCAATTAGACTACCACAACAAATTGATTATTTTGAAACGATGATGTGATTTATGACACTGGTCACTCATTAATATGTGTAGGAGTTTCCCAATGAAATATTGTGTTCTCAATTGACATTTTTGGTTCTTAATTTTTTTACAAATTGTCTCAAGAGTATAGTAGAAGTATAAATTTATATATAAATAAGATGTCTTATACCACTTTTTCTTTTAATAAAATTATTGATGATAGTGAACTATGGTTGTATAAGTTTATTATATTGGTGTAGCCTAATCCTCTTGGATGATGTTGAGAAAAATTCTTATGGATCATACTGCGCACAAGGCTGCAACTCCACAGTGATCTCATTAGGGGTTTTAGGGGGAAACACTCCCCATATCTATGGGTCTGGGGACCGAAGGCCTCCGACCCAAATGTTAGGGGTACTTTAGAAACTATGACCAACTATAACAAAGATGATCGGATGACACTGACATGGCACTATAGCAGCTCACATCATACTCTATTTGGAACCCAACTTCCTAGATCAGGGTGAAACCTAGTGTGGGTGGCCACAAATTAGTTTGGAAATGTTATATAGATATTTATAACACTATAATCATGTAGTTTGGGAAGTAATTCAATGAGAAATTTACAAAAACATGATAGATTTCATAAAACAATAAAACTAGACTCAACTAGAATGAGTTTTGGTTAGACTGCTTCATGTTGATAGGTTGAATAAGTTTGTTTTTTACCCATGTTTATATGTAAATTAATTCTTGAACAAGTTGTTATGTAAACTATTTCCATTCACTCATGATATCTACCATGTACAATGGTTTTAATGTGGTTTTTATTTTTTTTACAGGTTCATGATGGTAGGAAGGTTGTTACTTCCTATTTGGGACAGGTATTTATACCCACAGTTCAATAAAATGTGGGTATATTATGTATGGTGAAATAATATATAACCAAGATTTTGTAAACTATGGTTATTATGGAAATATCAAAGGATATACCCACGGTTTCCATAGAACCTTTGGGCATAGATCTATATTGATACCTCTAGAGGCCAGAATTCATGGAACCGTGGGTATAGGTGATGTTTCCAATAGTTCTTGGATGTTTTACTTGGACTCAATTAGATTCATTATTGTGTAATTCCTTGGATGATACTCCTTGGATTACACTCTTACCCTGAGCCATGATATAATTACTACTGAGTCGGCAATCCTTGAGGTCTAGGTTTCCTTGGTTATTACCTTGGAACCTCTTCATTATTAATATCATCAGGATTCCTTGATATGTCTTGGATCCTCAAATATTACTATTATTGTGTCAGTGATGGTATTTCATCATGTGACTTAATTATATAAAGTAGAACTAATTAATTAGTGAACTGGTTACATGTTCAAACACCAACTGAGGGCTGAAGCAGGTACTTGGGTATTTATATTACTGTACTACTTTACTTATATATATGCATGATTTCACACTATTTCAAATTATATTACACGGATAAGATGTTATAAACACCATTGGTGGTGGCCTATATAGATTTATCTCACACCCTATCCAGGCTATCATTGTCACCAGAGCATACTATATGTATGTAGGTGTTAATAAAGGGAATTTTATCACTTCATACACTTGATTGATTGATTGCTTATGATGGGGATGGTGAAAGATGACTGAACTGGAGATTGGGATGCTTGGGATAGTTATTGGATTCCTTTTTGATAATTTTTTATAACATGTGTTTTATGATGCTATGTATCCATGTTTTCCATCTTTATAGATTCGTGACATATCATCATCAACTTTTGTATATTTATATCAGTTGCACCCATTGTAATATTATTTTTATCTGCTTATATTATGTGTTCTATTTATTATTACATTGATTTTTCTACTTATCTTCTATTATTATATCTATTCAATGTGCTATGCTCTGGAAATGAGGGCATAGTATCCCCACAGACACACTCTAGGACCTCAGTGCTAGTCGTCAACCTTTGGCGTTTGGGGAGATGCGTTTGAGGCCATGTGGCCAACCGAGCTCAGTGCACCTCTAAGTGGCATCTAGGTATAGGATGTCACAAAGTGGTATTATATGTTCTTTTCTTGATTTACTATTTGGTGAAAATATATTAGAGATTGGGAATGCTTGGAACTTGGTCATAAGTTGTGATTAGGCATCGCGAACCCATGTTTGGGGTAAATGCTGAGTTACCTAAATTATAATTGTTGTTCTATTTTTTCAATAATCTTTATATCATTTTGTTATTGGGTGACACACATGTTGTGTTGTGGTTTTTATTATTATTCTGATTGAGAATTTCATTTCATCCTTGGTCTGATGATATGAGGTCAAAGAGCATTTTTACATACATCATAATAGGAACCTATAATTCACATGTCATGCATATTTCCATTCCATATAAGTGATTTTCACTCTTTTAATTTCTTAATATGTCTATGATTTTTGAGTGAGTCTTGTTTGTATAGATATACTTGTGCTGATCTTGGTTGTGATTGAATGATTATTGGTTCCAATTCATGAGGTGTAATGGGCCATCATAGGTTGGAATTGGTAATTTACCGAGTCAATCTATTAGATTTAAATCAAATGTGTGTCATTTTTAGTGATAAGGAATATGGGTCCTAATTAACTGGGAATGATGATCAATTTTTAATGAACCTTGATATATGGAAATAAGAAAATGGAAATAGTAAAATTGAAACTTGACTTATAAAGATAAATGGTTTCCAATAAATGATGAGGAAAGGTATAGTTGACCCTTCATCTACTAGAACCCCTGTAATTTAAACAATAGAACTTACCAATACCAGGACTTTTAAGTGGGTAGTTGGGGTGGTATATAGTGGCCAATGAACCCTTTCTTTACATTTAGCTTTTGTTAGTGTTGATATCTATATGGTTAAATCTTGTTCTGAGGCATGTGCTTCTCGTTTATAGACCAATGTTGTCAGGACGTCCTCGCATCATGCATCAGGAAGGTGGTGACAACTATGCTCCAGGAATGGTGGGCCTTGAGCCACTCGTCTTTCTGCTAGGAATCACACTTGAGGCATTACCTGCTGGACCTTATCTGGGCACTGACTTTCATCTTCATGATAGTTTCTTATGTATGATGTAGTCTATGAAAGGTTCTCCACGACCTGCACCTATGATGGATGATCTGACCTGTGAGTTCCAGCAGCAACATCCTTTTACCTTCTCAGGGGATGACAATCCACAGGCTGTTGGGTCTTGGCTAGAGGCCACCCTATCTATCTTTGAGCATCTGAAGACACCTTTGAAGTGTAGGTTCAATCATGCTACTTACATGCTCTTTGATTCTTCCAAGAACTGGTGGGATTTAGTTACCCAGGCCGGTCTTCATCAAGGCATGGTATGGGTTGATTTCCAGACTACCTTCCATGATTAGTTCTTTCTTCAAACACTAAGTGATGACATATCTAGAGAGTTCATGTATCTCAAGTAGGATTCTATTATAGTCATGGAATATTCAACACATTTCATAGAGTTACAGAACTTTACAATGCTCCTAGACAGTGATGACATTTCAAATGCTAAACGCTTTGAGGATGGGCTTGTGAATGTCATCTGTACTGAAGTGAATTTATCTAACCTACCTAACTTTTCTTAAATATTCAATTAGGTTCTTATCACTGAGAATAACCCAAGTTAAGGAGATATTACTAAGCATATAGGGTCAGCGCCGCAACATGCCAGTAGTTATTTCAGTAGTAGAAAACATTCCCTCAAGGTTTCTCATTAGGGCAGTGGCAGCCAGAGTACCCATACCAGTAACTCTATGTTGTGTCACCGGTGTGGAAGACAAGGGAACCTAAATCCTCAATGTGATAGATATCCTTTGGAGTTCTGGGATTGTGGTCGTATAGGGGATATTCATAGATTCTATTAGACCTTTCCATCATCTTTTAGTGGAAGAGGTTTTTCACCAGCTCCACCTTCAGGGGCATGTTCTTTTACACCATGTCGGGTAGGGAGTTGGAGTATCTCTGGTAGGACTGGCTAGGGAGTATTTCATGTCCATAGTATATAGACTCCATATTATCAGCAATTCCATCATAACGATCTTAATCATGGTAGTGCAGTTGTTGCATAGGTTCATGGATTAGGTCAATTGCATGCATTACAGCCGATACTCAAGAATCAGACTACATGACCATCTACAGTACGAGGTACTATTCTAGTGTCTTCCACTATAGTATCTACTCTGTTTGATACATATGATTTACACTCTTTCATCTACTTATCTATCGTGGAAAGTATCAGAATATAAATACAATATTATTATGGTGTAATGACCTTGGATACACTGTTGTGAGTACGGTCAGAGGGAATGTGCCAATGTAGGGATTGCCCCCTTGAGGTAGGCAGTTACCCTTTCTTATGGGACCTATTTGTTATAAAAAAAGTTGGATTTTATGTTATTCTTAGGATGTATTGGTTGGTTATGTATCACGCCTTTATATACTACTATCACCACAATGTTTCATTTACATTACTAGAACACAACATTTGTCTACAAAAGTGTGAGTGGGATGTTTAGGCTAGTAGAGATAGACCAGAGCATCATGGTCTAGGCAGAGTGACCACCCATATTTCCAATATATTCATGGATGATCAAAGTTTACTTTAGGTGTAATTCCCTACAGTAGTAGATCGTTTCCGGGGCATCTTTCCCGATGATTTTTCTGGCTTACCTTTTGAGAGAGAGTTAGAGTTTACAATTGATCTCATTCTAAGAGAATATACAGTGTCCATTCCTCCATACAGGATGAAACCTACTGAGATTTTGGAGATCAAGCGATAGTTGGAGGAATTAGAGGCCAAAGGATTTATATGTTGGAACCACTTTGTTTATAAGGTTGTATTTGTTGTCAATAGTTTTGAATGAAGTTAAAAATGAAGGAGATCAAGAAGTACTCCAAAGAAATGGAGGAATGGAAATTCAGATGATTGTTGTACTGATCATAAGTTCAAAGAACATGTGTCAAAGGTGACACATTGTTTATAACAATGAAGAAGTGAGGAGTAATCCTTCTGAGGATGATTAAAGAAGAATGGGGTTTTGATGAAAACCATGCAATTACTCATGATTGCATGAGAACCATGCAAGAGACTTCTTGACAAATTTAATCATATGTTCGGAATTAAGTAGATATTGATGGTTGAAGAAGAAGACAATGTGCAAGTGAATGGAATTCTAAGATGGTCATACGGGGATTGGAACTCTGAGATGGCCATGCATATCACATTGTCACAGAAGATGATGATGCTAAAGATATTCCTTCAAAGAATACATATCACGATAGTGGATTTTGTGATGAAAGTAGAAGAGTTGCTGAAGGATACAAATCCCCGAGAAGAAGTGTGTTTGAGGTTGACAAAGCAAACAAACGACATACAAATTTGTTGACAAAGGAGATTCCATGGTGGAATGTCAAGTTCAAGGGTTGTGGTTAAC
Source organism: Viscum album (assembly GCA_963277665.1). Classification (NCBI taxonomy): domain Eukaryota; kingdom Viridiplantae; phylum Streptophyta; class Magnoliopsida; order Santalales; family Viscaceae; genus Viscum; species Viscum album. Next base: position 145,183,604 of record OY728141.1, read on the forward strand.
GATCCGTGTTTGATTCAAGAATGTCGACAAAGGAATGGATGATTTGGAGGCGGTACAACAAGAGCAGATACAAGGTGGCACAGTTTTCCAGTGTTTACCAAATTTATGGGCCTGAAAATTGAAAAATGGAGAAAAGTGTTTTTTGGAAAAGAGACTTGCGCGCCGTGTACATGAAGAAAAGGGAACTTGCATGCCTAGTGTTTTTCAAGATCAGAACATTAAAAAATGGCCAAGGGAAGAGGGTCACGTAAGTGTTGGGTTGGTCACGTAAGTGTTGGGTTGGTCACGCAAGTGACCTGCGCGTTGTGAAGAGACTTGTGTGCCAATGCCTAGAAGGATTGGAAACTTGCGTGCCTATTGTTTTTCAAGATCAAGACATCAAAATATGGTAAAGGAAATAATGTTGAGCAAGTATTGGTTGGGTCGCGCAAGTGAGTTGCACGACAGAGGCTAGGGAAGATGAGCTGCGTGCCAGGACTTGCGCGCCGAGGGGTGACTTGAATGTCACCGCGCAGGTTGACCAAATGCCTATAAATACTGGACCACCCCTCCTCATTTCCCATGAGCTCAACCCTTAGAGAAAATCAGAGCTCTCTTCACGCAGGTGTAGGAGTCGCGCAAGTGGTGAGTGGTCGCGTAAGTGGTTTGGAGAGACTTGCATGCCATCTCTTATAAGTTGTGCGCCCATTGATGGTTGCACGCCCAAGGTGATTTGGGAGAGAAAGGAAGTGAGTCGCGCAGGTTTGAAATTACAGAAGGCAGTGTCGTGCAGGTGCTTTGGTGACACTTGCGCTCAAGTTTGGACTTGCGCGACGTATTGGGACTTGTGCGCCGCATTGGGACTTGCGCGCCGGGCTTTGAGGAGACTTCCAGATATTTTTGAAGCATGCCCGTCTTTTTGGAGCTGCACGAAAGTTAAAAGATTGCCTGATACTTACGGTGAAAAATGATATTAAAGAGGAAATATAAACGATAAGTGCATGTTCTCATGCATACATGGAGAACTGATTCTGACAATGCCAAGTAAGCTGAGCTTCACTTATTGAGTAATCAAATCAGTGGTTCTGATTCAAGCAAACGAAGACAAGAGGATCTAGTGCATTAGTCATTGCACTAAAGAAGAAGGTTTGAACTGAAAAGAGCATAAACTCTGAACCCTGATGCAAGAAAAGTCTCATGCTGAACAGGAGACAAAGACTTCAATGCAAATCTATTGAAGAGACCTTTAAGTCTATAAACTAAACGAGGCTTCACCAATGGCAGTGAGCTAGGGGGAGTCAACGGGAGTGACCCGAGGGACGCAGTGAGCTATCCCTGAACTTTTTTAAAGGCAGTGAGCCTGGGACAGAGTGACTATGCCCGAACCATTGTAATCCACAACTAGTGAAGATTAGTGGAATTTGGTACGACCGGCAACTTGTCGGTGTATGCTCCTTGGACGTAGCCCTTAGTGGTGAACCAAGTAAAATTGTTGTGTTATCTCTTTGCATGTGAATTTTTCATTGCTGGTCATATCCATCATACAGGTTTAAGTAGTTCCTACCAACATGGGAACAAGATCCACAACTTTAAGAAGAAAAAGTTGACACCCTGATTCACCCCTCCCCTCTCAGGGTGTCCCAGGGTCCTACATTATACGGTTCAGTACTTCCTCCTGGGGTTCTCCCATGCTTTTCTCAAAAAAGGCAGATGGGACCCTTCTTTTATGCATGGATTACTGACAGTTGAACCAACTTACAATCAATAATGGGTATCTACTGCCTCGTATAGATGATCTATTTGAATAGATCTGAGGAGCTAAGGTGTTCTCTAAGATTGATCAGATATCAGGATATTATCAAGTGCAATTCAGGATATCAGACATACCTTGTACAAATTTTTGTAGTAGGTATGGTTTGTATGAGTATCTCATTATTCCATTTAGTCTTAAAAACACGTCAACCACTTTAATATATCTAAAAAATAGGGTGTTCCACCCCTATATGGATTCATTTTTCATAGTATTTTTGGATGACATCTTGGTGTATTCTCACACTCAGAGTGACCATGATAAGTACCTTGAGATCATTTTAAGTACACTGAGAGATCACTAGATTTATGCCAAGATTGTTAAGTTTCACTTCTAGATTGAAAAAGTTCACTTATTAGGTCATATTATCTCAAAATTAGGAGTCTCTATTGACCCATAGAATGTGAGTACTATGGTTTCCTGGGAGCATCCCAAGAACATGTTTGACACACATAGTTTCTTGGGGTTGTATGGATATTATGGGCATTTCATACAGGACTTTTCACACATTTTTTCAGCTCTTAATAGTCTTACAAATAATTATTTTAAAGTTCCTATGGTCAAAATATTGTGATAAATTCTTTCAGAAGGTAAAAGGAAGGTTTGTCTCAATACCTATTCTAATTCTTCCAGAGCCAAGAAGAGGTTATATCATGTTTTGTGATGCATCATGAATTGACCTAGGAGTAGTGATAATTCATGAGGATATAGTAATTGCATACATATCTTGGTATTTGAGGCCTCATGGGAGAAATTACCTGATGCATGACCTTGAGCTAGAATCAGTTATCCATGCCTTGCATTGTTGGAGACGTTATTTATTGGGTGAACACTTTGTGGTGTATACGGACCAAAAAATACTAAAATATATCTTTAAACAGTGTGAATTGAATCTAAAATAGTGAATATGGTTCAAATATCTCTAGTACTTCAATTTTGATCTCACATATATGCTTGGAAAGGTCAATGTAGTAGTAGATGCACTGATTCAGAAAAATCAGGCACATGTTGTATGAGAATCTAGTGATGAATATGAACTAATGGACCTCTTTTCTGAGATGTATCTGGAGTTTCATGATTATCATGAGTAGTCCTATCTATCTTCCTTGACAGTTACCACTTCCCTCCTTGAGAAGGTAATGAGTAGGAAATTTTCAGATCCCGAGGGCTTGGTTCTACATGAGAGTATTTTAGGAGATGGCCCGCCTTTATATTGGTTTATGGACAGATAAGACATCTTGCGTATACATGGATGTGTCTAGGTTTCTACAGATATGAGAGAAGATTTGATATGTGAGTCCCATACTCCTCAGTGGGCAGTTCATCCAGGCATCTCCAAAATGAATCAAGATATGTGATGTCAGTATTGGTGGTTTGGGATGAAATGTTAGATAATAGGCTTTATCACTAGTTGTTCCACCTATCAGTAAGTGAAGGCAGAGCACCAAAGTCCTACATGCTTATTATAGCCACTTCCAGTCCTAGAATGGAAATGGGGAGATGTTTCCATGGACTTCATAGCCAGTTTACCTAGGTCGCCTAGAGGTAGTGATGTTGTATGAGTTTTTATTGACCGACCAATGAAAGTAGACCACTTTATTCCTATATAGGATTCTTTCTCAATTGATGAGATGTGAAGATTGTATATCAATGAGATCATCTGACTACTTGGGGTCCCTTGTACTATCATTTCAAATAGGGATTCTCATTTCATGTCACGGTTCTCGAAGGGTTTGCAGAAGGCTATGGGTATACAGGTGCTTCTAAGAACAACCTTTCACCCTCAGATTGATGGATAGTTGTAAGGAATGATACAAGTTTTAGAGGACATGATCTGAACATGCGTCCTTGATTTCAGAAGTTATTCGGAGAAGAATATCTCTTTCATATAGTTTGGCTACAATAATTGCTTTCAAGTGATGATTCAGATGGCTCCTTTTGAGGCCTTGTATGGTATGCAATGTCGTTCACCCATGTGCTAGCTATAGGTAGGAGAGGCATCCCTACTAGGTTATCATCTCGTTTAGGAGACTTCAAAGCAGGTTTAATTGATTAGGAATTGTATGACTACTTCTTAGTCTAGATAGAAATCATATGCCAATTTTCATTAACAACCATTGGAGTTTGAGGTTAGGGATCATGTTTTCCGGCGGGTAACACCCAAGCTAGGGAATAGATGGATACAAAGGCAAGTGAGGTTGTCACTATGATTTATCATATTGTTTGAAATTATAGAGAGAGTTCGGCTGATAGCCTATCAATTTTTACTAAATCAAAGGTACCATGCCATTCATGACATCTTCTATGTTTCACAACTTAGCCTATATCATGCCCACCATATCATACTTTTGATCCTGAGGAAGTTGAGTTAGATTTCGATGCTTCCTTTGAGAAGTATCCTATACACATCATCGACCAAAGCATAAAGGCTCTCCAAGGCTGGTATGTCCCTCTTGTATGGGTGTCATGGAAACACGGTCATGTAAAGGATGAGACTTGGGAGCAGGAGGATGATGTACATGCCCAGTGGTGAGAGTTGTTCTCAAACGGTGTTTCGCCACCCATGGAAGGTAAACTAGGGGACGAGTTCCTTTAAGGGGAGAAGACTGTAAGAATTTTTTTTCACTTTGGTATAGATCCTTTAAATTTTGTCTAATTTTCTTTTATGGAACTGAAATGGATTCCTAATGACTTCGTGAAGGTCTTAAGGGTGTCTGAGGCTGTTTTAGAGCCCGTAACCTAGCTTTTTGGGGAGAAAAAGGCTTGGTTAATGGTTATAACAAACCATGAAAGGTAGGACACACTGTTAGTTTTAACCTCATGAGAATGGAAAAAGAGTAGGAGGAGGGTGCATAGATTTCCCTAACCATAGAATTTGGGCCGTATGACCATGAAAAAACTGCAGACAAAATTGTAGAGGTGATTTGCATGGTTTATGCATGGTTTCCCTAATCGTGTGACATAACCATAAAGGTACCCCTTCCTATAGCTGACCGTGCATGGTTTGTTCATGGTTTAAAAACCATGAATCCAAACTATGTGAATGCTAATTTTGGGTGATTTTACAGGTTTTCCCTTAAATTATGTTTTAAAACCATCCCTTCCTTTCTTATTTCTTTCCAGTGGATAGAACCTCCTATTTCATCCCTTATGATCCATATTCAAACCTAATCTAGGATTTGATATCAAGCATTCATTTGGGGTATGATTTTATTTCCATTCATCTCATTTGATCTGCACTGATAAGATCTCAATTCCTTTTTGATATTTCATCATCCTTCTTTCCATCGATGATGATATTTATATGAAGGATCATATTCCCTATTTCTAGAGAGTTGGTCCAATCTTCAGATCTCTTCCAATCCAAGACAAACTAGAGGGTGATACTAGACAAGGAGAGTCGTATGAGTATATGGTAGGTAGTTTATAACTCACCCCTCAAGTTTTATCATTTTATAAATTGTCGTGTGGTCATGCTGATTTCATCAGGCGCCAACTGTTTAATTAATATACCTTGCTTGTATTCATTAGAACCGTGGTCTAAGAGCTATTCCATATATATTATTCATAATTAGTGGCTATGTCCACAATGTCGATCACCCCATATAGGGTGATTTTCCATATTGGGCTTTTAGTGCTTGATGTGTGTGTCCCCGCCACTGTTTGGGTGTGCCTCGACTTGACCCTACTAATGGTAAGGCTTACTCATTAAAATAATATTGAATTTTAAATTGATGAATGGATTGGACCATGTTTATTTCCACTCAACCCACCTAAGGTAAGTAATTCAAACAGATTAACCAATCTTAAATGCAATTGGAAAGTATACTAAGTGTATGACTTGGACTTATTTAAATGTAAATAAAATGTTGGTTGCATATCCATATCACCCCTTCCCACTTACGATTGAAGGTATAGGAATAAACCAAATGAAATTATTATGACTTATATGAAATGAATTAAACGGTTGCATGTCCCTTGGAATTGTCACACTAATGAAAGGCAAGGATTGATCCAATGGATTATTAAATGACATGACCATCTGTTGGATTAATTTTTTAAATGAATAAATTGTAAGGTGCCTAATTTTATTTGGACCTTAACATCATTATAGGAATGGTCAAAATTGAGTTAGATTTTGGATTCCCGAGGTAATGCCTGGAGCACTCGTAGATGCAATTTTGATTCAAGGATTCCAGTTAACTTTGTTGAGACCCACCTTGGAACCCGATCATTCTCTATCATTGGATGCCTTGTATGATACCATAAGATACCTTCAATACCATTTAAAGGATTACTTGGATACAATCATTAGATCCATCATGGCTTCTATGGACATGAGGTTCCTTGGTTACATCCTTGGCCCTAGCCACAACTTATCCCATTTTACCTTGGATTTTTTTCCTTGGACTCGGTTAGATTCATTATTGTGGAATGCCTTAGATGATGCTCCTTAGATTACACTCTTACCCCTAATCCAGGATGCATTTACTACTGAGTTGGAGACCCTTGATTTATAGGTTTCCTTGGTTATTACCTTGGAACCTCTTCATTATTAATATCATCATGATGCCTTTCTATGTCTTGGATCCTTCGCTATTACTATTATCGTGTCAGTGCTGGTATTACCTCACATGACTTAATTATATAAACTGGAACTAATTAATTAACGAACTGGTTACATATTCATACACCAACCAAGGGATAAAGAAGGTACTTGAGTATTTATATTATTGTACCACTTTACTTTTATATATGCATGGTTTCACACTATTTTAGTTTATATTACATGGATAAGATGTTATATACACTATTGGTGGTGGCCTACTGAGATTTATCTCACACCCAATCCAGGATGCCATTAAAACTCAATAAAACTATATGTATGAAGGTTTTGATAAAGGAATGTGTATCGCTTCAGACACTTTATTGATTGATTGCTTAGGATGGAGTTGGTAGCAGATGATCGAGTTGGAGATCGGGATATTTGGGATAGTTTTTGGATTCATTTTTACTACTTTTGAATAGCATGTGTTGTATGCTAATCAGTATCCATGTTTTCTATCTTTATAGATACATGAAATATCATCAACTTTTGTATATTTATATTAGTTGCAGTTGTTGCATTATTATTCTTGTCTACTTCTACTGTGCATTCTTTTTATTATTATATTGCTTTTGATACTTATCTTCTGTTATTATATCTATCAGCTATGCTACACTCTAGTAATGAGGGAATTGTATCTCCACAGACACATCATAGGCCTTCACTACTACTCGGAAGCCTCTTGCATCTGGGGAGATATGCTTGAGGTCATGTGGCTAACCGGGCTCAGGGAACCTCTAAGTGGAATTCGGGTCTGGGACGTCACAACTGGGTCTAAGTGTTGTCCACGTCATTGATCACCGATGAATAAATACATTCATTACTATTAAAATAATGAATAATTGGGTTGAATTTATTTATTAAAAGTATTCACAAGGTATTTAGTGAATACGAGAAAAATATTATACTAATAAGTGTTATTTTAATATTCTAGGTTCGTTTAATATTAGCGGGAATTCCGAGTTCAGTTAAATGGCTCGATTTTATTACTTAATATATTTAACATATATTACAGGTATATGATAACATATAAATAATATTTTTGATACACTTTAGTTCATAATAATATTTTTTTTTAGAAAGTGAGGGGTGAATCCCTTTTATTGAACAAAGAAAGACTCCCTTTGAAGACTGGGAAAAGGAGGAACCCATTACAAGAACCAAATGAGAACAAAAAGAAAACCAAAGGGCACAAAGCCTTACATGGACCCAAATACCAAAAAGAAACAAACATCAAAGTAAGAACCGGTCAAGAGTCTTTTTGCCCCCCCCCCCTGTCGGAACCAACAAAAGAGGAATCAGTCCAAGATGATGCGCCGCCCCCCTTGCCAAGTAATGTATTGTGCTGGCAACACAAACAAGGCAAGACACTCCTCCATCCAACATCAAAATGAAGGAAGAGGACTGGACGATAGATGCCAGCACACCTATCTCTCAAAAGAGCCACCCACTCGACAATGCAAGCGATGAAATCAATGCATTGTCAACCTCATGCAGCACAAAACCAGACAGAGAACACCATGCAAAAACCAACAGAGAACCTATCCGTCCAAAAACGGACCGACAGCTGAATGATGGGTGTCAGCACACCCATCCCTCTTGCGAGGTCGCCCACCCGATGTCATCTGTAAGAAACAGACACGCATGCCAAATGCAAAGAGACTCGTAATAATTATTTATTTAGTGGATGTTTAATAAATGAGGGTCGGGAAACCCTTTCTGGTTATTTGAACATCCATTATAAAATAGGAGGAGCGAGACTCCCGTACAATGACTATTGAATGTGAATTCATCAGTATATCTATCCTCTCCTGGAGAGAGAATATCTCGATCCAAGAGAGCGGATTGATCTAATCTCCCGACATCAAAGGTATGTCAAAGTGGTGATCATTGGGATGTCAAGGGCATCGTCGAATCATCATGCTAGCACCCGAAAATTGACGATCGACGATCCTGTAGCTTTTTGAAGTGCGTGTGGATGATCTAAAAGGGGTTATGCTTTGGATCTTTCGAGGAGTGATCATCGGTGAAAATAAGATGTTGAGTGTGGATTTAGATTGAAAAAGGTATTTTTTCAGTTTACATTTTGTGCTCTTTTTAATTCATGTGAGATCCTCAGATTGAATTGGGACTTGGATCACCGGAGACGAAAAGTTCCGTCATCCCGGTGATGTTTTTTTTTAACTTTGGTCCATAGGCTTCTATTGCATCCCTGATACCTTCAATTAGTATCATAGGGGTCACATAAATTATCTAAGCAAAGAAAAAATTAAGTTGCATTAAAATTAAATAGATAGTATTAAACTGGTCCCAACAGATCTGAACACACTTCAATCCGATCTCATATTACCAAGTTATGGTTATTCAAAAAAATTTGATGGATCATTTGTGATTTGATTTGGGGTATTAAATTTTTTAAAACAAATATTTTATATATGTTACTTCACCCATTTTCAAATTCTGGTATTGATTTTGGTGATCATTCCCGTCACCATAATTTTTCACCGCGGTTGGTGGGATTAATTCCATTGATGATGGAATTATAATAATATAATAATAATTATTATTATCATTTTCAAGGCTATTTTATAGCCTTTGGAAAATTTATTAAAGAGGCCAAAGTTTGGCTGGTGGGTAGTTTAAAAGTCAACAATAAAAAAAAAGGGAGTCTTTCTTTTGAAAAAGGGGGAATGACATCGGGGGACCAAAAGTCCCCCGAAATACTCAAAAGGGACCAAACCCAATTCTATGAACAGTGAAAAACACTGTTCGTGGAACTATGATAAGTTCCTTTTTGGTATTATGTCATTCCCTTTCAAAGTACACGCTAAAATTGAAAGAGGCGTGATGGGCCACCCTCTTGTCAGCTGGTCCACATCCAAGAAGAGAAGCCATCTTCATCCCTGGCTTGGCTTGCCGTCGATGCAGCTACGAGACGTCGCCCTCTTCTAGCGACCTGTGAAGGCGACTTCATCTCGCCTCGCATCATAGTCTATTGGACCCCCCCTCAGTGTCGCTCGTCCTCCACTGCGACACCCTTCAGGTGAATCACCTCTTTACCCATCAGGAATCCGCTACGCCGCTGCTACCTAGCCAGTTCCCTATCACCAAGACCCGAGGCGCCACCAGTGTGAAGAAGAGGTCACCCTCTCCCCAAAGCTCGCTGCCTCCAGCCAGACGCAGCAGTGTGAGGCCCTTCTGGCGTCACTCCTCCACCGGCGGTGACCACCCGGTCCGTTGTAGCACTCCTCCACAGATCAGGGTCACTGCACTGAGCATCTTCTCCTTTCCCAAACAACGCCACCCCACCGGAGAACGAGACTGCCACAGAGTCGCCACTGGTTTCTGCCATGAGCGGCACCTCCTCCCGTGGGTGGCCATATTTGGTTGGAGTTGGTACCCTCTCCTCTATAGTGATTTACCCTGGTCGCACACCTCCTCTCTTGGCCATCGTTGGAGACCGCACCAGACCGCCCTTCACCAATCATTCGCCTGCCCTCACTATGACGACCCTCTGCCACAACAACTCCCTCGTCATCGGGCCGCAGTACAGATGGCTAGGTTCCGACCTCCTTGAGTGTTGCATCATCAAGCAAGACCGTCGTCCGACTAGTACCCACCCCCCTGTTGGGAGAGGTAACCCTTGCTCGGCCATGGTTTGTCCAGCAATGAGTTCAAATGGGTTGGCCATACTCATAACTAGTCTAGACAGGTCCGCCTAGCCCAAAAAAATGTTTCACGGGGTTTGCTCGATCCAGAATGAGCTATGTGGGTTTGGTCCGACCCGCTATGGGTAAATCAAAATTAATTTAATTAATTAATTTAATTTTATAATTAAATTAAATAAATTAAAATATTAATTTTGGTTAAAAAATAACGATTTTAATACCTAAAATAAAATAAATTATTTTTTTTATTCAAATTAATTAATTTAATTTTTGGAATTAAAATTAAATTAATTACGGGACAAGAAATAATTAAATTATTTGAATTTAATTAATTAATTAAATTAAATTAAATACCATTGTACTTTAATTTATTGCAATTTAATTGTTATCACACATTTATTTTACTCACTGACCGGTTTTGAGCATCGACCTTTTGTGTATGATTGTTTAGTTTATTTTATTTATTTAATTATTTATAATTGTGTGCGATGATTGTAAATAATTAAGATGGTTTGCGCATCATTATTATTTTTGGTGAATATGTATAAGGGACCACGCATCCAAATTTATCTATTGTACATTACACCCATGGTCTCCCTCGTCTGCGTGCGATTACAATTATATTTTGATGAAGACAATGTACGACGTAGACCTTGCCATGATGAGGACAATGTAAGATGTAGACAATTCCAAGTCGAGGTGAAATTTGGAAAAGAAGTGGACACACTGGATGGGGGTGAGATGCATCATGAGTCAATCCAAAACTCAAGTATGATACCCCTAGGATGTGGTTGGTCCATTAAGTTTAAATTGATCAACCAATTTTAAATTCTCAAGACCAGTCGGGCAGTTTATTTCCTTTATGCATTTGTTTATTATTTTATGAATTTTCATGACAGTATGAAATACATAAAATAATAAAACAATAAAATGAATATAGAAGAGATAAATGTTTTCTATTAATGTTTAGTTGTGAGCGCGACAACGTAGAATGAACAAGATTAATAGAAATTCATTACATTCTTCGAGAAAAATATAAACACCCTCAAAGAAATATTAAGTCACAAACACATTCCGTTATTTGAATTTGAACATAACCAAGTGTTTGGGGTTCTCGGTCAACCATAGTTGAGGGTGCCTCCTACTACTGGGGAGTTATTATGAGAATGATGATTCAACTTAACCGAAGTTGGTAATTGAGGACTATACAAGCTAACTTTCTATCACTTTAGAGTCAAAACATTGAGATAATCAAGGTTACGATTTGAAGAAGTTGAGACTTCACTCGACAAAATAAGGAGTCACGAGTTAATGAGGTTGACCAATCAAAAACTTACCTTTAACTCTATGAGTAGTGGCGTAGCCATAGCTTGTAGACTATGAGGGGAGGTTCAAGGATCCTTTCTACTAGAACACTCAAGCGACAAAGTATTTTGATTCTAGTACAGAGGGTTCTGAGAATTCGATAAAATAGTGGGAGAAATAAAATGATTAATTAATCAATAATGTCCAAATCAGTAATCAAGATAAAAGTACCAATCTCTGTTAGAGTTTATTTTTTATAGAAAATGGAAAGTAATACCACAAATACACTACTAAAATCATGGACAAAGCAAATTTACAAACTAGCATGAATTTACAAGTGTAGTACAGGTGCTTGCGCACAATACTATGATATAGTACATTTAAGGTGTTGGAGTCTCCAATACAAATTAAGACACATTAGGAAGAGAGGGTGTTAAAATTGATTACATGAGACTCATGTATAAAGCATATAATAGTTATGTCATTATGATTTCATCAACTTCTGATGTTAGTTGTGGTTACTACATTAGGTAATAGATGATATAACATGTAGTCTCATCTCCGATAAGCTTACAAGGAGAAAGAGAAGCATGATATGAATGAGTAAAATTTACACTGGTTATGTGTAAATATGAAAGACAAATCACGAACTTTCAACAAAACTCATTCTTTTCACCCAATTACTCTAGTTTCGTTTAAGATGAAAAAATGAATAGGATGGAATAAATGCTTCATTACCTTTTAGGTAAGGTTTTCCAAGTAAATAAGAAAATTAATTTTTTTTAATATTCAGTTATTTTGGAAACAAGTTTAAAGACAATGTGATAAGGACAATGGAAATAGCAATGCCAAAGACACCTTCACAATGTCCTTTAAAGAAAGAGGTTAGTTATTAAACAGGAGGTTATTTTCTTCGCATATCATGAAATGAATCTATGGAAGTTTAAATGGAATGAATTGAATTAACGAATCAAGTAATGGATTCTTCTTCAGGTATATTCATCAATTGTAAGTAATGTTTATGTTATAATTTTTGGGCATTAAATACAATTTAACTATTATAAATGTGTATTTAAATATAGTAACGAAGTATAGTGACATTATAGGAAGCAAGGTGTGTTCTCCAAGCAGCTGAGAAAGGGTGGTTCCTATGTTAGTGATGAGAAGTGTTGGGTCATGATGGTGATGACGAAGATAAAGACACAAGAGGGGGAGGGGTAAATTGTGTACTTCAATAATTTTAAACAATTCAGAATGCCTATCTTGTTTAGTAGAGAACATTTACTTTTCTCTCAAAAATGAGCGATATGTAGAAATAAATAAAGAAAATGAACATAATAATGTATAGTGGTTCGGGCACGAATATCCATAGTCCACTCCACTAATGTTCAACTCCACGAGCTTGGTGATTTTCACTAGGTCCTCTTATCCAATGAACTTTAATCCTCAAATAAGTACAAGCATTTAACACCTTTACAAAAGGACTTAACAAAGCCTTCTGGTTCTTTTACAGGGAACCATTTGTCCAAAGATTAGTGCAAGAAGTTGACACTTAACCACGACTGCGTCTGAGCATTCGACACTCCACCAAATCAATAGAGATTTATTTTGTTAAAAATATGGGTTTCACTTCACAGTTTCAGTAACAACCGATAGATGTATTCAGATCTTCAATAAAACACAACAGCACGAAGATCTTCAACTTCAGACAAACTTTCTTTAAATAGTGATCTAGAAAGAACCAAATATATGTTTAAACGTATATTTCACCAAATTTTATCTCTAAAATATGCTCCATCATTCTTTAAAATGAATATATAATGATGAGGTGTAGTAGCAACGATAGAAATAACAACAACAATAGTAACAACAAACATACGATAGATCAAAACATGTATATCTCCAAAGTGTAGATCTAAAAGCAATGACGCACGACTCTATATATAAATTACTTTTTCTGTATAATCACCGCTTCTATATATATTTTTCACACACACACACACACATAAATCAATAAAGAGAACCTCGATATTTATACTGTTGGTTGAGCAGCTTTATGTCAAAAATCTCTCTAGTAATATCACAGACATTAATCAGGAATATTTTAAGTCGAAAGATATTCAATAGATTCATAACTTCCCATAATAATATTAATGATTTAATCTTTTGAATATGAGTCTTTAAATTTATAATAACCACCCTTTGAAATGATCGTAAATGAGCTTTGAACAGATCTTAAATACCATCAAGACCTTTATATAAATCATGGATAGTATCGCTGATTTAAACTTCGACATTGAATAGTCAAATGTAGGGTTCCTTTAAGTAATGACAAAAACTTCAATCATTGGGCTTGACAACGTAGGATTTTTCACAAAAGTAGGGTTGATATACCATACATTTTTTCCCTCAAATGTAGGGTTCCTTACTTATATAGGGTTCCTTAACCATACTTTCCTTTCTTACAAAGGGAAGGTTCCATCCAAACATAGTGTTATTTATCCATAATTTTCTGGAAATGCAGGGTTCATGATCCATATACATTATTCTGAATAGAGGGTTTATTCCTTACGCTATTATTGCACACATAGGGTTTGAACAACGTTTCCAAAATATATTAAAACACATTCTGAATGCTTCAATGAATATTCCTCATAGATCAATGTCTCGATTATAAGTCAAGAATAAATATTTTCATGAATAATAAATTCCTAAAATTAACTTAAAAATAAACTCATTAGCAAAAAAAATGTGGGTGTTTGTGAGCATCAAAACCAAAAAGAAATTAGAGAAATTATTAAATCAACACATGCTCAACAATATTCCCCTTTTTGATAGTCATAAAACCCATGTCAATAATTAAGTTAGAATAAATAAAAATTTAGTAAGAAAAACCTTTCTAACAATCTCCCTCAATAAACATTTTTATTTAGATAAAAAATAAATCTTCTATAAAACATTTCTAAGAAATTTATTCATTTAAGAAAAATTTCCCCTTATAAAACTAAAAAATAAAAATCACCCCCATTTCCTAATTTTTACAAAATCTCCTTTTAGAAACTCTCTCCCTTTTTGTGACATTAAAAATAAAATAGTATTTAAAATAAACTCCCCCTAAAATAATGCTATAGATAATAAATAAAGAAGAATAATAAATTTATTATTTTCTTAAAACTCCCCCTGAATCTTATCAATAAAAATATTAAAAATTTTGACTAATTATTTCATAAAATAAAACTATTAATTTTTATAAAAATAATTAAATAATTAAATATATGTAATTTGATTAACAAAAAGGAATTATGAACTAACTTTTAGAACATAATTTTTCTAAATAATATATATTTCAAAAGAGTACAATAATTTTAAATAAACAGAAAATAAGAAGAGTTATAGATAAGTGGATTGTTTATCTGATCTTTCCAAACTTTGAACTTTATTGCTTAGAAAATCTAAGACTCTTGATAGTCCTTATATTCTTATTTGAATATCTATTATTCTTTGATATGAAGAATACATACACTGTTCAACCAAAAATAACTTTAACTTATCAAGATCTAGTTTTGTAGCAGCTTCTTTTCTGAACAATTCCATTTTGGTTAGAATTTCTCCTTTGAAAGTTTCAAAATATTCTTTAGAGATTGAACTATTTATCATATTCTGATACTCCTTTTGTAATGAATCAAAATACACTTTTGATATAGAATATTTATGCAGGTCATCATATGACCTTTTAAACATTTCTATCTTAGCTTGTAGCTTTTCTTTTTCATCATTCAAAGTGCCAAATATGATCTAAATATTTTCATAAGATAATTCAGAATAGGATACTTCCTATTCTTCATGATTTTTAACTTCCTTATTTATTTCAAAATACTTTTCAAGCAAATATTCAACAAACAAAATAGATAAACTAGAAGGATTACCTTTCATCATTTGGTAAGAATGATTTTCTTATAAACTTAAAGATCTTGAACACTTCATCTTGTTGTGTATTATTTTTTAGAAAATTTTGAACAAGATATTTTGAATATGATGTTTTCATTATTTAAAATATTTTTAATAAGAAGATGAAATGATAGTTTCTGGTATTGCAGATGATGCTTTATTTTATTTAGCCAAAAAATACAGAAAAATCATTACATATTACGTAAGAATAGTATTATAGTTTTCATAAATATTTTGATGAATGTTTAATAACATGAAATACAATGATTTCAAAAATGAGGAAAACAATTATAACAAAAACTATAGTTTTAAAATATTTTAAAAAAATTAGATAGAAGTATATTTGAAAAGATATTTTTATAAAATAGTTAATGCATTAGAGGTATATGAAAATTAAAAAAACAATAATTCCTGATTAGGTTTCTTTAGTACTGATGAATTTTTGATAAAGAACTACTTCAGAGTTGTGCATTTCTTCTAAAGATACTTTAACATATATCCATCGATCAACCACTTAAAGATTTAACAATGTAGCTTTGTGGTATAATCATGCATAACATCAAATAATTTTTTTGGGTATCCATATAGTTTTTGGGTCTAGAAGTGTTAGCAATTAAATTTCTAGGTAACCAAACTTGTTTATTTTTAATAGTAATTTTACCATTTAAGTCAAACAGTTCTTCTGAACAATATACATTTTTAATACTATAAATTTGCAGTTTTCTAAAATAATAATCATTTGTGTAATGACCATTAATACCACAATAAAAAAATTTAACAGTAGACATGTTTTTTCTATTTAAACCAGGAACAAAGTAATTTTGTATATATTTTTGGTCTTTCACCATTACTTCCTATTCCAAAATTTCATATTGGTATTTTATTTTTACCAAGGATTTTATTTAAGTATTTTTATCCTTTTATCATTATACTAGAGTATTGTTTTAGATCATCAATTTTAGCCAATAGTTATTTGATTTTAATATCATGTAGGTCACTTGATTTAGAATAATTAGACTTTAAATATAATTTTTTTACAAATATAATTTATATAAAAGAATAGAATCATAATATATCTTAATTTATATACGATCTTTCTTTAATGATTCATATTTTTCTTATAACATAAAAAAATATTTGTTGAATTCATTATAAGATAATTTTTCACAACTAGAGTTTTGAGAGTAAGAAGATTGTACCTCATGATCTGTATGTTCCATTAGATATACCATTTTATTTTTATGCTTAGAATCAGAATTTTTAGAAGATTCAGTATGTGATCTCGAAGTATTACTCTAGGTAGCATTCGTATTTCACTTACATTTTATTTTTTATTTATATTTACTTTTCCCTTTTAGTAAAGAACATTTTCCTTTGAATGACCTTTTTCCTTGTATTCACAACATCTATTATCATCAGTCCCTTTCTTCTTATTTATATTTAGTTTTTCAAACTTCTTAGTAGGATCTGATAGATATTTATCCAAGTTTAAATGATTTGAATCATATGATTCATTCATATTCATTTTGAGAGTAGTTTTTTCATGTTTCAAATGATCTTCGGCTTTGTCATGCATCTCGGATTCATACATCATTAAAGTTCTAATAAACACCTTCATAACTAATTTTTTATAGCTGTAGATTGACATATAGATGCGAATATTCCATTCCATTTAGAGGGTATTACTCTGAGTAAATTTAATTCTTGTTCTGATTGTGAAATAGGATTTCCCAAAGAAAAAATATCATTGACTATTTATATCAATCATCCATTCATCTGGGTGATGGTTTCATCCTCGTATATTTTGAAAGTATCAAACTTTAATTTCAGAGTAGTGTACCTTAATTGTTTGATGTCATCAGTTCCTTCATAGGGAAAAACAATAGTCTTCCATATCTCATATATAGTAGGACATTGAGATACTCAATTGAATTTATTAGTTCCTAAACTACACACAATAAAATTCACATCCTTTTAATTTAGATCATATTACCTTTCTTGATCACTACTCCATTTTTCTTGATTTTACTTAGGGATTTCATAAGGTTTAACTACCATAAAGTAAACCCTTATTCCAAGATTTTTCAATTATATGATCATACATATTTTTCAACTTCCATAGTTATCACCATTAAAGTATGGAGCACAAATCATAGATATAGCTTCTCTCGAATCAGTCATTTCTAGATTTCTTCTTCAAAATATTTAAATCAAGCTTGCTAGAGCCAGAAAACAGAAGAATCTTAAACTACCAATTTGTTGAATAGATCAAATAGAATAATATCAAAAAGAGATCTTTCATTGATGTCAATAGTTGATATAAAAAAATTCAAGAAAAAAACATACCAGTAGATCCCTGCCTCTGATACCAATTGTTGGGTCAGGACGACGATGATGAAGATAAAGACACAAGATGGGGGGGGGGTGAATTGTGTACTTTAATAATTTTAAACAATTCAGAATGCATCTCTTGTTTATCAGCAAACCTTTCCTTCTCTCTCAAAGATGAGTGAGTATAAAAAATAAATGAATAAAATGAACACAATGATGTATAGTGGTTCAGGGAACAAAGATCCCCTAGTACACTCCACCAATGCTCAACTCCACGAGATTGGTGATTTTCACTAGGTCCTATTATCCTAAGACCTTTAATCCTCAACTAAGTACAGGCAGTTAAAACCTTTACAAAAGACTTAACAAATCCTTCTAGTTATTTTATAGGGAAATGGTTATCCACATCTTAGTGAAAGAAACTGACACTTAACCAAGATCGAGTCCGAGCAGGCAAATCTCCACCAAATCAATAGAGATTGATTTTGTTGAAAATAAATGTTTCACTTCATATTTTTAGTAAAAAATGACAGATGTATTCAGATATTTAATATAGTACAACAACAAAGAGATATTCAAATTCACATAGGCTTTCTTTAATCAACGAATGAGAAAAAAACATTCATATATTTAAACGTATATGTCACCGAAGTGTATCTTTGACAGATTATTCTTCATTATTGAAAATAAATATATAACAATGAGGTACAGTAGAAGTGATAGAAATAACAAAAATAGTTGTAACAACAGAGAGACGATAGATCAAAATATGTATATCTCCAATGTGTAGCTCTGAAAGCAACAACACGTGGTTCTGTATGTAAATCACTTTTTCTATATAATCACCACTTATATATATATTTTTCACACACACACACACATATAAATTTATTAAGAGCGCCTCAATATTTATACTGTTGGCCGAACAGCTTCAGGTTAAAAATATCTCTACTAATATCACAGACATTAATTGTGAATATTTTAATTCAAAAGATATTCAAGAGAGTTGTAACTCCCCGTAAGAATAGTAATGATTTACTCTGTTGAATACGAATATTTAAATTGATAATAACAAGCCTTTGAATCGGTCATAAATGTGCTTTGAATAGATCTTAAATACCATCAAGACCATTTCATAAATCATAGATAGTATTGTGGATTTAAAATCTCTAACGTTGAATAATCAAGCATAGGGTTCCTTTAAGTAATGATAAAAACTTCAAATTTAGGGTTGTTCACAAAAGTAGGGTTGATATACCATATGTTTGTTTCCTCAAATATAGGGTTCCCTAAGCATAATTTTCTTTCTTACAAATATAGGGTTATTTATCTATACTTTCTTGGCAGAGTAGGGTTCATGATCCATACACGTTGTTCTAAAAGTAGGATTTATTCCTTATGCTACATTTACAAACATAGAGTATAAATAATGTTTCCAGAATATATTAAAACACATTCTAAATGCTTCAACGAATATTCCTTGTGGATCAATGTCTTGATCATAAGCCCAAAATAAATATTTCCATGAATAATAAATTTCTAAAATTAACTTAAAAAAACTCATTAGTAAAACAAATGTGGGTGTTTGTGAGCATCAAAACCGAAAATAAATTAGAAAAACTATTGAATCAAAACATTATAAGCAAGAAGTACATGACTTATATATTTCCAAGTGATTGATTCTAGAAGAAATTCTATTAAGTATAACCAATAAATTTATCTCACATTTCCTTTGGTCACAAGGAGACATTATTTCATTTTAGGAATGAATGTTGTTTGTGGTGTTTCATACCTAAAAAATAGTTTAGTGGCACATGGATCTACATGATGAATATAAAATGTATGACTAATATACCCAGTTATAGCAAGATAATTATTTTTATAGTAAAAATAAAAGTGTATGTCAAGGATATACCCATTATGGTATTTAGACTCAGTAGATCTAAACATATTAGGTATTATCAATGTATATATTTATTTATTTTGGAAAAAGAAACCTTTATAAATAAAGGTATTCAAAAAATATTTCAGAATTAGTTCATCCAGTGAGCATGAACTATTCCATGGGTAATCTAGTGGTAAATATACTTCATAAGATTCCTTTATGTATTTAAGTAATGAGAAAGGTAACTATAGAATATGAATGGTCAAAAGATATGAGTTTCTTTAGGAAAGCATGCCGGAGTATATATTAACCAAGCATTCAACGATCGTAATAATATAGCATGGAGTAATTCTTAAACACACATTACCTTATCCACATCAGGGATATGATGCTAATAAGAAGGATCAATGATGAGTATTACATGTTAACATTGATAAAACAAATGTAGCGTGGAGCGATTACTAAACACACATTTTCTTATACATATTAGAGTAATGATGTAGGTATAATGAGAATCAATATTGAGAAATATATTCATTGTAGAAACTTCCATTATATTTCAAGAAATTTTTTAAAAATAACGACATTATCCCATAACTATATGACAATTATCATGACTAATGGATATTATATGATTTATAGTATGATGAAAATCCATTGTCATAAGAACATTTGTTAATATGCAAAGATTTTATTATGATATAAACAAACATGAATCAAGTAAGACACAATGTGAATCTAATGTAATTATACTAAAAGTTTCTTAGGATATTACATAAATCCCTATGATAGAAAACTTATAGACTATATTTCTATAAAAGGGTTCAAATATTTATTCGAGATAGTGGCATCTAGATTGAATTGGGTTTAGTCAATGATAGAGATACCCAAATAGTTGGCATAGGAACGAGTTCCACAAGAGGCATAGAAGATAATGTTCTAGAGACACCTAATGCGTAGGAAGGATAAAACCATGGTGATGGTTTCATATTCACCATAGCTGGTGATACATTATTCATTGAGAAAAATAAATCCTACAAGTAATTGGTATATAGAAATTAGCTAATATTGAAAAGATCAGTTAAAAATTAAATAATGGATTCCATGTATCAAGGCAAAGAGTCTTGTAATCTTGAATACTATGGTTGGTATTCAAGTGATATGATACATGGGTGGTATAATCATATTACCAATAAATATAGATTGGTAACGCTAAGTTGTTATGCCTAAATTAATTATAATTTTTCTTATCATAACTAATTTTTGTGACCATTTTATTGAGCATTGGATCTCAAGACCACCAATCATGGAAGGTGTCTATATGACACAACCAGAAAGGAAAGTGACGTCAAAAAATGCCAATAAATGATGCAAGTTACTCAAATCCAATTCAGGGTTAAATTAAGCAATAAGATCATAGATTATTCATTTGGAATGAATTTGTTCTATGAGTCTACTAGAATTTAGCGGGAACGCCATAGTTTTACAAGTATAGTATGTCTGGTAACATATGGAAAATAGATGTTGGTATTACCGTTAGTTAAAACCAAGATGTAAGTATCTCTCTAGAGATTGACTTAAAGTAACAACCTAAGTTTTAGGGAATAGGATCTACTAAGGTAGATATAATGGTTTCTTAGACCTAATCAATCGTATATATACTGACACGGTATTACTGAAAAATTTGAGAGAGAATTTTTACCAGTGTCACATGGAATATATCTCTCAAATAATAAATTCATAGGAATTGGAGTATATTTATGTGGTGAGTTTAGTTCTATAAACTTATATGATGGATAAATCACATATTACATGATATTTACAAGATATGATATTTCTAACATAATAGTGATGGTAGAAAAATATTAGTTATATCCAGGAAAACTGTAAGATAAGTAGTAAGAACTCTCTGATTTTACTTCAGAAATTACAAAGGATATGTACATGGTATACAAAGAAGAAAGGATACTAGTTTTTAGAGACACAAACTATTCATCCTTGGATCAATGTGATCTAATATCACATTTAGGCTAAGGTGATGAGCGAGACAAGATCATTCAAGACAATGGTAGAAATACCAAAAAATACTGAGTACATTGTAGCTTCTGAGGTATCTAACAAGTAGTTATTAAATGAAATGATTTGTTATAGTTTCTGGAATCACACCTAGTATGTAAAATTTTATCATCATGATAATTATTTTACTGGTACTATCTAAGATGTCATGTTTTGAAAGTAGAAAAAAGGGATATACTCAGGGATTCCATCTCTTGAGACATTATACTCAAGGAGGTGAGGTCTCACATAGTATAATAGCCACACAATGAAAACATGGAAGACCTAGAAACTAAATCAAAGAATCAATAGAAACATGATCTTAATCATGTGAGAGATAACAAGGAAGGTTATCAAGTTGGATCTAGTGTAAGTGGGAGTATTGTAATAGTGGGTTCCCTAGACCCAACTAAACCATAGTTTTTGATTACCATTTCATGTATACAGTGAGATATTCATTATGTACAATTACCATTATAGTGATTAAATTTTTGTGTCCCCTATTTAATTGTAATTTCCATAGATTAATTATTGCATCAAAAGGTTATAGAAGATCCTAGGATATAATAAGAACCTCAAGATAACATGATATTAATATTAAACTAAGGTCCTATGGTCAAGATACACCATTCCTAATGAACATAAATTATGTTTGACTATCAGGTGATTAGGTCTCATAAAAATTGATGCATCTTCTCATGAAGTTCTCACTTGGTGATCTATAAAAGGTGAGATCATGAGAGCATACCCATTAATAGGAACACCACATGTGTTGGGTGTCATTGGTAGTTCCTATCTACAAACATGTGTATTGGTCTCTTGACCTGAGGTCACTATAAATGATTTCCCTTTAATCACATACTTTGATGCAAGGAAAAAACCATGATAATGAAATTTTGGTGAGGTAGCTCGTGTTGGGTGTGTCATTAGTGGTATGGAATTGGTTGAATGATCAAGTTTTTTTTTCTTCTGGGTTGAGGAAGTAATATATTTCTAGCCTGGTTAATCAGGATGGTAATACCTTCATAAGTCCTTATCCAAGATAGTCGATGGTAAATCTTTCCAATTAGATCAATAAATAATAAATAAATAAAGGATAATGACACAATTGTGCATCCTTATTTATGAGATATCTAAATAAAAAAAGATTATATTACACAGGTTGCGTTTGTAGGTTGGTTATCATTGCAATGACTATTAATTATCACTTTAGGGGCCTTGATGGTTGCTAGAATACTATCTTAGTCTATGAATACTACTCACTACTATCGAGATATGGTCCTAGAGGGTCACACACAATAGCGTTTTCAAGAATCTACCATATTATGGTGAATAAGTATATTGGACATGGTGGGTCATACCATGGGGTACGAGTGTTGTCTAAGTCATCGATCACCGATGAATAAATAAATTCATCATTATTAAAGTAAATAATAATTTGGTTGAATTTATTTATTAAAATTATTCAGAAGGTATTTAGTGAATATAAGAAAAATATTATACAAATGAATATTATTTTAATATTCCAGGTATGTTTAATATTAGCAGGAATTACAAGTTGAGATAAATGAAACAATTTTATCATGTAATATATTTAATATATACTATAAGCATGTGATAAAATATAAATAATATTTATGATTAAATTTATTTCATCATAATTATTTATTTAGTAGACGTTCAATAAATGGGGGTCAGGGAACCCTTTTTGGGTATTTAAGCATCCACTGTAAATAAGAGGAGAGAGGCTCTCACACAATGACTATTCACTATGAATTCATCAAAGCCTCTATCTACTCTCCCACTTTCTAGAGAGAGAAGCTATCGACCCAAGATATCAAATTGATCTCATCCCTTGGAATAGAAGGTATGTCGATGTGGTGATCGTTGGGGCGTTGAATACATCATTAAACCACCACGCTAGCACCCAGAATTCGATGATTGATGCTTTTATGGATTTTTGAAGTGCATGTGGACAATATAGAGGGATTATGATTTGGATCCTTCAAGAAGTGATCATTGGTGACAAGAAGATGCTGAGTGCAGATTCAGATTGAAAAGGGTATGTTTTTGGTTTAAATTTTGTGTTCTATTTAATTCACATGAGATCCTTAGACCACACCAGGAATCAGATTTCTATAGATAACAAGTTTCATCATCCCAAAAAATGAAATTTTTTAAATCCCCAGTGCACCATTTTCTTCTAATACCCTATTTCCTTCAGATTATAAAATATACATGCGTTTAATTATGTACATAACATAATGATTTTCAAGAATTCTTAGTAAGTATCATGTTAAGAAGTGATTCTAGAAACAACGACACTTTAAAAAAAATCCACAACCTTCAAAAAACTCAATGAAGTTTTTAGAGAACCTAATAGGGTTTCAATTATAATTCAAAATTATTTTTAATGATATGTATTAAGTAAAGTTAAGAACACATCAATTTAAAATATTTTTAGCACAAAATCAGATTCAAAATCATGGATAATATTTCCCTCATAATTTATTTCTATTAGAGTCGGTGCCTCAGAGTTAACTATGTTGTACTATGTACTTTAGATTTCCAATGTATATTTAAATAGGTGAATATTAAATATATATTTCTTATCACATTATGATATACTCTTTTGTGTTACATATATGTGATAATGTACTTTGATATCTATCTCATTGATAAGGTCATAGTAGTTTCCCATTATGATGAGAACCTTTAAGTTCTATTATAATATTAATAAATATTAGTCCTATGGTTCAATGATGTTATCTAATAGGACACATATGACACAAACCATCATGTTCTATTACCTATAAGAAAATGAGATTACTTCTCATGTAGTTAACACTTAGTAATCACTAATATAGGAGATTATTATGACATAACTGCCTGTAGAAATTCCACATGTTTGTGTGTCATTGGAATTTTTGTCTGTGAAATTTTTTAATGGACCATAGACTTTTAAATTATTATTAATGCACATATTAACTTGTGTACTTTGATGTATTTTATAATTGGTGATGACATATATTTTCAGTGAAGTTGGATATGTTGGGTGTGTCACATTTGATATGTTATCAATGAATAAGTTGATGAAGGATTTTCCCCTCCATATCTACAAAATTTGATATCTTGGGCCATTTGTTTGAAATGTAACAGTCTGATAAAATTTCATGGCCACATTGTTCAATGAGTTCATTTAGAAAACTCAAAGAAAGATTAATCAAGAACATAGTTTGATGACATGAAGTATGAAACCTTCATGATTAGAGATATCAAGACAATGGTATTAAATTACTTCGTAATATTTATATGTGGTTGTCATAGTCGTGACATTAAATTCTTACTATTGGGTATTGTTACATGTTTCTAGATGCTGATATTGGACTTTAGGATACCCTGTTTAATACAAATGAGAAATAATCATAGAGGGTCACAAAATTAGTGTTTCCATTGATATTATTTAAATATTATTTATATATAACAGTCAAAATAAATATTATTTTCCAAACCAATAAATAATATTTATTCGATATTTTATTGATAATAAATATTAAGTAAATATTTATTCTATAGATAGTGAATATAATATTTATTTCATTATTGAATGAATAATATTTATTTATTCAAGGTTTAATAAATATCTAGGAGGATGAGTGGACTAAGTAATGGGTCTGGTGATAAATTTTTATTTTCCAGACTGTAAATATAATATTTATTAGTGTATGAGATTCTGTGCACTCAATGAGTTAAAATAATAATAATATTATTTTACATGAAATGAGGTTTATTATTAGATTAGAATAAAACTAATGGCCTATGTGAAATTAATAAATATTTAACCCTATCCCCACACTTATAAATACATGGTAATGTTATTTGGAGAAGGCAAATCGAAAGATTGTGTTGTGCACAACATTTATCTTCTCTGGAGAGATCTTTATATCAGGAATATCTCTAGAGATTCTCTCCAGAGCAAGAGAGGTGACGTTCTACCCTTTTATCTCCATACATATGGATCAAGAACTATCATTATAGTTAGAATAGATAGTTATGATCAAGTGAGTGATGAAATAAGATCAGATCATCCATGCTGGCACTCAGAGTTCCATCAATGATGATCAGAGATAAAAGGGATCATATAAAGATCACCTATAGAGGGATTATATATTGGATCCTCTATATAGAATGACAGTTTAACCAAATGGGGTTCAAATGATTAACATATTCACCGAAGAAAGAATCTCTATCTTGAGGTATTTTTTACTTTATAAATTAATTATAAATATAATGTGAAATGGTGCCTCTCTTGGTTACGATGATTCATTTTCAATGGTTTCTTTGATTTTATTAATTATTCATGACAATACTTTCATGTATATATTGTATTATCCATTGATTCTGAAAAAACACTATTTAAGATCATCCCAAATAGGTGCTTCTGCTACCTACCTGTAACGACCCGAAATTTTAAATAAATCTTGTTTCCTAATTTTGTGTGTTATTTTTTTTTATTTTTTTTATACTCAACAAATTTTTTTCATTTGATAATATGAGTATAATTAAAATGAGACCGTTGGGTTTTTGACTGTTATATGACCATTGGTCAATATGACCGCTGGAAACTAAACGTTTTGATTATTGTCTCTAAATACAAGTAATCTTGGTTAATTAATATAGAAAGAAGATTCGATGGCCTCACCCAGTAGTCTTGGACCGATCGAAGCCCATCTAACAGAACTTGGGAAGGAGGTAACACCACTGGGCTTTGCTCTGGACCAAACCCAAGCTGAAATTCAACGTGTGAAGCTAGAACGGAATCGCCTTTGCGAGAAGTTCAAACTGATAGAAATTACTACTCGTGCGATGTTGGCCGAGCCTCCCTCAGATTCTCTCACCTTAGCACACCTTACACTTAGGTCCTATGCTAGTGTGATAAGGGGCTATGTAAGGAGACCGTAACTGCCTTGTGTAATCCTTTGTTTTAAATAAAAATTGGGATTTCTTCTTATGACGAAGTTTATGAATTTTCTAATGTCCGGATAAATACAGTATGCATATTTTTAATGAATTTTAGAAAAAGGATATTTTAAAAATGTTTATTTAAACCTTAAATAATTAAAAATGTGTAATGATTTTCGAAAAATGGTCTTCTACAATTATGTTAAGTACGAAATTTAGAGTCTAATAAGATCAACATAATTTTTGATGAATAGTAAATTATGAATAGTGATTTTATTCTTAGGATTAGTAATGTGACCAAACGGATTAGTAACATCACTTAAAGAAAGTATTAATAAAATCTAGGCACCTTGATTAAGTAGTGTGATTCAATAAAATGGTTAAATAATGGTTTCATAAATTATTATTCAAGTATTAGTTTTTTTCGGATGAATAGTGTTTTTTAATTAAAAATTAAATTAAAAATATTTATAAAAATATTTTTATAAAATGGATTTCATTTTTGAACTCAGAGCATCGATATTATGTTAAGGTAAATTTTGGGGTTTTTTTCTGAAAAAAATGAATTTTCGATGAATAGTGTAATTATTTAAAAAATAGATTAAAAATATTTAGAAAATTATTTTTATAAAATGGAGTTCATTTTTGAAATCAGAGCATTGATATTTGATTAAGGTGAAATTTTGGGATCTTTCTGAGAACGTTGAATTTTCAGTGAATAGTAAAAATACAGTTTTAGGGTTTCGGTATGTTTAATGACATCATGACTGTGTCATGATGATGTCATGATATATTTTAAGGGTTGGTCGGACAAGGGTGATGAATTATTGTTTTGGGGGCCCCATGTGGCCTAACTCCATGGTAAATGCCAAGGGAGAGCACATGGTTTTGAGAAAAGCACTTTTGAGGTGTCCCTTGGCCATTAATGCCTTGTCCCCTCACTTTCCCTATAAATACCAAGCCATCCTCTCATCCATTTCGACTCCCCACTCTCCCCCAACGAATTTCTGGCCTCATTACCTCCCAAGGAGTCCTCCCAAGGTTCCCCCAAGCCCTGAAGGCCCAAACCTTTGAGTTTTAAGAGTTACGTTTTAAGGTAAGGGATCCGACCTCTCTCTTTCTCTTCAAGAAATCTCTTTTATGTAATTTCTTTTATGCTCCATGTTCTTATGTTAAAGGATGTTCTTTTATACACCTCTTACTGCCCTTTTCATGTTCATATAATGAGAGATCCCCTCTTACTCTCAATATTTCGTTTTATGAGGTTTTAAGTGGTGCCGTTAGGCTGCCGAAATTTTTGTAACGGATTCTTTCTCCCTTCTCATTTTTCAAGATCTATTTTCATGTAAAGTATCTCAAGTTCCTTTTTATTATTTTGGGGTATTATCTCTAAATTTATCATACTGATCTTTTATGATCATATGATGATATACCCCATTTGATCTCTTCAATTCAGTATTTGGATGTTTTAAGTGGCGCCGTTAGGCTGCCAAATTTTTAAGTTGTTCTTCACCCTTCTCGTTTTGAGCTTCTACTTTAATGTAAATTATTTCAAGTTCCTTTTTGTTATGTTGGGGTATGATATATATATCTATCATACTGATCTTTTATGACCATATTATGAGAGACCCCATTTGATCTCTTCAATTCAGTATTTTGAAGTTTTAAGTGGCGTCGTTACGCTGCCGAATTTTTAAGTGGTTCTTTACCCTTCTCGTTTTGAAGTTCTACTTTCATGTCAATTCTTTCAAGTTACTTTTTGTTATGTCGAGGTATGATCTCTATATCTATCATACTGATCTTTTATGACCATATGATGAGAGACCCCATTTGATCTCTTCAATTCAGTATTTTGAAGTTTTAGTGGCGTCGTAGGCTGCTGAATTTTTAAGTGGTCCTTGTACCTTTCTCCCTTTTCAAAGTTCTAATTCCATGTCAAGCCTTGCAAGTTCCTTTTTATTATTTTGGGGTATGATCTCTATATCTATCATACTGATCTTTTATGTTCATATGATGAGAGACCCTATTTGATCTCATCAATTCATTTTTGGTTGAAGTTTATGTAACGCTGTTAGGCTGCCGAATTTTCATAAGAGAAATATTATTTTTGTCTTCCTTTCATGTTCTTCATTTCATATGGTATATTTTCATATTTCATTACCATGTTCTTAAATCCCTTATATTCTGTCCCTCTACTGTTTTATGGGTCATTTATGAATGTTTGACCCATGTCCCCTCTCTTTTCAATGTTTTCTAAAAACCTTGTAACATAGCCGTTATGCTGTAGAATTTTCGTCTCAAAATGTCTCTCTCTTTTTTCTAAAGATATTTTATGTTATTAAGTAAATACTCAAAGATCTAATTTCTATAGGGGTATTCACATGTATATCAAAATGTTCTATTCTAAATTCTGGGATTTACATACAGGAAACCCGCTTTCCCTTTTCCGTGGGTTTAAAGTGACATAAAGATCATGTCTTTAAAGTAGTTTTTAAAACGTTATGATTACGAAATGAAACCCATTTCTTTTATGATATATGGGTTGTTTATGAAATGATTGATGACGATATATGTGGCTCATATGATAATAAAGACATGTCAAGGGTGCACCCAGATAGCGCTCCAATGCATTGGGTAAAGACTTAATCTTTAGAGATGACCATTTTTAACGACGCCTTGGTGAATAACTTTGGTAATTTTAACGACAGATTGACGATGGAACTTGGTGAAATGAAACGTCTGTCAATATTAAATATTGTAGCCACATCTTCAAGTTATGAAAAATGTTATTTTTATTATGATATATCTCATGATTTCTTTCTCATGCCTTAAAGTTCTTTTCATGTCCTTATTGAAGTATCTCAAGTTCACATGTAAAATGTTTCTCTTGTTTCCCTTACTGTGCCTTCTGCTCACCCTTTCTTTTGATGTATGTCCCCAGGTTATGAGATGCAGTAATGAACCTAGGATGAACTTAAGGAGAAGCCTTTCAAATGTTTAAGAAGAGTGTTTTTTTGTTCTTTTCATGTATTATGTTCCTTGTTTCCAAGACACTAAACCTTAAATATCCTCAGTTCCGTGTAACGGAATGAAAGTTATGTTATAAAAAGACGGGATGCTATAGTTGGTATCAAAGGATGGTTTAGTTATTTGTGGAAATTAGGATATGAAAACTTTAGGAAGAAGCCTATAGAAAAGTTTATATATAGGAAATCTTCCTGGTATTTTGGTGAGTATTGAGTAATGGGTTGCCAAGAAAATACATCCCTGTCTGGATACGAGCAGGTAGAGATGGCTCTGGAACAGATGTACATAGGGGTAAAACCCAAAAACACCGCTTTGAGCTAGACTCGAACTGGAACTAGTACACGACAACGGGCCTTGCTGCACTCTTGGTTACGACACTCCCGGGGGATATGCTTTGGTAAATTCATAAGCTTAGTATGAACCATTATTAAAGGAACAAAGATAAAATAAAATAAAGATTCACATAAGGATATATGATCATGGATAACCTAGTTTGAAATCTAGGGGATCACAAGTTAGGGTATACTTTTCTTCTACAAGTTATCCTTATATGCGTTAAGTTCCTTTTCATGATTATTGGCTAAATATTAAAGCCCCTAATTGTACTTTGTTTTCGTAGTTAATGGCGGGAAATGGAAGAACATGTCCCAACAACCAATGTGATAAGAAATGTGAAGATTGCCATATTAATATGAAAGAGGTGATTAGGGGATTAAAAGATGATTATTATTTTGGAATACGTTCACTATTTTGGGGACCTTATATGATCGAGGTAAATAGATTACTACGTTATTTTCATTGAGAAGTAAGGTTGACTTATATTTTGAAGAATAGATGAATTTAAGGTGGACTTATAGTAATTTAGGTTACTTATGAGAATGATTAACCTATCTTGGGTAAAATATGTTTAGGTTAGCTACTTTTGTTATAAGATGTTAGGAGTGGTTGATGTTGTTTGGAGATGAACAATGAAGTTTATTTTGGAAGACTATGTAATCAAATCCCTCTTGTATTTGGGTTTCAATCTTAGTTTGGTTTATTTTGAGGAATTTTAAGAACCGTTATTTATGGAATGGTCTATGATAAACTTTGGGTTGTACCATAGAACATTGAAGATTTAAAAGTAGTTTCCATTCCTATGGGATTCTTTCTTTTTGAAGAGTTGTTTTACCTTACCCTTTCTGTTTTTGGGATAATGTTTAAAGATAGATGAAATAGATAATTGATATTTTGTGGATTATGTGATTCTCTAGAAGATGATTCTTGTGTTTTGATGAGACCAAGTAGTTTTGAATGCTCATCGTTTGGAGAAAAGATTAGTTTTGGTAGAAACTTATTAAAGGATGAAACTCTACATGAAGGTAGGTATATTTTCTTATGTTTTTGTTCTATTTAGTAAATGAATTCCTCAAAATTATGAAAAGGAACGTAAAACAAAAAAGTTGTTGGTTTACGTTTCCTACTAGGTAATCAAAGACCGTTTACACACATCATAAGTTTGGGATTTTCTTATGGTTAACTTTCTCCTAATCATGTTTTCTATCACTCTCCCTCAGAATATGACCCTTTGTTTTCTCCTCCATGTCCATGTTTTCCTACATGGAATCCTAGTGTGGGTTAACTCGGGTGACCTTTGTACTTCCCTTTCTTTCTTTTAAAGTAATAGTTTTACTGACTCCTTTTCCGATGTGGGACTTTCAATGAAATTTCAAAACCCAATTTTAAAAATTGCGAGGACGCAATTTCTTAAGGAGGGAATATTGTAACGACCCGAAATTTTAAATAAATCTTGTTTCCTAATTTTGTGTGTTATTTTATTTTTATTTTTTTATTCTCAACAAAATTTTTTCATTTGATAATATGAGTATAATTAAAATGAGACCGTTGGGTTTTTGACTGTTATATGACCATTAGTCAATATGACCGCTGAAAACTAAACGTTTTGATTATTGTCTCTAAATACAAGTAATCTTGGTTAATTAATATAGAAAGAAGATTTGATGGCCTCACCCAGTAGTCTTGGACCGATCGAAGCCCATCTAACAGAACTTGGGAAGGAGGTAGCACCACTGGGCTTTGCTCTGCACCAAACCCAAGCTGAACTTCATCGTGTGAAGAAAGAACGGAATCGCCTTTGCGAGAAGTTCAAATTGATAGAAATTACTACTCGTGCGATGTTGGCCGAGCCTCCCTCAGATTCTCTCACCTTAGCACACCTTACACTTAGGTCCTATGCTGGTGTGATAAGGGGCTATGTAAGGAGACCATAACTGCCATGTGTAATCCTTTGTTTTAAATAAAAATTGGGATTTCTTCTTATGATGAAGTTTATGAATTTTCTAATGTCCGGATAAATACAGTATGCATATTTTTAATGAATTTTAGAAAAAGGATATTTTAAAAATGTTTATGTAAACCTTAAATAATTAAAAATGTGTAATGATTTTTGAAAAATGGTCTTCTACAATTATGTTCAGTACGAAATTTAGAGTCTAATAAGATCAACTTAATTTTTGATGAATAGTAAATTATGAATAGTGATTTTATGCTTAGGATTAGTAATGTGACCAAACGGATTAGTAATCTCACTTAAAGAAAGTATTAATATAATCTATGCACCTTGATTAAGTAGTGTGATTCAATAAAATGGTTAAATAACAGTTTCATAAATTATTATTCAGGTATTAGTTTTTTTCGGGTGAATAGTGTTTTTTAATAAAAAATTAAATCAAAAATATTAATAAAAATATTTTTATAAAATGGATTTCATTTTTGAACTCAGAGCATCGATATTATGTTAAGGTAAATTTTGGGGTTTTTTCTGAAAAAAATGAATTTTTGGTGAATAGTGTAATTATTTAAAAAATAGATTAAAAATATTTAGAAAAATATTTTTATAAAATGGAGTTCATTTTTGAAATCAGAGCATTGATATTTGATTAAGGTGAAATTTTGGGATCTTTCCGAGAAAGTTGAATTTTCAGTGAATAGTAAAAATACAGTTTTAGGGTTTCAGTATGTTTAATGACATCATGACTGTGTCATGATGATGTCATGAGATATTTTAAGGTTTGGTCGGACAAGGGTGATGAATTATTGTTTTGGGGGCCCCATGTGGCCTAACTCCATGGTAAATGCCAAGGGAGAGCACATGGTTTTGAGAAAAGCACTTTTGAGGTGTCCCTTGGCCATTAATGCCTTGTCCCCTCACTTTCCCTATAAATACCAAGCCATCCTCTCATCCATTTCGACTCCCCACTCTCCCCCAACGAATTTATGGTCTCATTACCTCCCAAGGAGTCCTCCCAAGGTGCCCCCAAGCCCTGAAGGCCCAAACCTTTGAGTTTTAAGAGTTACGTTTTAAGGTAAGGGATCCGACCTCTCTCTTTCTCTTCAAGAAATCTCTTTTATGTAATTTCTTTTATGCTCCATGTTCTTATGTTAAAGGATGTTATTTTATACTCCTCTTACTTCCCTTTTCATGTTCATATAATGAGATATCCCCTCTTACTCTCATTATTTCGTTTTATGAGGTTTTAAGTGGCGCCGTTAGGCTGCCGAAATTTTTGTAACAGATTCTTTCTCCCTTCTCATTTTTCAAGATCTATTTTCATGTAAAGTATCTCAAGTTCCTTTTTATTATTTTGGGGTATGATCTCTAAATTTATCATACTGATCTTTTATGATCATATCATGATAGACCCCATTTGATCTCTTCAATTCAGTATTTTGAAGTTTTAAGTGGCGCCGTTAGGTTGCCGAATTTTTAAGTGGTTCTTCACCCTTCTCGTTTTGAACTTCTACTTTCATGTAAATTCTTTAAAATTCCTTTTTGTTATGTTGGGGTATGATATATATATCTATCATACTGATCTTTTATGACCATATGATGAGAGACTCCATTTGATCTCTTCAATTCAGTATTTTGAAGTTTTAAGTGGCGCCGTTAGGCTGCCGAATTTTTAAGTGGTTCTTCACCCTTCTCATTTTGAAGTTCTACTTTCATGTCAATTCTTTCAAGTTACTTTTTGTTATGTCGGGGTATGATATCTATATCTATCATACTGATCTTTTATGACCATATGATGAGAGACCCCATTTGATCTCTTCAATTCAGTATTTTGAAGTTTGAGTGGCGTCGTTAGGCTGCTGAATTTTTAAGTGGTCCTTGCACCTTTCTCCCTTTTCAAAGTTCTAATTCCATGTCAAGTCTTGAAAGTTCCTTTTTATTATTTTGGGGTATGATCTCTATATCTATCATACTGATCTTTTATGTTAATATGATGAAAGACCCTATTTGATCTCATCAATTCATTTTTGGTTGAAGTTTATGTAACGCTGTTAGGCTTCCGAATTTTCATAAGAGAAATCTTATTTTTGTCTTCCTTTCATGTTCTTCATTTCATATGGTATATTTTCAAATTTCATTACCATGTTCTTAAATCCCTTATATTCTGTCCCTCTACTGTTTTATGGGTCATTTATGAATGTTTGACCCATGTCCCCTCTCTTTTCAATGTTTTCTAAAAACCTTGTAACATAGCCGTTATGCTGTAGAATTTTCGTCTCAAAATGTCTCTCTCTTTTTTCTAAAGATATTTTATGTTATTAAGTGAATACTCAAAGCTCTTATTTCTACAGGGGTATTCACATGTATATCAAAATGTTATATTTTAAATTCTGGGATTTACATACACGAAACCCGCTTTCCCTTTTCCGTGGGTTTAAAGTGACATAAAGATCATGTCTTTAAAGTAGTTTTTAAAAGGTTATGATTACGAAATGAAACCCATTTCTTTTATGATATATGGGTTGTTTATGAAATGATTGATGATGATATATGTGGCTCATATGATAATAAATACATGTCAAGGGTGCGCCCAGATAGCGCTCCAATGCATTGGATAAAGACTTAATCTCTAGAGATGACCATTTTTAACGACGCCTTGGTGAATAACTTTGGTAATTTTAACGACAGATTGAGGATGGACCTTGGTGAAACGAAACGATTGTCAATATTAAATGTTGTAGCCACATCTTCAAGTTATGAAAAATGTTATTTTTATTATGATGTATCTCATGATTTCTTTCTCATGCCTTAAAGTTCTTTTCATGTCCTTATTGAAGTATCTCAAGTTCACATGTAAAATGTTTCTCTTGTTTCCCTTACTGTACCTTCTGCTCACCCTTTCTTTTGATGTATTTCCCCAGGTTATGAAATGCAGTAATGAACCTAGGATGAAATTAAGGAGAAGCCTTTCAAGTGTTTAAGAAGAGTGTTTTTTTCTTTTCATGTATTATGTTCCTTGTTTCCAAGACACTAAACCTTAAATATCCTCAGTTCCGTGTAATGGAATGAAAGTTATGTTATAAAAAGATGGGATTCTATAGTTGGTATCAAAGGATGGTTTAGTTATTTGTGGAAATTAGGATATGAAAACTTTAGGAAGAAGCCTATAGAAAAGTTTATATATAGGAAATCTTCCTGGTATTTTGGTGAGTATTGAGTAATGGGTTTCCAAGCAAATACATCCCTGTCTGGATACGAGCAGGTAGAGGTGGCTCTGGCACAGATGTACATAGGGGTAAAACCCGAAAACACCGCTTTGAGCTAGACTCGAATGGGAACTGGTACACGACAACGGGCCTTGCTGCACTCTTGGTTACAACACTCCCGGGGGATATGCTTTGGTAAATTCATAAGCTTAGTATGAACCATTATTAAAGGAACAAAGATAAAATAAAATAAAGATTCACATAAGGATATATGATCATGGATAACCTAGTTTGAAATCTAGGGGATCACAAGTTAGGGTATACTTTTCTTCTACAAGTTATCCTTATATGCGTTAAGTTACTTTTCATGATTATTGGATAAGTATTAAATCCCCTAATTGTACTTTGTTTTCGTAGTTAATGGCGGGAAATGGAAGAACATGTCCCAACAACCAATGTGATAAGAAATGTGAAGATTGCCATATTAATATGAAAGAGGTGATTAGGGGATTAAAAGATGATTATTATTTTGGAATACGTTCACTATTTTGGGGACCCTATATGATTGAGGT
Organism: Viscum album; assembly: GCA_963277665.1. Classification (NCBI taxonomy): domain Eukaryota; kingdom Viridiplantae; phylum Streptophyta; class Magnoliopsida; order Santalales; family Viscaceae; genus Viscum; species Viscum album. Next base: position 145,219,248 of record OY728141.1, read on the forward strand.
AAATAGATTACTACGTTATTTTCATTGAGAAGTAAGGTTGACTTATATTTTGAAGAATCGATGAATTTAAGGTGGACTTATAGTAATTTAGGTTACTTATGGTAATGATTAACCTATCTTGGGTAAAATATGTTTAGGTTAGCTACTTTTGTTATAAGATGTTAGGAGTGGTTGATGTTGTTTGGAGATGAACAATGAAGTTTATTTTGGAAGACTATGTTATCAAATCCCTCTTGTATTTGGGTTTCAATCTTAGTTTGGTTTATTTTGAGGAATTTTAAGAACTGTTATTTATGGAATGGTCTATGATGAACTTTGGGTAGTACCGTGGAACATTGAAGATTTAAAAGTAGTTTCCATTCCTATGGGATTCTTTCTTTTTGAAGAGTTGTTTTACCTTACCCTTTCTGTTTTTGGGATAATGTTTAAAGATAGATGAAATAGATAGTTGATATTTTGTGGATTATGTGATTCTCTAGAAGATTATTCTTGTGTTTTGATGAGACCAAGTAGTTTTGAATGCTCATCGTTTGGAGAAAATATTAGTTTTGGTAGAAACTTATTAAAGGATGAAACTCTACATGAAGGTAGGTATATTTTCTTATGTTTTTGTTCTATTTAGTAAATTAATTCCTCAAAATTATGAAAAGGAATGTAAAACAAAAACGTTGTTGGTTTATGTTTCCTACTAGGTAATCAAAGACCGTTTAGACACATCATAAGTTTGGGATTTTCTTATGGTTAACTTTCTCCTAATCATGTTTTCTATCACTCTCCCTCAGAACATGACCCTTTTTTTCTCCTCCATGTCCAGGTTTTCCTACATGGAATCCTAGTGTGGGTTAACTCGGGTGACCTTTGTACTTCCCTTTCTTTCTTTTAAAGTAATAGTTTTACTGACTCCTTTTCCGATGTGGGACTTTCAATGAAATTTCAAAACCCAATTTTAAAAATTGTGAGGACGCAATTTCTTAAGGGGGAAAGATTGTAATGACCCGAAATTTTAAATAAATCTTGTTTCCTAATTTTGTGTGTTATTTTATTTTTATTTTTTTATACTCAACACAATTTTTTCATTTGATAATATGAGTATAATTAAAATGAGACCGTTGGGTTTTTGACTGTTATATGACCATTGGTCAATATGACCGCTGGAAACTAAACGTTTTGATTATTGTCTCTAAATACAAGTAATCTTGGTTAATTAATATAGAAAGAATATTTGATGGCCTCACCCAGTAGTCTTGGACCGATCGAAGCCCATCTAACAGAACTTGGGAAGGAGGTAGCACCACTGGGCTTTGCTCTGGACCAAACCCAAGCTGAACTTCATCGTGCGAAGCTAGAACGAAATCACCTTTGCGAAAAGTTCAAACTGATAGAAATTACTACTCGTGCGATGTTGGCCGAGCCTCCCTCAGATTCTCTCACCTTAGCACACCTTACACTTAGGTCCTATGCTAGTGTGATAAGGGGCTATGAAAGGAGACCATAACTGCCTTGTGTAATCCTTTGTTTTAAATAAAAATTGGGATTTCTTCTTATGACGAAGTTTATGAATTTTCTAATGTCCGGATAAATACAGTATGCATATTTTTAATGAATTTTAGAAAAAGGATATTTTAAAAATGTTTATGTAAACCTTAAATAATTAAAAATGTGTAATGATTTTCGAAAAATGGTCTTCTAAAATTATGTTCAGTACGAAATTTAGTGTCTAATAAGATCAACTTAATTTTTGATGAATAGTAAATTATGAATAGTGATTTTATGCTTAGGATTAATAATGTGACCAAACAGATTAGTAATCTCACTTAAAGAAAGTATTAATATAATCTAGGCACCTTGATTAAGTAGTGTGATTCAATAAAATGGTTAAATAACGGTTTCATAAATTATTATTCAGGTATTAGTTTTTTTCGGGTGAATAGTGTTTTTTAATTAAAAATTAAATTAAAAATATTTATAAAATTATTTTTATAAAATGTATTTCATTTTTGAACTCCGAGCATCGATATTTTGTTAAGATAAATTTTGGGGTTTTTTCTGAAAAAAATGAATTTTCGGTGAATAGTGTAATTATTTAAAAAATAGATTAAAAATATTTAGAATTTTTTTTTTATAAAATTGAGTTCATTTTTGAAATCAGAGCATTGATATTTGATTAAGGTGAAATTTTGGGATCTTTCTGAGAAAGTTGAATTTTCAGTGAATAGTAAAAATACAGTTTTAGGGTTTCGGTATGTTTAATGACATCATGACTGTGTCATGATGATGTCATGAGATATTTTAAGGGTTGTCCAGCCAAGGGTGATGAATTATTGTTTTTGGGGGCCCCATGTGGCCAAACTCCATGGTAAATTCCAAGGGAGAGCACATGGTTTTGAGAAAAGCACTTTTGAGGTGTCCCTTGGCCATTAATGCCTTGTCCCCTCACTTTCCCTATAAATACCAAGCCATACTCTAATCCATTTCGACTCCCCACTCTCCCCCAACGAATTTCTGGTCTCATTACCTCCCAAGGAGTCCTCCCAAGGTGCCCCCAAGCCCTGAAGGCCCAAACCTTTGAGTTTTAAGAGTTACGTTTTAAGGTAAGGGATCCGACCTCTCTCTTTATCTTCAAGAAATGTCTTTTATGTAATTTCTTTTATGCTCCATGTTCTTATGTTAAAGGATGTTATTTTATACTCCTCTTACTTCCCTTTTCATGTTCATATAATGAGAGATCCCATCTTACTCTCATTATTTCGTTTTATGAGGTTTTAAGTGGCGCCGTTAGGCTGCCGAAATTTTTGTAACAGATTCTTTCTCCCTTCTCATTTTTCAAGATCTATTTTCATGTAAAGTATCTCAAGTTCTTTTTTATTATTTTGGGGTATGATCTCTAAATTTATCATACTGATCTTTTATGATCATATTATGAGATACCCCATTTGATCTCTTCAATTCAGTATTTTGAAGTTTTAAGTGGCGCCGTTAGGCTGCCGAATTTTTAAGTGGTTCTTCACCCTTCTCGTTCTGAACTTCTACTTTCATGTCAATTCTTTCAAGTTCCTTTTTGTTATGTTGGGGTATGATATATATATATATATCATACTGATATTTTATGACCATATTATGAGAGACCCCATTTGATCTCTTCAATTCAGTATTTTGAAGTTTTAAGTGGCGCCGTTAGGCTGCCGAATTTTTAAGTGGTTCTTCACCCTTCTCGTTTTGAAGTTCTACTTTAATGTCAATTCTTTCAAGTTACTTTTTGTTATGTCGGGGTATGATATCTATATCTATCATACTGATCTTTTATGACCATATGATGAGAGACCCCATTTGATCTCTTCAATTCAGTATTTTGAAGTTTTAGTGGCGTCGTTAGGCTGCTGAATTTTTAAGTGGTCCTTGCACCTTTCTCCCTTTTCAAAGTTCTAATTCCATGTCAAGTCTTGCAAGTTCCTTTTTATTATTTTGGGGTATGATCTCTATATCTATCATACTGATCTTTTATGTTCATATGATGAGAGACCCTATTTGATCTCATCAATTCATTTTTGGTTGAAGTTTATGTAACGCTGTTGGGCTGCCGAATTTTCATAAGTGAAAACTTATTTTTGTCTTCCTTTCATGTTCTTCATTTCATATGGTATATTTTCAAATTTCATTACCATGTTCTTAAATCCCTTATATTCTGTCCCTCTACTGTTTTATGGGTCATTTATGAATGTTTGACCCATGTCCCCTCTCTTTTCAATGTTTTCTAAAATCCTTGTAACATAGCCGTTATGCTGTAGAATTTTCGTCTCAAAATGTCTCTCTCTTTTTTCTAAAGATATTTTATGTTATTAAGTGAATACTCAAAGATCTTATTTCTAAAGGGGTATTCACATTTATATCAAAATTTTCTATTTTAAATTCTGGGATTTACATACATGAAACCCGCTTTCCCTTTTCCGTGGGTTTAAAGTGACATAAAGATAATGTCTTTAAAGTAGTTTTTAAAACATTATGATTACGAAATGAAACCCATTTCTTTTATGATATATGGGTTGTTTATGAAATTATTGATGATGATATATGTGGCTCATATGATAATAAATACATTTCAAGGGTGCGCCCAGATAGCGCTCCAATGCATTGGATAAAGACTTAATCTCTAGAGATGACCATTTTTAACGATGCCTTGGTGAATAACTTTGGTAATTTTAACGACAGATTGAGGATGGACCTTGGTGAAACGAAACGATTGTCAATATTAAATGTTGTAGCCACATCTTCAAGTTATGAAAAATGTTATTTTTATTATGATGTATCTCATGATTTCTTTCTCATGCCTTAAAGTTCTTTTCATGTCCTTATTGAAGTATCTCAAGTTCACATGTAAAATGTTTCTCTTGTTTCCCTTACTGTGCCTTCTGCTCACCCTTTCTTTTGATGTATGTCCCCAGGTTATGAAATGCAGTAATGAACCTAGGATGAACTTAAGTAGAAGCCTTTAAAGTGTTTAAGAAGAGTTTTTTTTTTCTTTTCATGTATTATGTTCCTTGTTTCCAAGACACTAAACCTTAAATATTCTCAGTTCCGTGTAATGGAATGAAAGTTATGTTATAAAAAGACGGTATGCTATAGTTGGTATCAAAGGATGGTTTAGTTATTTGTGGAAATTAGGATATGAAAACTTTAGGAAGAAGCCTATAGAAAAGTTTATATATAGGAAATATTCCTGGTATTTTGGTGAGTATTGAGTAATGGGTTGCCAAGCAAATACATCCCTGTCTGGATATGGGCAGGTAGAGGTGGCTCTGGCACAGATGTACATAGGGGTAAAACCCGAAAACACCACTTTGAGCTAGACTCGAACGGGAACTGGTACACGACAACGGGACTTGCTGCATATTTGGTTACGACACTCATGGGGGATATGCTTTGGTAAATTCATAAGCTTAGTATGAACCATTATTAAAGGAACAAAGATAAAATAAAATAAAGATTCACATAAGGATATATGATCATGGATAACCTAGTTTGAAATCTAGGGGATCACAAGTTAGGGTATACTTTTCTTCTACATGTTATCCTTATATGCGTTAAGTTCCTTTTCATGATTATTGGCTAAGTATTAAATCCCCTAATTGTACTTTGTTTTCGTAGTTAATTGCGGGAAATGGAAGAACATGTCCCAACAACCAATGTGATAAGAAATGTGAAGATTGCCATATTAATATGAAAGAGGTGATTAGGGGATTAAAAGATGATTATTATTTTGGAATACGTTCACTATTTTGGGGACCCTATATGATCGAGGTAAATAGATTACTACGTTATTTTCATTGAGAAGTAAGGTTGACTTATATTTTAAAGAATCGATGAATTTAAGGTGGACTTATAGTAATTTAGGTTACTTATGGGAATGATTAACCTATCTTGGGTAAAATATGTTTAGGTTAGCTACTTTTGTTATAAGATGTTAGGAGTGGTTGATGTTGTTTGGAGATGAACAATGAAGTTTATTTTGGAAGACTATGTTATCAAATCCCTCTTGTATTTGGGTTTCAATCTTAGTTTGGTTTATTTTGAGGAATTTTAAGAACCGTTATTTATGGAATGGTCTATGATGAACTTTGGGTAGTACTATGGAACTTTGAAGATTTAAAAGTAGTTTCCATTCCTATGGGATTCTTTCTTTTTGAAGAGTTGTTTTACCTTACCCTTTCTGTTTTTTGGGATAATGTTTAAATATAGATGAAATAGATAGTTGATATTTTGTGGATTATGTGATTCTCTAGAAGATGATTCTTGTGTTTTGATGAGACCAAGTAGTTTTCAATGCTCATCGTTTGGAGAAAAGATTAGTTTTGGTAGAAAATTATTAAAGGATGAAACTCTACATGAAGGTAGGTATATTTTCTTATGTTTTTGTTCTATTTAGTAAATGAATTCCTCAAAATTATGAAAAGGAATGTAAAACAAAAACGTTGTTGGTTTACGTTTCCTAGTAGGTAATCAAAGACCGTTTACACACATCATAAGTTTGGGATTTTCTTATGGTTAACTTTCTCCTAATCATGTTTTCTATCACTCTCCCTCAGAACATGACCCTTTGTTTTCTCCTCCATGTCCATGTTTTCTTACATGGAATCCTAGTGTGGGTTAACTCGGATGACCTTTGTACTTCCCTTTCTTTCTTTTAAAGTAATAGTTTTACTGACTCCTTTTCCGATGTGGGACTTTCAATGAAATTTCAGAACCCAATTTTAAAAATTGCGAGGACGCAATTTCTTAAAGAGGGAAGATTGTAACGACCCGAAATTTTAAATAAATCTTGTTTCCTAATTTTTTGTGTTATTTTATTTTTATTTTTTCTATACTCAACAAAATTTTTTCATTTGATAATAAGAGTATAATTAAAATGAGACTGTTGGGTTTTTGACTGTTATATGACCATTGGTCAATATGACCGCTGGAAACTAAACGTTTTGATTGTTGTCTCTAAATACAAGTAATCTTGGTTAATTAATATAGAAAGAAGATTTGATGGCCTCACCCAGTAGTCTTGGACCGATCGAAGCCCATCTAACAGAACTTGGGAAGGAGGTAGCACCACTGGGCTTTGCTCTGGACCAAACCCAAGCTGAACTTCATCGTGTGAAGCTATAACGGAATCGCCTTTGCGAGAAGTTCAAACTGATAGAAATTACTACTCGTGCGATGTTGGATGAGCCTCCCTCAGATTCTCTCACCTTAGCACACCTTACACTTAGGTCCTATGCTGGTGTGATAAGGGGATATGTAAGGAGACCATAACTGCCTTGTGTAATCCTTTGTTTTAAATAAAAATTGGGATTTCTTCTTATGATGAAGTTTATGAATTTTCTAATGTCCGGATAAATACAGTATGCATATTTTTAATGAATTTTAGAAAAAGTATATTTTAAAAATGTTTATGTAAACCTTAAATAATTAAAAATGTGTAATGATTTTCGAAAAATGTTCTTCTACAATTATGTTCAGTATGAAATTTAGAGTCTAATAAGATCAACTTAATTTTTGATGAATAGTAAATTATGAATAGTGATTTTATGCTTAGGATTAGTAATGTGACCAAACGGATTAGTAATCTCACTTAAAGAAAGTATTAATATAATCTAGGTACATCGATTAAGTAGTGTGATTCAATAAAATGGTTAAATAACGGTTTCATAAATTATTATTCAAGTACTAGTTTTTTTGGGTGAATAGTGTTTTTTAATTAAAAATTAAATTAAAAATATTTATAAAATTATTTTTATAAAATGGATTTCATTTTTGAACTCAGAGCATCGATATTATGTTAAGGTAAATTTTGGGGTTTTTTCTGAAAAAATGAATTTTCGGTGAATAGTGTAATTATTTAAAAAATAGATTAAAAATATTTAGAAAATTATTTTTATAAAATGGAGTTCATTTTTGAAATCAGAGCATTGATATTTGATTAAGGTAAAATTTTGGGATCTTTCTGAGAAAGTTGAATTTTCAGTGAATAGTAAAAATACAGTTTTAGGGTTTCGGTATGTTTAATGACATCATGACTGTGTCATGATGATGTCATGAGATATTTTAAGGTTTGGACGGCCAAGGGTGATGAATTATTGTTTTGGGGGCCCCATGTGGCCTAACTCCATGGTAAATTCCAAGGGAGAGCACATGGTTTTGAGAAAAGCACTTTTGAGGTCTCCCTTGGCCATTAATGCCTTGTCCCCTCACTTTCCCTATAAATACCAAGCCATCCTCTCATCTATTTTGACTCCCCACTCTCCCCTAACGAATTTATGGTCTCATTACCTCCCAAGGAGTCCTCCCAAGGTGCCCCTAAGCCCTGAAGGCCCATGCCTTTGAGTTTTAAGAGTTACGTTTTAAGGTAAGGGATCCGACCTCTCTCTTTCTCTTCAAGAAATCTCTTTTATGTAATTTATTTTATGCTCCATGTTCTTATGTTAAAGGATGTTCTTTTATACTCCTCTTACTTCCCTTTTCATGTTCATATAATGAGAGATCCCCTCTTACTCTCATTATTTCGTTTTATGAGGTTTTAAGTGGCGCCGTTAGGCTGCTGAAATTTTTGTAACGGATTCTTTCTCCATTCTCATTTTTCAAGATCTATTTTCATGTAAAGTATCTCAAGTTCTTTTTTATTATTTTGGGGTATTATCTCTAAATTTATCATACAGATCTTTTATGATCATATTATGAGAGACCCCATTTGATCTCTTCAATTCAGTATTTTGAAGTTTTAAGTGGCGCCGTTAGGCTGCCGAATTTTTAAGTGGTTCTTCACCCTTCTCGTTTTGAACTTCTACTTTCATGTCAATTCTTTCAAGTTCCTTTTTGTTATGTTGGGGTGTGATATATATATCTATCATACTGATATTTTATGACCATATGATGAGAGACCCCATTTGATCTCTTCAATTCAGTATTTTGAAGTTTTAAGTGGCGCCGTTAGGCTGCCGAATTTTTAAGTGGTTCTTCACCCTTCTCGTTTTGAAGTTCTACTTTCATGTCAATTCTTTCAAGTTACTTTTTGTTATTTTGGGGTATGATCTATATATCTATCATACTGATATTTTATGACCATATGATTAGAGAACCCATTTGATCTCTTCAATTCAGTATTTTGAAGTTTTAGTGGCGTCGTTAGGCTGCTGAATTTTTAAGTGGTCCTTGCACCATTCTCCCTTTTCAAAGTTCTAATTCCATGTCAAGTCTTGAAAGTTCCTTTTTATTATTTTGGGGTATTATCTCTATATCTATCATACTGATCTTTTATGTTCATATGATGAGAGACCCTATTTGATCTCATCAATTCATTTTTGGTTGAAGTTTATGTAACGCTGTTAGGCTGCCGAATTTTCATAATAGAAATCTTATTTTTGTCTTCCTTTCATGTTCTTCATTTCATATGGTATATTTTCAAATTTCATTACCATGTTCTTAAATCCCTTATATTCTATCCCTCTACTGTTTTATGTGTCATTTATGAATGTTTGACCCATGTCCCCTCTCTTTTGAATGTTTTCTAAAAACCTTGTAACATAGCCGTTATGCTGTAGAATTTTCGTCTCAAAATGTCTCTCTCTTTTTTCTAAAGATATTTTATGTTATTAAGTGAATACTCAAAGCTCTTATTTCTACAGGGGTATTCACATGTATATCAAAATGTTCTATTTTAAATTCTGTGATTTACATACATGAAACCCGCTTTCACTTTTCCGTGGGTTTAAAGTGACATAAAGATCATGTCTTTAAAGCAGTTTTTAAAACATTATGATTACAAAATGAAACCCATTTCTTTTATGATATATGGGTTGTTTATGAAATGATTGACGATGATATATGTGTCTCACATGATAATAAAGACATGTTAAGGGTGCGCCCAGATAGCTCTCCAATGCATTGGGTAAAGACTTAATCTCTAGAGATGACCATTTTTAACGACGCCTTGGTGAATAACCTTGGTAATTTTAACGACAAATTGAGGATGGACCTTGGTGAAACGAAACGATTATCAATATTAAATGTTGTAGCCACATCTTCAAGTTATGAAAAATGTTATTTTTATTATGATGTATCTTATGATTTCTTTCTCATGCCTTAAAGTTCTTTTCATGTCCTTATTGAAGTATCTCAAGTTCACATGTAAAATGTTTCTCTTGTTTCCCTTACTGTGCCTTCTGCTCACCCTTTCTTTTGATGTATGTCCCCAGGTTATGAGATGTAGTAATGAACCTAGGACAAACTTAAGGAGAAGCCTTTCAAGTGTTTAAGAAGAGTGTTTTTTTGTTCTTTTCATGTATTATGTTCCTTGTTTCCAAGACACTAAACCTTAAAGATCCTCAGTTCCGTTTAATGGAATGAAAGTTATGTTATAAAAAGACGAGATGCTATACTACCGAACTAGAAATTGGTATCAATGTGATCACGTCCAAATTTATAATTATTTATCTATTATCGATTTTTTACACATTTGAAGTTAGTTTTAATTTCTAGTTTATTAATTATTTAAATATGAATGATGAGATCACTTATTCTTATTTTTCATTTTCACTGATATGATTAACAATAGGTTAATTTTACAATAAGAACATCCAAAGAACCCATTTGGGGGGGGGGTGAGATGTTTGGATAGACAAAAATAGACTATTAGGTGTGTAACCTAGAGGTATATTCCATGTAATCAGGTTCATTACTTCAAGACTTCAAATTTAATTCAATACATCATGCAATGAATTACATTTGGTGTATTTATAAACTTCATTTTGACCAAACTGACTGACACATGGTTTTTTAGATTACACACCATGTATGTTACATACACACCATATAGTTCATGAATTTTCATGTTGGAAAACACATAGTAAAATACGCTTTATTTATTTATTACATGATGTATAAATACATATATTCATGAAACTGGGAGACAATATGGCATGTTCCAAATTGTAAACATCATGCACCTCATTATAGTTAGGATATAAAGCCTATTTTTAGGATTTATAAAATAATTTTCCAAAATATAATTATTATAACGAGTTCATTAGAATGATTTAACCTGATACAGTACACTAGAAGGAGTTTAGATTGCACAGTAGAATCAAGGATTTCCAGAAAGACCATTTTCTAAAAGGAGAGTTGATCCAGGGATATTTAATAGTGGGAAGGTTATAGAATTATTTAATGTAGAAGTGATTAATGGAACAAGTTTTCATGGTCAAAGAAAGATAAAAGATATTAAAATTCATATTACAAATAAAATCTTTTTCATGAAGTATGGAAGGTGGTGGAACTGGAACAACCAAGTGAGGACTCTTATAAAAGGATAGGTGGACCAATGTAGATAGTTTTACATAGTTATATATAGTCTAAAATTCATTTTATTAAGTAAATTATGATCATGAGTATTAATATTCTACGATCCTTGAAATATTTGTTCATTTAGTATAGTAAAGAAAGAAACAATGTTTCTCCTATGGATGTATGAAACATCATCTGACCCACATAAATATTTGTATTCCTTTATTTTTTATCCCCTTTTTATTTGAATGATTATGAGCTATGTTTATTTGATATTTTTTAGGATTGAGTGTGGTGGGTAGGATGTTGAGACTTCCTACTTATGGTATATTCAATCAAGATAGTTATTCAAGAGGGTTTATTTCACTATGATGCATCCGAAATTTGGAAGGTAGCATGATTTTTGTGAGTTATCAGAATGAGATTATTCACGAAGGAGGTCCCTCCTCTCCCCCTTAAGTACTATCAGAGTGAATGGTTCTAGTTCAGGTATTCATGTATCCCAATTTCATTTTCTTTGAATTTATTCCATTTTTAGTGTAAGTACGCTGTAAGTAGAAGGAATGGAATACGATGAATGAAATATTATGATCGATAGGTTTGATAGAACAAATTATGGATTTTGGACAATACGGTTAGATGATCTACTGATTCTGAATAAATTATACCTAAAATTAATAGGAAAGTGCCCTGAAAATATGGAGAAAACAAAATAGTAATGGTTGGATCAAAAGTATTTATCCTTGGTGAGAATTTCACTTCCATAGAATGTTTCATTTAACATTTAAGAGAATAAAACTACTACAAAAGTGATAAAAACATTGGTAAGAATATATGAAAATCCAACCACACTAAAAAATTGTTCATGTTATGATGATTTTTCATATTGATATTATCTAAATGGAAGACTATAATAAAATCATGTGAATTATTTCAACATTATACAGGGTAAGATCAAATCTGTAAAAGTAATATTTAAGGATGATATTTGGGTGCTACTTTTATGTTCTTAACTTCTGGAAAGATAGGACATGATGGTTACTAGGTTCAATAATTCATGTCGAAAGAAAAAATTAGTATTCTAATATATTTGGAATTTAGTTTTGAATGAATAGTTAAGATGAAGGTAAGTCCAAGAATCTTTTGGATGTTCTATTAATGAATATGGAAGAGGATAGCCACCTTAATAGAAGAAAGTATATTATAAGAAACAATTAGATGATAATTTAATATAAATAATAAGAATTCAATATACATCAACTAGAATAGGTCTTATATGTTGGAATTATGGGAAGAAAGGACATATCGAGAAGGACTGTAAGAATTGGAAGGACAATTCCAAAATGGAATCAACTTCCATAAATTCACACTACATTTGTTTAATGGAAGGAAGATCATAATTTTTACTGATTGTGAACATTATATAAGAGTCATGAGTAATTGATTTAGGAGTATCTTTCCATTCAATTAGAAATAAATGGTATATAGTGAATTATGTATCTATAATATTGGGAAAAGTTCATATAGTGGATTATTAAGCCATGAAAATTGTTGGAAAATGAGATGTGAATATCCTAGAGAATAATGGGGGTTTCTTGAGGCTAAAATATGTTAGAAAAATTCTATGACTATGGAAAAACCTCATATTGGTAGAATAATTAGATGAATATGGTTTCAGAACCACAATTGTAAATAGAGTGTGGAAGATAACTAGAGGATTCATAGTTATACCTTTAGGTGTGAATAATGAAACCTTATACCTAACTAGAAGAATAGATGATGTTGCAATGATAAAAAGAACATCATCAAAATATCTGAGAGTTTGGAACTATAGATTTGGTCAGCTTAGTTAAAAAAATCTTAAGTTCCTAACAATAAAGGGAATATTGAAGCTTAATCACAGTGAGTTTGTAAGATGTGAAATTTGTATGATGGGAAAACAGAAGTGGGCTTCCTTAAACTTAGATGGAATAAAACCCAAGAATAAAATTTAAAAACTCGTACATTCTGATGTTTTGGGACCTATGGTTTTTAAATCCTATATAATCTCTATGTACTTTGTAACTTTCATTGATTATTCTACTAGGAAATTCTGGGTTTAATTTCTTAAGAACACATGATTTTTTATGAATTTATTCAGTGAAAGGATATGGTGTAAAGGGAGTGTGATCAGAAGTTAAATTGTCTCCAGATAGATAATTCCATAGAGTACACTATACATAACTTTTAGAACTTCTTCCAGAAGAAGGGAATTCTGTTAAAGAATATTGTACTCAAAACTCCACAATAAAACAAAGTTTTATAAATAATGAATGATACATTATTAGATAATTATAAAATTAAGTGGCTATATTTTGTAATACCCAATATTAATTGGGTGGAAGAAATAAATACAACATTGTATTTGTTGAATAGAATTCTAATATAAGTGGTTGGGCAGGAACTTCTGAAGGCACTATTGTTTGAAGAGAAATTGAAAGTTACTCACCTAAAAGTCTTATAAAACAAATAATTTATTCATATTGATACAAAGTAAAAAATATTATATGGATTCAAAATCAAAATTATTTTTATTTATTGGATATGGGGATGAGAAATTTGGATAATGAATTTGGGATGATGAATAGAATCATTTCATTAAGATTAGAGACATTATCTGTAGTGATAAAATTATATGGAAAGATCAAAACTTGAAAAAATAAAGGGTTTAAGGAAAATAAAAAATTGATGTCAATATTGATTTTTGAAAAGTGAATGTTCTAGAAGGGTTTATAGAATTTTCAGAAGAAAGTTTAGCATAAGATCAAGCATGATGTTCATGGAATATTGGAGTTTGAGTTGGAGTGCCAAAACCAAGGACTCTAGAAGTTAAATAATTGTATGTAGTAGTTTCTGAAATATAAAATCTACCAATTTAGTTGAGTAGGTTAACCAGAATTGGAATATTAGTTCAAAAGTTTTGGGATGATGTGAATTTTCTACTCCTAATAGGTACATGGTAACTATAGAGCCTAAAAGAAGTAGACACACTAAGTGATTTTGAAAGGTGGAAGTTGGATATGGATGAAGAGTTGATTTCCTTGATAATAAAAGGAACTTGGGAATTGACATAATTACTAGAAGGAAAGTGAGTACTAAAAAAAAATATGTTTACTAAATTAAGGAGGAGTTTGATGAAGAAAAACAATACAAAGCAAGGCTAGTGGTAAAGGGTTTCCATATCAATGAACGAGTTTATTTCTCTAACATATTATCACTAGTTATTAAAAAATATACAATCTAAATAGTACTAAGTTTGGTATCTTCATAAGATCTATACTTAAAAAATGAATGTAACGATGGATTTCCTTCACGGTGAGTTAGGGGAGGAACTTTACATGCATCAACCTATGGGATTATCAAAAAAAGGAAACTAAAATATGTCTTATAAAATAAATAAAATTATTTATGTATTTAAGAAATCTCCAAGGTAGTGGAATTAGATATTTTAATCATTTATATTAGAAGATGGATTTAAAAGGAGTGATGAAGATCATTACAGTTATCAGAAGTAATGGGATGATGGGATACTCATCATCTTTCTTTTATATGTGGAAATTTTTTGATTGTTAGACTGGAATATTGAAACATTCGAAAGTTGAAGTAAGATTTTTCCAGAATATTTTAAATGAAAGATTGTGGGGAAGAAAAGAAGACACCTGGATGAGAATTGAACAAGAAAAGAGAACTAGGATATTAGTTTTATCTAGGAAGGAGTACATTACGAAGGTCATTGAAAGGTTTAGAATTACAGGATGAAATCCAATATCTATACGACTCATAAGTCACATTAAAATTTAAAATGGATAGGAACAAACTATAGAAGAAGAGAATCATAAGATGGAGAATGTTTTTTAGATTTCAGAAGTTTAATGTAAGTGATGATCTGCACATGGCCAAAAATTTCCTTTACAGTGGGTGTTGTGAGATGGTGTATGTCGAGTCTACATAAGAAAAATTGGGATAATGTTAAGTGGATTATTTGGTGCTTGAAATAAATGAAATAACATGCCTTATGTTTTATAATGGATGGTCCGTTGTAGGGTTTTGTCAATTCAATTTTTTTGGTGATTCAAATAGTTGGAAAAGAAGAATAGGATTCATATTTAAATTTGGTTGAGTATTGGTATAATTGCTGTCATGGTTGTAGAATATTTTACTCTAAGTATAATGGAAGATAAATGGAGATAATGAAAGCAAGGAAAGATTTGGTTTGATTGAAGAATTTTATGAAGCAACTCATAAGGATTCAAATGAAAGGATTATTGTTCTATGACAATAAAAGTGAAATTCACTTTTTTAAGAATCCAGTTTTTTATGTAAGGATAAAACACATTTAATTAAAGTATAATTTCATCTGAAATATGTTGGAGGGAAAAGGGTTAGATCATAAAAATATTTCCAACAGTAATAATCCAATAGAAATGTTCACTAAAGGTTGAATTGAATAAATCATGAGGTCGAATCGAGACTTAATGGAATTTGGGTGACTAAAAGTAATATACATGAATATTGAATTCCATAGAATAAAGTAAGTAAGTCTTCTCTGATAAAATATTTAAGGAGTTTCTAAAACAAATATTCATGTGGGGGATTTTTAGGATGTAAATATTGATACTAGGATTTTTAGAAGGAGTTTTTGGAATAAAGTTTCTAGAATGAGTTCACCAGAATTATTGAATCATATTCAGTGCATCAAAAGGAATTTAACTTGTATGAAATAAAGAAGGAGTTTTAGAATGACCATCTCCTATAAGGAGAGTTGGTCTAGAACCACTCAGTGATAGGAAGGTTCTATAATTTTTTGATGTGTAAGTGATTATTGGGAAAAGTGTCCATGTTCAAAGGAATATATTGAAGATTTATATTCTTATTCCAAATAGAGGATTTTATATGAAGTACATAAGGTGGTAGAATTGGGAAAACCAGATGAGGAATCCTATAAAAAGAGAGGTATACCAATGTGACTGGTGTGTGGAAGTTATATGTAGTCTACATTGCATATTAATAAGTTTCACTTTGATTATAAGTATTAATATTATATAATCATTATAATCATTTTTATTCTAATATAGTAAATAGAGAAGTAGTGTTTCTATTGTGGATGTAGGACCCATCATCCAAACCACATAAATATTTACGTTCCTTTATTTTTTTTTATGCTTCCATTTTCATTTTAATGGTTGTGAGCCATGTTTGTTTAAATAAGGGAAACATTTTATTGAGTGTATTGGGTAGGGTGTTGAGACTTCCTACTTTTAGTATATTCAATTTAGGGAGTTCTTCTGGAGGGTTTATTTTTTTCACTGCTTCCTATATTTGGCATGTTACATACTTCTAGTGAGTTATCAGAAGGAGCTTGGTCTAGATAGAGGTCCCTCCTATCCCAAAATAATTATCATACATGGGAAAACACACATTAAGTCCCTAGGATTATGATTTAAAAAGATAGAAAAACAAAATACATGATATATATCCATCTTTTATATGTTTTGTGTTGTACTTATTTACACAAATTTTTTAAAAATAAATAATTATTTATTTGAACCTATTCTACACATGTATGTGTGACATTCATTTTTAGTACATGCACTATGAAGGGTTTTATATGATATTAAATACTTAATTAATTTCATATAATTTTTGGAACTAAACACCATGTATGGTAATCACACGACATGTACTACTTTTGCATTATAGGTAAGTACATGATAGATAATTTATATGTCTGTATGTTTCATTTATCAACAACACACATCATGTAATTATATACACACCATGTAACTTATATTCCATATGAGTGAACTGTATATGATAAGGACCATGCTGGGTAGTTTGTATAGGTACACACCATGTTGTCTCTATCAACACTCCACACACTTTAGTAATTTTGAATTTATTTAAAATTATAGTGGATGGGAATCTCTAGGAAATTTTGTATGGATACAAACAAAATTAAATTAATTAGACCATTGATTTATTATTTCACACATTATTTATCTTAATAAATAATGAATCAAAATGAATGCTAGATAGTTATTTTAAATGCGTATTCCTTATATGTATATGGATGATCATGAGATTTTACTGACCAATGTATGTGATGGTTTCTTTTGATTTAAAATTATTTTATGGGTTTTTTATATTTATTATTAAATTAAAATTGATAGTCTACATGCCATCCATATCTACTTTAATATTCAAAACTATTGGGTTCATGTTTTATTTTATGTAATCCTCAAAAAAAAATATTTTGGTTACCTTAACCTATGTGTGAGTTAAAATCATATAAAAGGAGTTTTTAGAGATATTAGATGTGGTTAATGATAAAGGTGAGGAAAAACTATCTCAAGAGTTTCTATGTCCTACTAAATTCATATTGACTTTTTTAAAAGAAAATAAAACAAGTAAAAGACACAAATGCCATAGGATAAGGACTCAAAAATGTCTATAGTAGTGAAGACCGAGGGCATCATCTTGTATGAAGTGAACCCCATCAGAAGGAAAAGAACCAAGACTGGAAAAGATGGAGATCCTCTCACTAATGGTCACCTTAGAATCCATGAAATCAACAACAATATTATCTTCACACTAAGTGTGGAGAATGATAGTATGATTGTTCACTAGTCTCTTGAATCTATTAATTTTGTATTCTATGGACCATGGGGTAATGCCAATACCAAGAAATGCATTGTGAAGGATAAGTGAGTCAGTATCTAATTTCTTAATGGGAAAATTATTTTGATCACATAGCTACAACCCCGTGAGCATAGCAAGTGCTCCGGCTTGGAGAGAGTTTTCCCCACCAAAATATGATGAAAAACCCATAATGAAATAATCCCGATGGTCCCTGATCACCCCTAAACCATGCACAATCCCCATAATACTAGACCCATTAGTATTGAGTTTGAGAACTTGATGAGGATGATACCACTGAACCCATTGAACCTGCCCCACATTGGTGGCCAAACACTAGATGGAAGATGAAGCCCAAAAAGAACTGAGGGATGAGGAATCCATCCAGCCTCTATACAAGCGAGTTAGGTCCAAAAGTATGCCTTTATTTTTAAGGATTATACCTATGTTGGATGCCAAAAAATCCTTATGCGTCACATCGTTCCTAGAGGACTATAAACTCTAACATCCCACTGCAAGGAGGATGGATCTTGCCTTCTGCTTAGAACCCAAGCTGCTCACCCCCTAAAACTAGCGCTAAAGAATGGTCTTGATAGAAACCTCCTGCCACATCCAACTTGTGAAACTCCCAAACTCTCCCCATATCGTAGATGCCCAGTCGCTCCAAAAAAATCCCTCAATTAAATATTATGTTAGAAAAGCCTTATATTACCTGATTAGGAATGAAACCACAAAATTAAGTGTTTTCATTGCCAAATTATAGACACTTACTTTTATAAGGGTTTATTATGAGGTTTTTGGGTTGAATTAAATGATTTGTTATTGAGTGTAATAGAAAATATATGTTCAATACCTTTTGGAGGCTAGTGTTGAGGAAATCCTACTTATGATTTCAAGATTAGGTTTTCCACTCAACGAATCAAGGAGTTTCCATATAATAGTTGGAAATACCACCTATCTAAACTTATTTTATTTATTTTCATAGAAAAAGTTTGGATCATGAGAAGAAGAATATAGATCCTTTCCACTATAATATTCTGGAAACAATACATTTTGAGTGAAATGGTGAGGGATGTTGGTACTTGATAAAATTATAGCAGACTAATAATAAAATTAAATTATTTCATCTCACATTTTTTTGTAATATAAAAGAGTAAAATAATTTTCCCTTTAATTTTTGTAGTTAAATGGAAATTGCAACTATATTATCCCGATGATCCATTCTTAAGAAAGAGAATATCTTTTTTTTTTCAATAACTTCTAGGAATGCTACAGGTGATTGTGTATTATATTATATTATGAAAAAAATCTTTACGTGATTAAGTCACTAATTCTTATTTTACCTTACCATGTGAAGATTGAGGATGATCTCTATTTCTGTGATAAACACTTGGATAATCCCACAAATTTACAGTGTTTGATGTCATTATCCATATCATATGAACTCATGAAAGCATATGAGAACATGGATAAAGATAGAATGCTCTAAAATATTTCTAATATTTATTAAGAGATAGAAATAAAATAATTGTTTGGGATCTCCAAATAACTATTTACATAAAATCTTAGAGACGGTGTGTCAAATGGACCTCACACAATCAAAATTATTAACCATGACTGACTAAAAATCATTTTTTTATTATCAAAAGCCGGTTTATGGGATCCGGTACCCAAACTTACAAACAAAAAACAAACGAGAAAACCATAAACCCGTGCAACACGGTCAACAAAGACTTACACATCATAAAAACCATAGTCATATCCGCATCCCATGCCAAATTCATCTTCACCGGTAGCCGTAGACGATTCCCATTCTGGATACCTCCAGAAGCTTGCACTTTGTACCCGACACCTGAGATGTTCCAGAGCTGATTGATCTGGTGATGTATCCTTGATCAAGCAACCCTTCCTAACAGCCACGGTCACCTCTCTATTCCTCTTAGAGGTGGAACTAGTCTGCATCGTCCATGGGAGTCAAGAATAATATCTCCTTGGACATCTTCTTGGAGTAGCTGAAACAGGCCCTTCAACTATAATAAGAGGCTGCTTCCCACCCTGAACAACCTTGCTGAATGAATGACCAACCGGGAAACTCACATTTTCTTTACCTCACCTAGAGATCCCCTTTACTTTACCGAATTTATCCCCCAAACCCAAACTAGGTCTCCCAGCATTTTTCTCCATCCATTGGTCTGGAGTATTGTTCTCCATCAAAGGAAGGTGTTCACCCTCTGTAAACACATTTTCCACAGCCACCTTAGAATCCTCCTTAACTATATTGAGTGTTTATAGGCTCTAGGGTTTAAACTAATCAAAAGGGTATACAATGGTCTTATTTCACATCACTCCATTAGATATTTTCTATTTGTTTTTGTAAATTTTAATATGAATATCATTGATAAGTCTCTTATAGAACTTATCACTCTGATTTACTAGGTAGATAAGGATATGAAGTCTGAAAATAAATCTATCCTTATGGTGAACAAGATAAAATTCCAGGAGAAAAGCTCTAAGACTAACAAGTATAAATATTCTTCTCAACACCCTTCGAAGAGAAAGAGGATCATAGGGAAAGTAAGGGAACAATATGTTATATATTTCACCTATTGGAATAAGGTCCATTAGAATAATAATTGCGACATATCTAATATGAAAGGGGGATATTTAGGTGTGTTCTTTATCAAGTTCAATATATTTGTTTTCAAAAATTGGGTATTAGGTATAGCTTTTGGTTCTCACATATGCATCAAAATATAGGATCTAGGTATATTCATAAGAGTTTCATGAGGTGAGGTGGATCTAAAATCCACTAATGAGGCAAATATCACAATAATAGATATTTGATACTAACACTTCACATTTCCGACTAGGATGATCTTAGTTCTTAAAAACTTTTATTATGTGTCATCCATTTCCAAAAAAATTATTCCTATGTCTAGTTTTGATGTGGATAGATTTATTTTCAAAATTAGAAATAACTGTTACTTCTTTTATAGCATATTTTGTGTCAAGGAACATTTAAATAATTGTCTTTACATGTTGTATTACACAAACCAAATAATGTTAATCGATAATGAATCCGGTTTACACGACTCATATAAAACCCAATTGTGGAATCACCACTTAGGTAATGTAAATGAAAAGAATTTTAATAGATTACACCATGATGGATATTGATATTATTTTTAACTAAAAACACTTGGTGTATTTCATCCTTGTTTACAAGGTAAAATGGCTAATGATCCATTTATTGGTCAAGGTTAATGGGCCATGGATCTTCTTGAATTATTTTATAAAGATGTGTGTAAACCATTTCCAATTGAATTAAGGGATGGGAACTCATACTTCAGAACTTTTAGTGTAAATTTTAGAAGATATACATATGAATAATTAATGAGGTATAAGTAATATTATTTTTAAATATTCGATGAATTAAATAATAAAGTTGAGAATAAGATTATCAAAGAGATAAAGAAACTTTGACCATATTAAGGTTTAGAATATGTGAACTAAGAGTTCATCAATAGGTGTGTGGGATTTAACCCAACTCACAAATCATTACACACCATAATGGAATGGTGTAAGTGAAAGGATTAAATGCAACTTTTTGGACATTTTGAGGTTGATTATGAGTTATTTAAGTCTTCCATTATCCTTTTGAGGATATGCATTGAGAAAAATAATTAATATTCTAAAATGAGTGAAAAAAGTGAAAAAAGTGTTATTATCAAGTTATGGAGTGGAAGGAAACCCATATTTTCAAATTTATGATTTTAGGGGTGAGAATAATTTTTAAGACCATTTTTGGGAATAAAATATTACACTGAGGTGCTAAGTTTATCTTTATATGACATCTCAATGAAATTAAAGGATATTATATATATGATCCCTTGGATAAAAAGGTTAAGGCTAAAATATGAATCATATTCATTTAATGGGATAAAATATCTAAAAGATATAGTGTTATAATGATATAATACAATGAATTTGAGGCTCAAGATACATAGGAGCTATCATAGGAATAAGTTCTACAAGCCTTAGTGGTATTAGAAGACATTCTAGTGACAGAAGTACTATATATGAGTACAATAGAGGTTAGAGAACCCAAAATATATATTTTATAGTCATAAAGAATGGTGAATCATTATTAGTTGATAATAATAACCAAATAACCTTCAAGGAAGTGGTTTTCAGTCTAGAAGCTACAAGATGGAAAGAATCCATGATTTCTAAAATGGATTCTATGTACCAAAACCATGTTTGGATTTTGGAAGATCCTATATTGAATGCAAATACCATTGGTTACAAATAGAAATTGAATAAGAAACTAGAAATGGATGAAAAAATTAGTATCTATATGGAATTATTGGTTGAAATTGTTATGAACATTATAAAGGAATTGACTATGATGAAACCTTTACACCAATTTATATACTAAAATCTATCATAATTCTACTTGTCATAGTATATTACCCTGACTATGATATTAAGTTTATGAATGTTAAAAAATATTAACAATAACCTTAAAAAATATGATAATATGACATAATCATAAGGGTTTGTGATTCCAATAAATTCTAATAAAAATTTAATTTACAGAGATCTATTTATATATTAAACCAGTCATCATGGTCATAGAACATGTGTTTTGATGAATCCATAATGACATTTTTATTTATAAAGAACAAGTGTGAGACATGTGTTTATAAATGTTTTAATATAAGTGTAGTCATTTTACTAATAGTTTGTGATGATGACATACTGCTTATTGGAAATTAGATACTAGTCTTATAGTTTGTTAAGATATGGTGAAGCCAATGATTCTCTATGAATGACATAGACAACATAGAATATATACTCGGAATCAAGATCAATTTGTATAGGTAAAATAGTATGCTTATGAAAACTCAAGTTATATATAGTTATAATATATTAAAGAAATTCAATATGGAATAATATAAGATAGGATTGTTTACAATGTCACATGGAATTCATATTTCCAAGAAAACATGTCCATAGACACAAGATCATAGATAGAGAATAACAAGGATCCCATATACATCTATGATATGTTGAATCATGTATTCCTTGCTAGGTACCAATATTAATGTTTCTTATACTCTTAGCATGGTCATAAGATATCAAGAAGATCTAGTTGATCACTATTGGATGGTAGTTAATACTATCTTAAAGTATATGAGGTTAAATAAGGATATGTTATTAGTGTATGGAGAAGATGATAAACTAGTCATTATGGGATATATAGATTCTAGTTTCTAGAAGGATCATAATTCTATTAAATCAAAATCGAGATACATATTCTCTTTCAATAGAGGTGTTTTGAGATGGAATAACTCGAAATAGGTCACAGTTTCCAATTCTACATTAGATTATGAGTATATTTTGTACTCTGATGTAGATAAAGAGGTAGTCTAGATACAAAAATTCATCCAAGATCTGGATGTGGTGCCAGGAAAAAGAGACCATATCACACAATACTATGACAAAACTACTATGGTGTCTCTTACCAAGGATCTAAGGTCACATTAGTGGGTGAAGCCTATACTCCAGAAGTATCATCTATTAAGGGATTTTCTCAAAGAGGTGATGTCATAATAGGCATAATATCTTCAAAGGATAATGTGGTAGAACTAATAAATAAATAATTATCTTAATAGAAGCATGGAGATCGTGTGAGAGGTAACAAACTGAAGGTTTTTTGCAGTTATCCCTAATGAAAGTGGGATTCTGTTAGAGCTGGTGCCCCAAAAACAATTGTGTTGTACTATGTAGTTTAGATTAACATTTTATATTTGAATATTTTAATATTAAATATATACTTCTTATCACATAACGAATTTCCCTTATACTCTACACCTATATGATAATGTCCTTGGAAATCTGTCACACTGATAAGGTCATAGAAGCTCTATACTCTAATGATAACCTTTAAGTCTTATGACAATATTCATAAATCTCTATCCTATGGTTGAATGATGTTACACAATACAACATAGATGAAACAAACTTAAGGTGTGAGTAATTGTAAGCATATGAGAATACTTCTCATGTAGTTTTCACTTGGTAATCTATAAGATGAGAGATTATGAGGATACAACCACCTATATAATTTTTATATGTTTTAATGCCATTAGAATTTTTTTCTACGAGTTTGTATAATAGTATTTAGATATTAAAATTATTATTAATGAATCTCTTGACATATGTACTTTGATATATTTTGTATACCGTGATGATATATTCTCATGAAAAGGTTGGATATGTTTGGTGTGTATTTATTGATATGATATTAATGAATAATTCAAGGATTTTTACTTCCATATATATGGAAGTTGATATCTTGGGACCTTTTAATGAAATTTAATTGTATGATAAAATCCTATATCCATTGTGTTCAATGAGTTAATTTTAAAAATTTAAAGAAAGAATAATCGAGCACATAGGTTGATGACATAAAGCATGAAACCTTCTTGATTGGATATATCAAGACAAATGGATTTAATTAAATTCTAAGAATTTATATGTGGTTGTTATTGTTTCTATATTAACTTCTTCCTCTTGGGTGACATTATATGTTGTTATACACTGATATTGGATTTTAGGCCTGCCTACCTAATGACATTGAGGAATAATCCTAGAGGGTAACACACTAAATGTTTTCACTAATCTCAGTTAAATATTATTTATATTTAAAAGTCAAAATAAATATTATTTTATAGACTGATAATTAATATCTATTCATTATTTCATCAATAGTAAATATTTTAAAAAATATTTATTTACCGGACTGTGAATATAATTTTTATTTATTTATTGAATGAATAATATTTATTTTTCAAGGTTTAATAAATATTTAAGAGGATGAGTGGACCATGTAATGGGTCTGGTGAAAAATATTTATTTTCCAGACTATAAATATAATATTTAGCAGCATTAACGATCTGTTCACACCATGAGTTAAAATAATAATATTATTGTTTTACATGGAATTGGGTTTATTATGGGATTAGAATAAATATAAGGTCCTATGTAAAATTAATAAATATTATAACCCAAATCCTATGTTTGAAAATACAAGGTTTTTTCATTTGGAGAAGGCTAATTGAAATATTATGTTATGCATATCATTTATCCTCAATAGAGATCTCCTTCCACCAAGAATGTCTCTACAGATTCTCTCCAAATCAAGGGAGGTGAAATTTTCCTCCTTTCTCTCCATAAAAAGTAATCAATAACAATCATTATAGTTAAAATAGATCTTTCTAATCATCTTAGTGACAAAATATGATCAAATCATGCATGCTTGCACTAAGTGTTCCATTGTAAAAGCTCTAAGATCACAAAAAGAATGTGTAGACTGCATATAGATGGATTCTACATTGGATCCTCTAAATACAACCACCTTACAACCCAATAGGGTCCAAAAGATCAAAATATTCATTGAAAAAAGAATCTCTAACCTATGGTATTTTATTTTTTATAAATTAACCATAAATTTAACATGAAAAGATCACAATTTTAGTTATGATGATTCATTATTAAATGTTTATTTGGTGTTATACATTTTTCATGAAAATATTTTCATGTACATATCAGATTATACATTTATTTTAACAAAAGGAAAGTTTGGACAAACCCAAATAGGCACTTCCCCAACATACACAACTAGTAATTTCTAGCAGGAACTATATTTAAAGTAAATTGTTATATTTTAAATTAACTATCAAGGGATAATGAAATAGTTAAAAAAACTATAAAAATTTCATAATAGTTGGAGAAAAAATATAAATTAAACTTCCCTTAAAGTTATTTCTCCTTGATGCATAATTAATTGACCACTCTCTTTACAACACTTTGAACTCCATTTGGCCTCTCTGTTAAGGTTCCTATAAGAGTAAAAAAATCAATCATTAATTATACAAATGAGAATCAGAAAGATATAACCACCAAAAAAGTGACAGGTTATGGGGATGAAGTTCCAAAACACTAATGTATAGGATTGTGTAGTGTTATAATGAAATAGTTGAGGGAAGAAATGAAAACATTGGTTATTTATTTAAAATCTAAATGAGGGTGAGATAATTTTATTTAAAAGTTTTTTTCAACCATGGTTTTCCTCCCATGTAGTGATATGTTTTAAGTATTTATCAAAACTTTACCTTAAGTATATATAACCATGATCACTATAAGGGAATGATTTTTTTAAGGATTATATTTCAATATTTTTAAGAAGACATCACCATGATCACATTAAACTTTTACAGGATCCCCTTTATCATTATTTTTTCTAGTGTTGATAAAAACTACATTTACTAGCGATTTTATTTTAGTGATAATAAAAGGTATATTTCATTAAAAGAATTTATATCATTAAAAATAATATATTAATATACTAATATTTTTATATTGATATAAATATAATGCATTTTATTAGACATGATTTATAGAAGACTAAATAGAAATTTACACTTAATATATAAGATATTTAGTGAAAAATGTATTATAAAACAATTAAAAATTAATATTATTTAATAATTTTATAATTATTATTGAGTAATAGTCATTTAATAACAATTGGATGACACAAAAATTCAATAAACTAATGAACAATGTAAGATAAGTTGAAAACATTACTTGAACTTCAAATAGTCATATCTTTTGATCCAAGTGTCTGTTTGGGTTCTACCGTATATCAAATTGAATCCTTTGAAGATATCTAGGTTGTGTTGACCATTATAAACTTCATGTAATATAAATTATTATGTGGTGGACCTGATGGGGTGAGTTATACATAAAATTATTGTAGCAGCGGTGGGTACTGTGCAGTACTGTAGTAGCGCGAGTACTGTAGCAGTACTTTTCACAAAATGGGTCTTGGGCAAAAAAAGGGCCTACGGGATATGTAATGGGCTAAATGCCCACTGGGCCTTCGGGCTATGTAATGGGTCTCCCTCTACCCAGTTAAAGAGGTCTTTGCTTTGCTTTAATTATAAATGAGGCTTCGACCCCAACCTTTAAAAAAAATATTTATAATAGTCAAAAACTATGAACTATTGATATAATTTTAAAATATTATATCCTAAAATATGAAGAAATAATAAAGAATTAAATTTTATTCTAAAGAATATGGTGTTAGGGCAGCATTAGCTCTAAAGGCTTCAATTACGCCACCAATTTTCACTGTTTTCAATGGAGTCAGTTCCAATGAGCTATTCCATCTCCCACATCCCTAGATTCTTCACCAACTTCACCTAACCCCATTTCTATGATCCATCTTTATACCAGTCCACCTATGAAAATGTTACCTACCCCCTATAATGAATTCCATTAACCTCCATAATCACATTGATGATAATGAAACAATGATGATGGGATCTCAATACTTACTTCTGTTTGGTGGAATACTAGGATTACTAACCCATTAGAAACATAGTGGAGGATATATTGGTGTTGTAGAAGATAAAATGTGAAAACAACCAACATGGCTGACCAAATTAAGCCAACCCATTTTTGATCACCACACCTCCATAGAAAATGAATATGTTGGGATCCTTTAGGCAGCTCCTTCCTTGAATAGTTATGTACCCTAGCAGGCCTTATACCAGCACCGCTCATGTCACTACCAATGTACATCCCTAAACTACCCAAAGGGAAATGATGAGGAAGAAACAACATGAATTAAATGATGGAGAGGTGACCATATAGTGCTATTCACCTCATAAATAGACCACCCCATCCAAAAATGAAGCTGACAATGCCGAAAATAGTGCAATTCTTAAAGAAATACTGGCCCTAAAAATAACATAACTTGTATTTCACCCTATAGAACCTAAATAAATAGAATGAATCCCTGTCACTAGTGACCATGGATTCCACCGTCAGCTTCATGGGGTTTCGATTTCAAAAAAAAGGAAGACTTTAAGTTTTATATTACATAAATCATATTTAATTCACAAAATCATGTTTAAATAATGGGAAGAAGAAATGATCACCACAAATCTCAACCCCCAGGTGAAGAAATTATTGGCCATGATAGAGAAGGTGGGGCTTTTCTCTATCAAGGTGTATTTATCATACATGATGTCACTCCTTCACTTCCTTTGGAATTTTAGGTATATGAACTGTTTCTCTATTGGAATGACTTAATTTTCTCTAATACCTGAAAAAATTCACTGGATAGTTGATTATATAAAGAAAATAAGAGAGAGTGAATTGGTAAAAAGTCTGTAAATATCATCCTTACAAATATGAAAACCCATTTGAAATTGTTGGTCATAATCACATCCAACATTGATTCCACTGACCGATAGTAACCAACGATATTGGAATTGATGACGATGATGTGAAGTTGAATTAGGAGGCTGATAGATCCCCTCATAAATAAGGAAAACATGAAGATGAACTCGGATGATAATATGAAGGATAGATACATACTGAACCAATCAAAGTTAAAGATAAGAGGAAATTCCAATGGAATGAGAGAATCTATCATCTGTAACTTTGATTGGTTCAAAATGTTTCACTATTTTAGATTATTAGTCTGGTTTATCTTTATTTCTTTTATTTTTTTTATAAGGATTTCCACCCACCTATTGATTCAACTTTGTACCATCATCATCAATTACAATGATGCTAGAAAATATCAATTAGTTCACTCGGTGGTGGATGTGCTTCTGACCAATAATTTCAAATGGGTTTTCATCTTCATCAAGGAAATAATTTACAAGTTCATAACCAATTTACTCTCTTATTTTATTTAGAAAATTAACTATCCATTTCATTTTTTCAGGGATCAAAGAATAGGTAGTCATTCCAATGGATAAATAGTTCATATATATAAAAGACTTGGGGAAGCGATAGACCACCATCACATAAGAAGACCATGAATCAATGAAGAAAATCCCCACCTTCTCTATCATAACCAACAATTTCTTCACCAGAGGCATGAACTTTGTGGTAATATATTATTCTTCCCATCATTTTCACATGAGTTTATGAATTCAATATGATTGATGTAACATAACACTTACAGACTTCCTAATTTCGAAAACCAGAACCCCATGAAGCTGATAGAGGAAGCCATGGTCACTAGAGATATAGATTTATTCTATTGATTTTGGTTCTATGGGGTGCAAGACATGTTATGGGATTTTTAACTCTAGAATTTATTTAATAAGTGAACCATTTTATATGTTTTTGAATTCATTTTTGGGATGAGTAAGTCTATTTATGAGGTGAATAGCATCAACTAGTCACCTCCCCACTATTTAATTCATGTTGTTTCTTCCTCGTCCTTTATCTTTGGGTCGTGTAGGGTTTCACATTGGCAGTGATGAGATCATCACTAGGGAAATTCCTATGAGGGTATATAACCATGCAAGGAGTGTCCTGGATGAGCCTAATAGATTCATTTTCCAAGGAGGTGTGGTGAATGATGATGAGATGACTTACATGGGTTGATCATGGTGGGTGTTGTATGTGTCATCTTATACAACACCACTATATCCTCTGTTATGATCATTGTGGGTTAGTACTCCAGGTATGATGCCGAAAAGGAGTAAGTAGTTATCTCCCATCATCATTGTTTCATTATCATCATTGTGATTATAAAGGTGAATGGATTTCACTATAGGGGGTAGGTTATGTTTGTGGAGGTGGACTGCTAGAGAGAGGGAATATAGAAATGGGGTTAGGTGAAATGGATGAAGTAACTGGGGCCATGGGAGAGGGAAAATCTCACTGACACGGCATTTATTGACAATGATGGAAACTAAAAACCTAATGACAAAATTTAGATCTATCACTACCATGACACCATATTTTGTAGATAAACTTTAATGTTTTATTGGTGTTTCAGATGTAGGATTATAATATTTTTAAATTAAATCAATAGTTCATATTTTTTGCCCTTTTAATAGAAATATAGTTATAATCTAAACTAAAAAATCATTTTTACATTAACTATTTATAAAATCATGGATATAATTCTAATGAAATAAGAGAATGAGGGGAGAACAAGTTCATATAATAATTTTAAAATAAATACTATAAATGTAATTTTATACACTAATCACCTCATCAAGACCACCACATAATAAATTACAATAAATGAAATTTACAATTGTCAACATTTCATATATATCTTCATAGGATTTCATTTGATATGTGGTAGGACAATTTGATCAAAAGATATGGTTTTTTGAAATTCAATTATTGTTTTCAAATTATCTTAGATTTTTCATTAGATTATTGAATTTTTATATCATCCAACTGTTATTAAATGATTATTACTTGATAACAATTAGAAAATTATTAATTAATTTTATTTTTTAATTATTTGATAATCTATTTTTCACTAAATATATTATATATCATGTGAAAATTCATATTTAGTATTCTATAAATCATATTTAATAAAATATATTATATTTATATCAATATAACTATATTTATATATTATTTTTAGTGATATATTATTTTTTTCATGACATTAACCTTTTATCAATGCTAAAAATATCACTACTAAAGGTGACCTTTATTAGTACTTTTTATTATCACTAATAAACACAACCTTTATCAACTTTAATAAAAAACACTGATAAAGGGGGGCCTTTATCAACACTAAGAAAAGTGCAGATAAAGGTGGCCTTTATCAGTGCTTTTTTCTAGTATTGATAAAGGTGGGGTTTATCAATGATTTTTTAGCAACGATGAAAGCACCATTTATTAGAACTAACAAAAAACACTAACAGATGTAGGTCTTATCAAGGATAAAAAAAAGTTAATAAATAAACCTTTTATCAGTAATTTTTTTTAGTTTTAATAAAGGCTAACATTGGATTTCACACAATCTAGATTTTGTGATAAAACATAAGTTTATGCATGATTCACACCATCAGGACCACCGTATAATAAGTTACAAGAAATTAAATTTACAATGGACAACATGGAGTATATATCTTTGCAGGCTTCAATTTTGAAATGTGGTGAACCCAAATAGACTCTCAAATCAAAATATATAATTGTTTCAAGTTCAAGTAATGTTTTAAACTTATCTTAAATAATTCATTAGTTTATTTTTTTTTATATCATTCAATTATTATTAAATGACTATTACTTGATAATAATTAGAAAATTATTAATTAATATTATTTTTTAATTATTTGATAAACCATTTTTTTACTAAATATATTATATATTAGTTGAAAATTCGTATTTGGTATTTTATAAATAACATTTAATAAAATATATTATATTTATATCAATAAAAATATATTTTTATATTGGTATAGTATTTTTAGTGATATATTATTTTTTCATGAAATATACATTTTATCAATGATAAAAAAATCATTGATAAAGGTAACCTTTATTAGCACTTTTTCTTAGTACTAATAAACACACCCTTTATCAGGATTAGAAAAAAAAACGATGATAAAGGGGGGACCTTATCAATGATAAAAAAGCACTTATAAAGGTGTCATTTGTTAGTGATTTTTGATAGCACTAATAAAGGGGGTTTATCAACATTTTTTAGCATTGATAAAAGCACCATTTATCAGTGCTAACAAAAAACACCAATAAAAGAGGGATTTTATTGGTGATAAAAAATATTGATAAAGAAACCATTTATCATAATTTTTTAGCACTAATAAAGGATAATGTTGGATTTCACACAAGATGTATTAGTGTGAAAAGCTAAAACTTTGCAGTATCTAGTATAAACTTTATGAGCACTAATAAAAGCGCTGATATAAGAGGCTTTTGTCATCACTTTTGTGAGCATTGATAAAGATGATGCAAATTTTTTGTTCTTAGATTATCAATAAATTTTAGCACTGACAAGGACTATTTCTAGCACAAAATTTGGAAATATATGTAGTAGTGATCCACACTCTATTCCATGCTTAAAGATATTAATTATAGATACCTAATCCCATATTATACTAAATCTTAATATTCATTTGGGACTAGATCGAATGATCTTCCTTCAGGCCCTTTGAGAAACTAGGAAATCAAATCATCACTCATCTGTTTCTAGCTCCCATATTTAAATCTCTGCTACCACTGACTAGGTTCGAGCACCCTTATTTCCAATATTCTAATATATAATGGAACTTGAGTGAATATTCCTCTTAAATACAAGCCCAAGTTCCCCTTTTAACCTCCATGATCAAGTTT
This sequence comes from Viscum album, assembly GCA_963277665.1. Classification (NCBI taxonomy): domain Eukaryota; kingdom Viridiplantae; phylum Streptophyta; class Magnoliopsida; order Santalales; family Viscaceae; genus Viscum; species Viscum album. The sequence goes on from OY728141.1 coordinate 145,250,946, forward strand.
TCCTTTGAATATACATGTAATGGAAGAAAGAAATTCCAAGAATAGAGACCTCGTCACTCCTAAAGAAAAAATATCTAATTATAGAGAACTCATCACTCTAGAATAAAACTGTGAACCAATATTCAAATTTAAAGAACTCATGCACACAACCCCAAAATGGATAGTAAAATATGAAGAAAAAATAACACAATACTACAAGTTTCTCATCATACTGAAATAAAATAAAAAACAGGATTAAAAACATAAGGGTTATACCAAGAACCCTGAAAGTTTCTCATTGAAGGACTTCATTAGTTATTTTTGGGATAGAACTCTCACAAATGTTGTTGTGGCTGGAATAGAGTTCACAAGTACTGAGCTCTCCACTAGAGAATATATCCAAAAGAATGGGCTTCTTGGAATCCATCAAAGTGAAGCTCAAGTGTATTATTTCTCTCTCTATTCTCTCTCTCAAACAAAAACCTATGATGAACCATGAGTATTCCAAAAATGATAATGCGAATGTACACAAAGATGAAACAACATGGTAGGGGAATAATTTCATAGAAGTAGAGAAATCATTGATGTAAAAAAATTTTCAGAAGAGGAGAATAGGGGGAGACACATGCATAGACAGAATGGCATGGAAGAATTGAAAAACCCTAGTCAGTGAAACAAACCCTAAAAAGTCTAGGACACATGACACATGATGACTGGAAGAAATAACAGAGGCACAAATAAATGAAATTTCTATTATTAAGAAGAAAAACAAGGATTCACACATCCCTCATTTTTGATACACCTGATCAGGGATAATCAATCACCGGTAACACACTATAGACAACTGGATAGATCAACATAGTAGAGAAACTTCTAAGAGATAGAGCTCAGGGAAAGAAACCCCAAGCCCAGACACGGAAAGGCCCATGCAAAAAAAATCCCACTAGTAGGCCTAAAAATGATAGCCCATGTGAAGTCACAAATAGAATAAAATAGAAATCCCATACAATTTTCATAAAATAAAAAACTATTTTACATGTAAACGAAACACAACATAATTAAAATCTAAAATTTTTATTTGAAAATAAACACAAACCACATTTTCAAAAAAAAAATCTACATTTCAATTATAGTGTGAAAAATATTGATGGTGATGTTCTTGGAATTCCTAGTTTATCCTACCAATTGGTTCATATATATTTTCATAAATAGAAAAACCTATGACTACAAATATCCACCTAGTATGAATATTTCATAGCATGTGCCATAGTAGCACACATTCTACCTAGACCTAACCATATACAAAAATAATATTATAAAATAATTCTTAGAAAAATAAACCAAGAAATAACATTAAATGATCTAACCCATATGTTACCGAATCCCCCACTAAGGTGCATAAAGGTAGAAATAATTATCCCAACACTTGCATACAAAAATAACCTTCTATAAGGTTTAAAATAGTGATTAATAAATTTTTAAAAAGGTCACAAGCTTAATAAATATAGTAATAAAAGATAGTATAATATAAAAAAAACCAAAAAATGGGAATCTAACAGGGGATACACTCTTTAACTAAGCCCAAAAATCTCATAATAGCTTAGGAAACACCCTCACTTCCCATAGGGGGCCTATAAAAAATGTATACTGAGTTAGTCCTAGGAATCCATAAGATATATTACATAAAAAAACCCCTATATATAACTAAAAGGATGCTAAAAAACCACAAAACATCCACATTGTTGAAACCAAGGCATACACTACAAAAAATAGGGTTTCGTGATGATTATTTTTTTGAGCAGGTGGTGGTTTAAACAACTACTATATGGTTTAACATTGGTTATGGAAACTGTCACATATTTCATGATCGGTAATCATTTAGATACATGTTTTCTTCTTGTTTTGTCAATTTTTATATGTTTTGTTTTTGGAGTACTTAGCATCATGTTCTAATTCATTTGGTAGTGGTTTATTTTAAATAAAAATACCTAAAATCAAAATAGGAAAAAATGAACATAACTGCTACTAAAGTAATTTAGCGATAGTTATCATAAACCACTGCTAAATATATTTTAATTTATCTATTTAGTGGTGGTTTTTAGTAACCATTGCTAAATATATTAAAAAAATTATTTTAAAAAAATATTTAATAAAAATAATATGTATATAAAAAATCAGTAATACAATAAATTAAACCATAAATGCATAATAAACTCATCATGCATATGAAATCATATATCTACAGTCATATATATACAACCTCAGTCAACCCGTAACCTTAGTAATCAATATATACATATAAAATATGTCAAAAAACAATAATCCATGGACAATATACATCCATACCATGACCTTCACTGCATCCATCTACCTCCACATCATGTCATTAATTAGATCTGACCACATCATGTAATCAATTGGAATAAAAAAGAAGATTGAAATTAGAACTGACCATAATAAATAAAATTTACAGTAGAATCATTGATAATATTTAACCATACTAAAAAAACTAAGAACCATCCAAACCACATTCTAAAAAATTTCATGGATCAGAATAGTTAACCTCTTGTCTACTACCATCATTTTCAGCTTCAATACAAACTAGAATAATTAATAAACAAAATGAGAAAGAGAATAGATAAAGAATATATTCAAATTGTCGCACATAAGATTTTTTATTTTGTTAATTAAACAGAATAAATTTTAACATAAAAAATAATATATCCTGAAAAACACCTTGAAAACATAAAATTACCTATTTAAGATATGATTCAATTCTTAGAACTAAAAAGGTATACACATATAACAATATCATTAATTTTAACATGATGTGTTGTGTGGTTGAAATTACTTAATAATTTTTTTAATGACTTTGATACGGAAATATGTCCTATATTTCAAAAAAATTCAATAGTGGTTTTCCCATGATTTTATGTTAATCTAAGGTATCTTAATACGGTTTAGAGCATTATACACACATCTTAGTGTTTTAAAACAGTAAAAACGTGTTTATAGAATCCTAGGAAAACCATAACTTAGAATGACATGACTTTGGTTCCTAAATTTTAAAAATCAATATATGATCATTTTCCTATAATTTTACATCCATATAAAATCATTTTCTTTGTTTTTACCCCTAACACAAGTTTTTAAAGACTTAAAAAACTTTTACAACTCTTTATTGAGTCATTCTGAGAATACGAAACATTTAATTGATGGATGTGTTATCTACATGTACATGTAAAAAAATTAATTAGTGGGTTTCCCATTATTTTACATCAATATAAGGTTGTTTACTATGGTTTTGATCATTACATGCTTGTTTTAGTGTTTTAAAACACTAAAAATTCATTTATAGGAATATCAGGAATACCATAACTCAAATTGACGTTTCATTGGTTCCTACATTTCAAAAATTAATATAAGGTAATTTTATTATTATTTCACAACTATATGACATAATTTTATTGGATTTTATGACTTAAAACATATTTTTATAGACTTTGGTATCTTTTAAAACTGTTTATTGAGTCATTCCAAACAGACTGCACATCTGATGGATGTGTTGTCTATGAGTAAAAGTTAAAAAAAATTAAACGGTGGTTTTCCCATGATTTCACATCAATATAGGTCCATTTTATATGTTTTTTATAGTCACACACATGTTTTAGTGTTTTAAGACACTAAAAAAGCATTTACAGTTATCCCGAATAAACTATAACTCAGAATGGAATTCTATCAATTCCATTATTTAAAAAATAAATCTATGGTATTTTTAATATGATTTAATGACCATCCAATGTCATTATATTTTATTAACCCCTGATATATCTTTTTTAAAGTCTTTGATATCTTTTAAAACTATTTATTGAGTAACTTCTATCACACCACACGTCATATGGACATTTTGTCTACATGTACACATAAAAAATAATTCAATGGTGGTTTCCAAATTATTTAACATCAATTTGAGGTTTTTATATGGTTTTTATAATTACATACATGTTTTAGTGTTTAAAAACACTAAAAACACATTTACGGTCATCCTAGGAAATCCTTAACTCATATTGACATGTCGTCAATTCCTATATCTTAAAAATAAATATGTGATCATTGTACTATGTTTTCATGGACATCCAACACCATTTTCTTGGTTTTAACCCCCTGGATCACGTGTTTAAAGAGTTTCTTATCTTGTAAAACTATTTATTGAGTCATTATGAGTACACCACACATTGGATGGATGCGTTGTCTACACGTTCACATACAAAATAATTCAACAGTGATTTTACCAAGATTCCACATCAATCTGAGGTCGTTTTCTATGATTTTTATTGTTGCATGCATGTTTTAATGTTTTAAAACACTAAAAACCCACTTACGAGCATGTCAAGAACATCTTAACTTAGATTTATGCATTGTTAGTTATTACATTTCAGAAATCAATCTGTGTTCATTATCTTATGATTTCATTTCCATACATTTGACCCCCTAATACATGTTTTTAAAGACTTTGTTACCTTTTAAAATTGTTTATTGAGTCATTCTGAGCACACCACGCATAAGATAGAATTTTTGGTTTATTTTTCACTTTATAAATAATTAAATGGGTGTTTTCCCATGATTTCATATCAATATAAGGTCATTTTCTATGGTTTTTATTATTAAACACACGTTTTAGTGTTTTAAAACACTAAAAACACATTTATGAGTATCCTATGAAAACCATAAGTTTTATTGATGTGTTTTTAGTTACTATATTTCAAAAATTAATCTATGGTCATTCTCCTATGATTTCATGGCCATTTGACAATGTTTTTTAGGTTTTAGACCCCCTCACACACATTTTAAAGACTTGTGTATTTTTAAAACTATTTATTGAGTCATTCCGAGCACACTACACATTATATGGAAATATAATAAATAATTAAATTACCTTTCCCTTGATTTCAAATCAATATGAGGTTTTTTCTATGGTTTTTAATGTTACATGACCATTTTAGTGTTTTAAAACACTGAAAATGCATTTACGGGTATCCTAAGAAAATTGTAACTCAAAATGACATGTCGTCATTTCCCACATTTCAAAAATAAATATAATTTAATTTTTATATGATTTCACATCTATAAAATTCCATTTTCTAGGTTTTTATGATTTAACACACATTTTTAAAGACTTATGTATCTCTTCAAACTATTTATTGAGTTATTCTAAGCACATCACACATTAGATAGATGTTTTTTCTATGAATACACATAATAAGTAATTAAACTATGGTTTTCCCTTGATTTAAAATTAATAATACACTATTTTCAATGGGTTTTACCATTTAACACATGTTTTAGTGTTTTAAAATACTAAAAACATGTTTATAGGCATCTCAGGAAAACCTTAACTCAGATTGATGTGTGGCTAGTTTATACATTTTAGAAATAAATCTATGAGAATTTTCTTATGATTTCATAGTCATAAAAGATATTAATTGTGTGTTATGACTTAAAGTAATTGTTTTCAATATAAAAGTGTCATTTTACTTTTAAATTCCTATCACATAGCTAAAACTGATCAAATGTGATTGTATTGTTTTCAAAATTTATAAAAAATGATCCATAATTAAATTTTAACTTGTAGGAATGGACTTTAAATAAATATGAAACATGATATGGTTGGTATAACTCTAAGAGTTTATTTTCAATATAAAAGCATCATTTTAGTTTAAAACCTATTTCACATTGTGAAAACTAGTTAAACAAGATCAAATTGTTTTCAAACTTTAGGAAAATGATCTATAATTTATTTTTTACATGTAAAAATTGATTAAACATTAATCAGATACATGAATTGGGTGTTATGACTTGATGTGCATGTTTTCAATGAGTGCCATTATAATTTAAAATGCCTTTCACAGAGCCAAAACTGAGAAAATGAGATTGAAGTATTTTTAAACTTTAGAGAAATGATCCATAATTCATTTTTACATGTGGGAATCTACTATATGTCAATACAACACATGATGTGGATACTATGAATCAAAGTATGTGTTTTTAGTGTAGAAGTTTAATTTTAGTTTTAAACATCAATCACAATGTCAAAACCAGGAAAAAAATATCATATTATTTTCAAAAGTTTTGGAAAATGATCCACAATTCATTTTTTATGTATAAGAATCTATCACACGTCAATCAGATACATGAAGTGGGTGGTATGAATCAAAGTGTGTGTTTTCAATATAAGTTTCATTTTACTTTAAAACGTCTATTACATAGACAAAATAGAGAAAAAATATTAATTTTTTTTTCAAAATGTAGGAAAATGATTTAAAATTAATTTTTTATGTGTAAGAATTTATCTCATGTCAATTTGACACACGATGTGGTCGGTATGACTTGAAGTTCATGTTTTTAATATAAAAGTGTCACGTTAGTTTTAAATGGCCACCACATTATCAAAACTGAGAAAATAAGATTTTATTATTTCCAAACATTAGAAAAATGAACCTTAATTCATTTGTGAGGTGTAGGGATTGACCGAACCTCAACCAGACACCCAAAGTGGGTGGTATAAATCAAAGTGCATCTTTTCAATATAAGTTCCATTTTAATTTAAAATTTCTGTGACATAGACAAAACCTAGAAAAAAAATATTGAATTGTTTTCAAAATTTATTAAAATTATCCATAATACATTTTTTATGTGTAGGAATTGATCACACATCAATATGACACATGATGTTATCAGTATGACTTAAAGTGTGTGTTTTCAATATAAAAGTTTCATTTTAGTTTTATTCATGGAAAATATATGTTTTCTTTGAAAATTTGTGAATGATCTACGAATTTTAGAATTTACCTTGGTAGGATGAACTATAAGGATAAAAATTTACTTGGTAATTATTCCCATAATCCTATGAAACATAGAAACTAAATCATTTTACAATACCAACTACCACTTTATATGTTTTCCTATAAGAGACATGTTCCTACACGTTTTCTTTCAACCTTGAAATTTGTCTTTGTGGTTCTTGATCAATAGAACTACTCAAACCCACATAAGGCATAGAAATAAATGATGATGATGCCCTACCAAAGATATCCGTTGGTGTAGGACTAGAACCCATCCCCCCATACATGCTCGAGATGATCCTTCCCTAAAATGATTACAATTTCATCGTTCTTGGATACTGATGATGACCGTAAAGGGTTCACATCCCATGTTTCTTGAATTTTATATTTTTAATTAAATAATTTTAATAATGATTTTTTACAGAATCTAAACTTTATAAATTTATCCAATTAATAAATTTTCATTACTATTTGATGTTATTTTATTACTATAAAAACATAATAATGAAAAATAAATTATAAAAAAAACAAGTCTTAAACCCAATTTTTCTGGGTCGACTAGATGGTTCAAATGACACTAATAAAGCTAATTAGCACCGTTTGATCGATGTAGTAATCCTTATTTAATTTTGTTTAAGGATTTTTTGTTGTTATAATTTATTTTTTATTATTATATTTTTATAGTAATGAAATAACATTAAATAGTAATGAAAAGACTTAATCCAATGTCTCTAGTAGGTTCATTCATAAAAATTTCATCAGGTTTCCTATGAAATTTAAGCCACATATATTTCTGGCTAATAGAGTGACCTAATTTATTAGACATTATAAAAAATAAATATAAATATTATAAAAAAACCTTGACTTAAAATAAAATGATATAAATAATAAAGGATAAAATACAACCAAGATTGTTCTTTTTTCTCAAAAAACTCTGAGACCCAGTGATGTAAGGAATGACTTGTTTCTCATGATTCATGGTATTTTTTCAGATAATTCTTAAAAAATAAAAAAATTAATAAAAATTATAATTTTATTGTGTTTATGTTATTAAGTTACTATAAAATATGTAATTAAATCATTATATATATCTCTATTGATATCGAAAAACATATTTCACTACTCATGAGAAATGCTTTCATGAACTTTCTTATACATTTGTCATGAGCTCAAAGCTGTGTCATTAAAATCATGTCATAATCTCCTTTTAAAATCTCTCCACTTCTTTCTCAAATTATTCAGGTTCCATGGATGTGAAATAGATTCAGGGACATCAAAATGAAAAAACATATAAAAAATAAAAAACATAACACTTTATAAATATATTAATAATTTTACTCATGTATTTTAAATTATTTATGAATGAATATTAAATTAATATTAACTTTACTTGGTTATTAAAGAGCTAATTTTTTTAATCTATGAGAATATACCTCCAAAATTTATAATTAACAGGAAATCTCACTATCTCATAAGAAATCTACCCAAGAATCCATCTATAGATTCTGATTGCATCACTAGTAGGAACCACAAACTCATCAAATGGAACGATAATCTTAAAGTCTTTTAGGACCTATTAATATACTATATTTATATTTCAATATTTTTTTATTAAAGAATGGAATAAAAGTACAAAGAACAAAAAAGAGAGTAGAAAAGAGAATAGAATATCCATCCACCCTATGGTTTTCTTTATCTGTTTGACAAATGCATTAAATAATTAATAAAATATTTTTTTATACAATAACATACATACCAATAATGGTAAATCTCCAATATCCTCTATATAGAGGGGAGAATAACTGATCCATCATTGGAGGTTTATTGGATTGTGGGATACCAATAATATCAGGGGAAACTACTGGCTTGCTAGAAGTCTCTTGTACTGTGGAATCACTAAGATCCACTAAAGATGATAGTAGTGGTGGTGTGCTCTAAGATGTTGATCATCTAGGATCTTTAATTTTTTTTGTTCTCAACATTCATATAATTGAAATTATTTTGAATATATTAAAATTATAAAAAATGTATAAGGACAATATTTTTACAAAAAAAGAAAAAATAGAAAAATGTATATATGTACAAAACACTTATAAATGAGAAATTGTAATATAGTTTTATTATCAATTTATATATTCAATTATCTCTATTTTTGTTATATTCATTACTATCAACCTATATTGAAAAGATTACTTAATTTTAATCCTCTCTTTCAAGTTCTATTGTTTAAATATTTTCAGGAAAAAACTGTTCAATGTTTTTTGATTTATGAGGTTCACTATCACAAAGTAACAATTGATCTTCATCACCCATATCATACAAGTATCTCTACATTAATTATAAAAAAACACTTCAATATTCATGTATTTAATCATCCAAATAATAAACCATCTTCACTTGTGAACCCAAGATAAATGGATCATGCTTTTCATGCTCACCATTATAGATCAAGCAATAGAATTTGATAGAATTAAAATCTAACAAATATTTCATTATACCCCTATCAATGTTGACCCACCTGGATTTAAATAAGAAATATGAAAATTGAACATGATAATTTATTTCGATAATATCAATCTACTTTCCATAGTATCCCACCTCTGTATGTGTTTTACACCATTATTTTGGGTTTTCAAGCATTCTTCATGGTAAATTGTATGAAACATAAATCCATGAATATTTCAGGAATTTAATCGGTTAATCTACCTTAGATTACCTCGATCAAAAAACTTAAAATCATTTTATATTTTAGATCAATTATAAATATTCATTATCTATACATAAAGAGAAAAGGTTTTAATTTTAATATAGAAAAAATAACCACACTTCAATAATATTAATTTGAGTATATACATACACAATGGATGAACCATTCAACAATATTCTCATTAAAATTTTTTGTTAATTAAAGCTCATTTCAAGCTCAACCCCTTAGTCAACTCTTTGTTTGAAATATCAATTCTTCAATAAATGGATCTAAAATAAGACTACTGAGTAACACATATCTATATGTATGTAGTAACTCCAATTTAGTTAGTGAAAAATTTGACCCCTTTCTAATTGGTCATACAATAGTTATAAATACTGATGGATTGTTTTCAGAATATAAATTAGTGGACATGTCATCAACATGTCTAACATGATTTAATCTAGTCTCAATACCATACAAATACCTATAACATAAGTTCAATCACTCTTCAACTCTATAACCTTCAGCAATAGTTCTTTTTAGTTGAGCTATATTCTCTAAATATGATTTCAAATGATCGGAGTACCTATTGAAAAAATAAGAAAAATATTAGAATATTTTACACAATGAGTTGATAAACTTTAATTCATCAATGAAAATAAAAATAAAATAATTTACTCCTCAATTGGATATATCCATCGATAGTGTACCGATCCACCAAGTTTAGCTTCTTCAACCAAATAAACATCTAAATAAATCATGATTGTGAAGAATAAAGGGGAAATAACACCTCTAAATTACAAAGTGTCAAAACAATTATTTCTTGAAGTTTATCAAGCTCAGTTGGATTTAAAGTTTATCCACAAAGCTATTTGAAAAAAGTACACAATTTAACTAGAACTGCGGTTAATTTTTCAGTTAATGCATTATAAAATTCCAATGACAACAACTGATCCATTAGAATATGCGAGTCATGAATTTTCAATCCATGTAAATTTTTATGTTTTAATTCAACGCACCTTGAATATTACTTAAATATCCATCTAGATATTTTATATTCTTTAATGTTCAATGGAATGAATATTTATATTTATATTTATTTTTAAAAATTGTTAAATGATACTTTCCATTCTCATTTTCCCACAAACCATGCTTTATATTCTTTGATTCCAAATCCTTATGAGCATTAAGGTGATCTTTAAATTTAACCTGCTCATTATGCAATGTTAAAATTACATTATAAAAAATGTTCTTCTCAATATGAATTATGTCATGATTATGATGTATCAAATTAAAATCCCAATAATGAATTTTAAAAAATATACTCTTTTTATTCCACTGTTGTATCCCAACTAATTCAGATATTATACCTCGTTCCCTTTCCACCTTCTTTAAACTGATTACAATTTACAAATTCTACAGCGAAATCCATTAATTTCCCTATGATTTATGAACTATATAACACCTTTGGTGGATTTCTCAATTAAATATCTCGATTTAATTGTGTCTTTTAAAACCTAAATTTATGAGAAACATCAAGAAATAAACGGTGATGCATTATGCACAATTTTTTAGTATGAGGTAATCATTGAGGTTCAAAATAAAAATTACAAACTGGACAAGACAAACCCGTATGATTGTTCTAACCAGATAAATTTCCTAGTCTAGGAAAGTCACTAATTTTACACATTAAAGCAACATGAATTTTGAATAGTTTTCACGTTCAAGAATCATATGTTTCCATACCATCATCCCAAAATTCTCGTAATTATTTGATTAGAGGTTTAAGGTATACATCAATGTAATTTATAAGAATTTGTTTTCTAGGAAGAATCATAAAAATAGTGAAATAAGTCTTCTTCATACACATCCATAGTGGTAGATTATAGGGGATAAAAACAACTATCCATATTCTATAATTAGTACTTAAAGTACCAAAAGGGTTAAAACCATTAGAAGCCAATCCCAAATATACATTCCTAGGATCTGAAGAAAAATATAGATATTATGAGTCAAACACCTTTCATGTTGTTGAATATTTTGTATGACTCATCAAGCAGTCATCCTTAGTATCCTGAGCATTCCATTTTATGTCCTATGTAGTCTTACACAACATGAATAATCTTTGAAAGCGTATTTCTAGAGGAATTTAATGCAATATCTTTGTGGGAGTTTTCTTCTTATGATTCTTCATGGTGTTGTATTTATTTTCAATCTCATTTTTTCTCATTGACTTCCATATTCTTGTATAACATATTAAACATTCTTATTTATTAGACACTTCTCCTCGGTGAAGAATGTAATCATTAGGGAATGAATGTATCTTTGTATAATCAAGTCCAAGTTTGTTGATGATTTTATTCTTCTCATAGAGTGATGTAGGGATATTAGATTCAATAAATGTATCATTAAATAACTCTAAAATCATGTATATTTCTTAGTCATTAATTCCACAGAGGCACTTGATATGATACAACTTAATTAGAAAGGACAACTTTGAATACTTGGCACATCCTTTATACAGTTCTTATTGCCCATCTTCAACTAATTCCAAAACACATTTTTTTGATCACTGAAGTTATAAGAAATATTAATCTAAGCAAGATAAACTGAAGGTTTTTTCGATCTATTAAAATCTTATAAATTATATCCTGTAAATCCAAATGCATCATTTATCAAGTTTCAAAATGAATTCTCCTATAGTGGGTCACTTTGTGTTTTGTTGATAGGATATTAATTGTTTTAACTTTCTATAACATTTGGCTCTCCATTCCAAATAAAACATACATATTGAGAATGAAAATATTTCAATATCAAGTGATCATATACTTTTTTTCTATTCAAAGATCACATGAATTTAAAATCAGGGCACATACATGTTATTTTTCTATTCACTAATCAGTTTGTAATTTCATAATCTAAAAATTCTTCCAAACCCTGAGCATACTAAGGTGTATTTAGAGGAAAAATAATCCCAATTTTTTCTATAGTTATTTTATTTCACTATAAAATCATAAATAAAGATATAAATTCTTAATCAAACAATTACAATCAATTTTTAACATCAACCAATTTTTTCATTGACTAGGGTAGGGTCTTGATTCTACAGAACACAAATTTAACATGAAAATGATTCAATTAAATGTGAAAAAATAAACAATATAAATGAATAAATATTAATCCTCACAATAATAGAATTTTATGTTATAGAAGAAGGTCATTTAGGTAAGGAGATGGAAACATACAATATGGAAGTCATCATCAAGGGGGAGGGGGTCGATGATCGGTGGTCGTTAATGAGGGAGGGGGTTCGAGGTTCGATGTTGAGGGAGGGGGTGGGAGGTTGGAGGTCAGTAGGGGGGTCAAAATTGAAGGAGGGGAGTCGGTGACCGGTAGTCGATGTTGAGGGAGGGGTGCCCGAGGGGCTTCAGGGATGAGGTGGATGGGCCCCTGTTAATTAGGATTTTTAAAGTATTTAGCAGCGAATTTACTAAAACTACCACTAAATATAACTATTAGTGGTGATTTTATGAAACTATCACTATATTTTAAATAATGTACAAAATTTTCTAATTAGTGGTAGTAATAGTAAATTACACTAATAAACCACCACTAAAGACTCCTTTTTTATAGTGAGACCATATTTTTTTGGATCACATGATCATTAGTTTTTAGGCCAGGACAATATATTTTAATATGGAAGATTTTACCACACTCAAAAATTTAGAAGCTCTTAAATTAGTTATTATCTTTATGTTCTATTTCATTCTTTATAACTTGGACCTTAGTTCTAATCATCTGAAGTTCACTTATTTCCCCACTTGTCTCATCTTTCAAACCATGCATTTGAAGATCAAAATACATAATTGAAACCTTGACCTCTTCTAACATAATCGATTCTCTACCATACATCATGGAGGATTTTAAAAAATTAAAAGAATCATCAAGGGAGGTTAAAAGGATAAAAGTAATATTTTCAGAGCTAGGTGCTAAGTTAGCGCAAGATTCCAGGCCCCTAAGAGGCTCAGTATTGATATATTAAATTTATTAAATATATTATATCATGCATGTGCATTTTTTTGGTTTAAATGTTTCCCATTGTTTGGGACCTTGAATGTGAAATACGAGACCCTTGTTGATTCAAAAATGTGAGGTTTACCTTAGGAACAACATAAAGTTGTTTGTAATCAGATGTTTCGTGGGAGGTGACCATTGGTAGATAGGTTTAATTAAAATAAATATATTTTCTATTAGATGACCAAAACCTATAAAAAATGCCTTAAATGAACTGTTATGGAAAATTTTCAAGGTTAGTCGTATAACCCTAGGAGGATTTGAGAGGGGAACTATTCTTTGTTGGAGGATTGGGATTAGATAATTATGGTGATCAGATCAAGGTGGATCAAGAGGTAGACAGTGAATGGAATGGATTCTCTTTATAACTAGAAAACATGATCTTCACCAACAATAAATCCATAATCAAGGAAAGGAACATTATTTTTTGGATTTTTACCCTTTTGAATTTTATAAGTGTGGATTTTAATTATATACTTATTTGATTTTTGATTAACCATTTTTCACATGAGCTTGATTATAATTGTGACTGAACCCCATTTATTTATCATTATGCCTATGAATTCATCCATATTACCATTTATATGATCATTGTTCAAGACCGCATCGACCAATAATGGATTCACATTGTTGTTGTGCATTTACCCTCAATGTTATTCTTGTTCTTTGTAGTTGTCTCATTAGGTTGTGGTTTGACATTGTCGGGGTGGGTTCAAGTGTGATTGAACTCCTAGTTTCATGGTGGATTCATGCACGATGTATGGATCAAAATTTTGTGGATAAATTGGGATGGATTATGAGAAGTAGGTGATTCCTAAATGGATTCAAAATCTGAATTGTAAACAGGATACATGATGGCTTCTGATTGGGTAACAAGTTTATGATTTTTGTCTATTAGAGGTAGTGAAATTGGAGACCTATGTTGTTTCCCTCATTTCCTATGGATATAGAGGGGTCAATGAGTATGAAAGGCGATGAAAATAGAATATTTGAGATCCATGTGAAGAAATTGGGGTACTACGAAAAACCTCACTACATGACATGTACTATGAAGAACACACGTCATGTAGTCCCCTGGATGAGGTTCTAGAATTTTCGGCATAGTTAAGGATCACACGTTATGTATAGATCATACAATCCTTATGGAATTGTGTTGCTTGATTAATGTTTACTTTGAGAGTACACATGCATGGGAATGAACAGGCACGTAGGTACATATTAAAGTAAATTGGCACAGAGCGAAGTACATGGGTACAACTTGGTGTACACAGGTATGGCCATGCACGCAGACGTGGCTAGGTAACGTGAAAAGGCCAGTGCACATGGGAATGAGCTGAGTCACTCTAGGTTCCAGGTTCAACATAAGCATGAAATGGGCCATTCTTAGATTTTATTTTTTCATGATCGATGATAAATCTGATATTTACACAATAATAAACATCGTGATCTATGAAATTTAATCAAAGAAAATAGACAAGGGATAGAATGAAGGAACCATAGACATGATCATTACATATTATTTATAATTAATTTAATCAATTAAATAACTACCTTTATGGAATTATTTCTTCAGTGATGGATCTAAAAATAGATCTATATTATACCATCATTGTGTTGTAGGAATCAAGAGAATATTTCATCAAGAAGTGATCTACATGTGTTCTATAAATCTCTGAATGTTTCCGTAGGAATATCTGGGTGCTAGCACGATAGATCATATTGCTTGCATCATCTACCTTTAATCACCTCACAAATTGATTCCAAAGAGTTCTCCTTGATCTATCTTTAATTGAGAGTGAGATGTGGAGGAAGATCGCTCTCTATTCTTAGGATTGTTCTTGGAGAAGGGAGCTCTCTAGGTCATGGGATAATTCTCCAAATCAATTGTACATAACTAAAACAAATGAATTGGCTATCAAAAAATAATATATTTGGGCTTATATACTACTAGGGTAAAATTAAAATAATTGAAGCCCTATTATTTAATTAATCCCTACATAACTCCATGTAAAATAATAATAATAATAATATTATTATTTCTCAACTTGTGCTTAACTTGCGAATTAAATTAAATACAATCTTATCAAATAATATTCAATGTTTATTATTTCTCACTGAACTATTAAACTTGGTCCGCCATTCCTACACAATATTTATCAGGAATTAAATTATGACTATTTATTTATTAAATAAATATCACTCCATTATTCACTGATAAATAAATAAATAAATATTATATTCACTAAATATTAAATAAATATTTATAAAATATTTTGCACACATTATATTCTTTTGAATAACTAGTGATGAGATATATACAATAAATTAAACATGAATAATTATTAAACCATGTGTGATAATAATATTTATTCACCTTGTTAAATAATAAATAATAATAATATTATTTAACTGAGATTTTGGATACATTTAGCATATGACCCTCTAGGCCTCTTTCTTAGTGTCATTATAAGAAACAGCCTAAAGTCCAATTTTAGCATCTAGAAACATTCCAAGACATCCATAGAGAAATAATTTAATGTCACAATGATATAATACCTTATATATATGATTAATGTGTAATATAATATCATTAATATGATATATTTAAGCAAGAATGTTTCATACTAGTGTCATCAACCTATGTGCTCGATGTCTCTTTCTTTGACTTCTCAAAAAATTAACTTGCCTATAGAACACAATGAACATGGATTTATTTTCTCTATATCATTTCCATAAAAGGGATTGAGATATCAACTTATGTTAAATAAAATAAGGGAAAATCATTTCTCACATTATTCATTAATTTAATATTACTCGTAACACACCTAACGTATCCTACCTTACCACGAACCTATGTCATCATAGTTTTCATCAATACATCAAAGTATGCTATTAATAATATTAATTAATAATAATCTTAAAGTATAAGGATAAATAAACATGACCATATATAGGAACATCCAATGACACATATAAATGTGTATTTCCTACTGGTGGGTCTTGTTCTCATAATATCCTACACTGGATATTACCAAGGTCATACACTATGAGAAGGTGCCTAAAAGTCCTTTGAGTCTCCCCCCTGATAACCTATATCCCTTGTGTCCCTCAAATGATATCATCTAATTATAGAATATATATTTAAGAATAGTGTCATAGCACTTATGAGTTCTCATCATTGCAGGGAACTGCTATGACTATTTAGCGCAATAAATACTCTTAGAAAATTATCAAATACTATGTTACTTAGAAAAAAATCATGATGTGATAATTAGTTTATTAATATTCAAAACTATGAATACAAGTCATCATAAAGTACACAAAAGTTGGTTCTAGGGTACCAATTCCAACAAACTCCCACTTTCACTATACCCAACTGCTATCAACCTTCAGTCTGCTAGCTCTCACATGATACTAATGCTTCTACTAAGATAATCCTTTAGTCAAGGGGCCATTCAAATTCTCTTCCATTAGTACTTTACTTATTGCAACTTTACCCCTATGATAAAAACCCATCAAGAAGTGATAATTCCGGAGTATATGCTCTGTCAGTTGGTGTGAACTTGACTCTTTTATAAGAGCCACCACTGTAGTATTATCACAATACAATGTGATAGGGTCTTTACTGCTAAGTACAACATCAAGCCTCTATAAAAAGTTTCATATCAAAAGGGATTCCTTGGCTGTATTGGAAGATGATATATACTCGGAATCTGCTGGAGAATCAGTGACAACTAGCTTCTTTGAACTCTTCCATACCACAAATCTTTTGTTGAGATAGGAAACATATCCTAATTGCAACTTCAGATCATTTTGATCTATCTGAAAAAAGCATCAGTATAACCCCTGATGACCAGCTCCTCGTCTCCTCCATAATCTGGGAACATATCCTTAGTTCTTGTTAGATACTTAAGTATAGAATTAATATCAGAATAGTTCTGTTCTCTTAGATCTTCTTGATATCTTTCTACCATTCTCAAAGCATAGGCAACATCAAGTCTAGTACATAACATGACATATATGATTGATCTTATCGCAAAATCATATTATATATTACTCATTCTATACTTCTTCTATTGTGTCCAAGGAAACATTTTATTAGAAAGATGTAAACTATGTGACACTGGAACTAGTCTCCTATTATATTGTTCCATACTAAATCTATTTAGTATATAGTCAATACATGTACTTTTAATTAGTCTAATTATCCTCTTGGATCTATCAAAAATGATCTTGATCCCTAGAATATAAGATGCTTCACCTAATTACTTCCTAGAGAAACACTTGTCTTACTAGTCCTCAACAAACTGTAAGAGTGGTAATCCATTTCCAATAATTAATATTTCATTAATATATACTACTAGGATATTGAATAAATTTCCACTTAACCTCTTATAAATACATGGCTCACATTATTTCTTAATGAAAACAAATTATTTTATGGATTCACTGAATCGAATGTTCCATAAATTAGATGCTTTCTTCAATCCACAAATGGATCTTTGCAACTTGAAAATACTTTTGGCATTACTTGGAGTCACAAACACTTATGGTTGTGTCATATAGAAATCTTCCTAAATGCTTCCATTAAGGAATATAGTTTTGACATTCATATTACAAATATGATAGTCATAGTAAGCTACTATATCAAGTATAATTATAATGGATTTAAACATGAAAATTGGTGAAAAGGTTTCATCATAGTCAATTACTTGATGTCATTAAAACCGTTTATCCACTAGACTTTATTTATAAGTATTTACTTTACCTTCCATGAACATTTTTCTCTTGAATACCCATTTTCAACCAATGAGATTTATATCAACTTGCACATCAAATAGAACCCAAAATTAGTTTTGATACATAAAATACATTTTAGAATTCATGGATTATTTTAATCTTGTAGCTTATGAGATCTATACTACCTCTTTGTAGGATATAGGTTCATCATTATCAACCAATAATGATTCACCGTCTTTGGTGACTAGAAAACAATATCTCTCTGATTCTCTTACCTCTATTTTGCTCTTATTCACACTACAAAAAAATGGTGATTAATTTTTTTTTATAATATAGAGTGGGTTATAAACCCCTTTAAACACATTAGCAGTGGTTACCCATAACCGCCGCTAAAGTGGATACCTATTATAATTAGGGGTGATTGTGGGTAAGTGATGATACAATGAGCTAGTATTTTGTAGTGGTAAGATTATAAGGGGTTTTAAACCCCTATAATTTATTCCTAAATTCATTATAAAAAATAGATTAGGGGATACTATAACCGCCCCCAATTAAGTGTTAATTTCCAATTTTAGAGGTGTTTATGCTGTAAAAACCACTAAAATACCCTTATATTTTTTATTTTCCCACCCCTACCCCCCATGACAACCCACAGAGCACCCCACAAGGCCCTTGAAAACCCCACCTAAGTCCCCCTGAAAACCCCAAGACACCCCAACCGAGTCCCCTGACAACCACAAGTCCCTTTGATTATTAGTGGGGTTTGTGTATAACCCCCTCTAAAATGAATTTAGAGGGGGTTGTGCATAACCCCCTCTAAAAACCACTATTAATCTCCTATTTTTATTTACAGTGGTAGTAATTGAGTTTCAATAACTACTTCTTCCATAGGGACCTATGTAACATGTTCCTGTGCCAAATCTTGTGTATCTTGAGCATCAAATTAATTTAAGTCAATATTTCTCCCACTATCCTTTCTGAGAATGTGCTCCCTCTCATGAAATATGACTTTTCTAGAGACAATCACTTTCTTTTTTGAGGGGTTGTATAGGTAGCATCCATTTGTTTCCTTGGGATACCCTATAATGATACAATTTTTTGCCTTGAGAGGGGGGGGGGTAGTTTGTTTCCTAATAAGGCCTTAACAAATGCCTCACAACCTCATACACTTGTATGCGAAAAAATGAGTTTCCTTCCACTCCATAACTCGAAGGTAATTTCATTTTCTAATTTAGTTGGTACTCAGTTTAATGTGTATTCCACAATTTGTAATGCATATCCCCAAAAGGATAATGGAAGATCTATATGAATCATTATCGACCTTACCGTGTCTAACAAGGTATGGTTCCTCCTTTCACTAACACCATTCCACTGTGTTATATAAGGAAGAGTGATTTGAGATAGAATATTAAACTCATGTAAGAATTCAATAAACTCTTGGTTAAGATATATTCACCAACTTGATTTGATAGAAGTTTCTTTATATTATTACCAAGTTGATTCTCTACTCTATTCTTGAATTGCTTGAATTTCTCAAAGGGTTCAGAGTTTACCTTATCAATTAGACATATCCATATCTACTCAAGTCATCCATAAAAGTTATGAAGTAAGAATTTTCACCTCTAAGTTATACTAGAAATGGTCCACACACATCAGTGTGTACCAATGCTAGAATCTTTGCATCCCTTTTTCCTATCCACCAAATGGTGGTTTGGTTATTTTTCCTTGTAAACAAGAATGTCATCTTTCAATTGTTTTTATCTTAGAAGAGTCTAAATAACCATCTTGATAGAACTTTGTCAAATGCTTCTCGTTTACATAACCATGCTAGTGATGCCATAATTGGGTGTTATATGAGTCGTGCGAATATGATTAGTTATCTATTTCCAATACTTGGTTTTCATAATTCAATACATAAGGCCATTAATTAAATGTGTAATACCATAACAAATGTTGTATTTGTAAAACAAATAACTTTTATTTCCAAACTTAAAAATAAACTCATCTTCATCTTGGCATGATACATAAATAATGTCCGTAGGTACATAATAACAATAATTTAAAACCAAAATAATTTTCATTGATAATGAAAGGTGGTAGTCACCAATGGATTGAGTAGCTAGACTCACACTATTTGAAGCTCATAGATTCACCTGTCCTCTTTCAACATTTCAGAATCTACTTGGTTCTTGTATTTGGATACAGGTGTGGAAACCACAATCTGTATATAATACCCAAAGTGTATATATTGAAAGATTACACTAGATAACAGATACAACCTTAATTTTTCCTTATGTTTGGGTGAAATTCCTCTTCTAGTGGCCTGAATTTCCACATAAAAAACACATTGTATCCTTTTCCTTTCCTTGCATTTGGATCATCATCTTCTTATAAGGACAGTGCTTGAGATCTTTAGACTTGTTATGAGTCTTGGGACCCTTTTCCTTGTTCTTAGTTGTCTTATTCACCATAATGATTGTAGTTTTATCACGCCCCATTTTATTATCCAATTGAATAATCAAAGTAAGAAGTTCTAAATGACTCTTCTCATTATTGATCATATTGTAATTAACAATAAAACTGGAGAAGGTCTTGGGTAGTGATTAAAGTATGAGATTTGTACGTAACTCATCCGAGAAATTAATCCCTAAGATGTCTAATCATTCAATGTAGCCAATAAGATTGAATACATGAGGCCCAACTGGCATAGACTCTCCAAGATTAATTTTAAAAAAATAATTAGAGATCTAATACCTCTCCCGTATCACCTTCTCTTGATAGAGATCCCAAAGGTGAGATATCATGTTATATGCATCCATGTCCTCATGTTTCTTCAAAAGATCATTGTTCATGGATGATATCATGGAACACTGAACATATGTAACATCATCTGGATGTTTTCTCATATAGAGATAACTATTCATCACTAGCCTCATTACCAGGAGCTTTAGGAACAAGTTTTTCCAGCACATACAATTTCCTTACATGGTGAAGGATAACACTTAAGTGCTTTTGTCACTCTTGTAAATTTGTGCCGGTGAGAAGGTTATCCTTATCAAGTATGTATCATAGTGATATGTTTGAATTCATTTTAATGTTATTTCTACAAATTAAGATGAGAATAATTTTAGTACTTTATCTAATAAAATTTAAATAAATAAATAAATATTATATTTATTAGTCTCCCACTATTTTATCGAAAACTAATATCTATCACCATTATCTTTGGAATATACTATTGCTTGTATATTATAGTGACAAGGATCCTTATTCCCCTTCTCATTACCCCAAATTTGGTTGTTCAAACAACTTGAATGGTTTTAGGTCAGCATTCAAAATTCCAAATGCATTAAATCACAGTTCCTTGATCAGTTGAGTGTACTCCCCAATTCTAAAATCCTTAAATTGAATTTTATCAACCCTTTCCTCTCAGTTACAGCAAGTCCTGAATTGGTAGTCAACTATTTATGTGAACTAAGTTAAGTCAATCTAAAACTTCAAGTTATAATTCCCTAAAAATTGAAAGCACCCCAACTTTTTCATGTCAAACACTTTGAACTATGATTTTATTTTAACTGAAGTAATGGAAGATTATACTGACTTAATATATATAATAGAGATATTTTATCCTTTTAGTCATAAATTTCCAATTATTATATTTATTACATGGTTGTTAATATTAAGTGGATTTACTTAAGTGATTAACCATGTATTAGATAATGTTTACACATAAACCAATTTATTTTAGTTTTATCTTGTATGATCATTAATTCATTAATTCATGTGATCATGAAAAAATATCCATAATAAAATAACCATGATACTTGATAGAAATAAAATAATAAATAGGTATGATAATGATATTTTACCAATTGTTATTTTATCTACTGGATGATAAAATAACTGGTGACCTAGGGAAAAAAAACCTTGAACCAATTAAGGTTCATGTTATATCTTTCCACCTGTCCACCAATGTATCTCTCTTGGATTGGGTTTTCCTTAGCTCCAAAATTGAAACACCTCCACTAGTTTGGGAGCTCCACCTATTACATATGATTTTACTCACATGCGGCTGAGGGAAACAAGGGGTTTAAATAAAAGAAATCACGTGTATGTAGAACCTTACATAATAAGAGGAAATAAAGAACACATACCAACAATTTAAGTTAATAATAAATTAAATGAAACCAATATCATTCAAAGGTTTGGTCTATGATCACGATCATCCATATTCATGCATCAAATTAAGCATTTAATAAAACTAGCATTCAATTATTAATTGTTCTTATTTAAGATAAATCGCACAAAAATAAATTAATTGTAATTTTTAATTGATCAATTATTTTATCTTAATTCAATTCAAAATTTCCTTTATATTCTCATCCATCATAATTTTAAAAAAAATATTAAAAATTAACCGTGTACATAAATGTACCTTTGAGGTAACACGTTAGATACCTTCCAAAATCTACCCATCATGTATTATACTCATATATTGTTTACTCTTATGACATATGGAACACATGACTTATCACATAATTTTATGATGTGTACCATAAATTTAATGATTACCCAAAGTAAATGATTTTTCAGTCACATGTTTTTCTTCAATGCACATAGAGTAACAACTGTAATACGATTCATAAATGATATACATATCTAAACATTACACAGATATTAATTAAACATTTATATATAAATATTAAAACCCATCACATGGCGTGTCCTATCAAATTAATGACCACAAATAAACACATGTTGATAAGGTTTACATAGTAGAATAAATAAATTTTAAATCTGTGTAATTTGGTATATGTACATGGCGTGTACATCTCTTACCATGTATTTGAGCCACAAGCCTAGGGACTCGGTGTGTAAACTATGCATTGGAAAATTGGAATACACGATGTGTATAAGTGACTACATGGAATGTGTTCTATGAGTTACATGGTCACTAGTAAGGTAGGGCATGTATGGTAATACATGACTCATCTGTGACTCAAAGGGACTACATGCTGTGTACGTGGGCTACACGGTGTGTACTCTAATTGACCGTGTGACACCCTAGTCTGGTCGACATGTGGTGTAAGAAATAAATACAGCTTGTGTCATCAATGTACACCATTTTAATTAATTTTTGAATTAATTCCTGATGCATTGAACACAAGTACACGAAGTGTACTCTTGTGTTATTCATCCATAATCCTTGGTGCCTTCAGATAAGTTCTTCAATTTTATTTCATTAATAAAATTAATCGTATTGATTAGATTTATGAGAAATGAAGGATGAAGAAGAATATCTCGCAATTTGGATTAAAATAACAGTTAAAATTGATTCACAAACTAAATCACAAATTCATAAATCAATCAAATATATTTAAATAATTATAAACAATTATGTGACTACTTTGATACCACTTATAGGTTCTAGGTGTAATGGAAGCGTGAAATGGGTCATTTCCAACTTTTCTTTTATCATGATCGATGATCAATCCAAGATTTACACAATGATAAACATCATGATCTTTGGAATTGAATCAAAGAAAATAAAAAAGTGATAGAATGTCAGAACCAGAGAGAGGATCATAACATATTATTTATAATTAATTTAATTAATTAAAGAATTTCCTTGTTGGAATTATTTCTTCATTGATGGATATGACAATAGATCTATGTTGTACCATTGTTGTGTTGAATGAATCAAGACAAGTTTCCCTATAGCGATGATCCACACGTATTCCAAAATCTCTGAATGTCATTGTATGAATCTTTGGGTGCTAGCACGATTGATCCTATTGCTTGCGTCATACACCTTTGATCTCCTCAAGAACCACTTCTAAAGTATTATCCGTGAGCTATCTTAACATGAGAGTGGGAGACAAAGGAAGTTCACTCTTCTTTCTTCAGAGCATTCTTGGAGAAGGGATCTCTTTAGGTCTGGATAGGATACTCCAAATATTCTGTTCAAAACCAAAAAAATTGAACTGGATCTCTTAGAAAATAATATAATTGGGTTTATATACTATTAGGGTTAAAATAAAATAATTTCATAAGTGCCCTATTATTTATTTAGTCCCTGTAGAACCCCATTTTAAATAATAATAATAATAATATTATTATTATTATTTCTCAACATGGGATTAACTTGTGAATTAAATTAAATATTATTTAATCAAATAATAATCAATATTTATTATTTCTCACTAGTCCATTAAAATCGTTCTATCATTCCTCCACAATATTTATCAGCCCTTGAATAATAAATATTTATTTATTAAATAAATATCACCACATTATTCACTAATAAATAAATAAATATTATATTCACTAAATAGAAAATAAATATTTATTAAATATTCTACAAAAATTATATTATTTTGAATAAATGATGAAAAAATATATACGATCAATTAAACATGAATAACTATTAAACCATGTGCGGGATAATATATTTTTTAAACTTGTTAAATAATAAATATTATTATTATTATTTAAATGATATTCTGAATACCCTTAGTGTGTGTCCCTCAAGGCCTCTTTGTCACTAGCATTAGGCTAAACGGCCTAAAGTCCAAGGTTAGTGTCTAGAAACATGCCAAGTCACCCATAAATAAATAATTTGATTCTGCAATGACATAATACCTCATACAGACACTTAATGTGTAATATAATACCTTTAGCAAAATATCTATAATCAAGTAGGTTGCATGTTGTTTCCATCAATATATGTGCTCGATGTCTCTTTATTTAACGTCCCAGAAAACAAAATTGCCTATAGAACACCATTACTATGAATTTATTTGGGATATATTGAACTGAATGGCCCGAAGGACTTCATTTATTATTATTTTTGATAATACAACTTTCAATGGGTGAGGTGGAACCCTTACAAGGCCCTAAGGCTTAGAGATAATTACAAGACCCGTAGGTCTTAGAGGGAATCACCTAGACAAGACAACTTGAAACAAATACTCCCTAGAACATGTCATGAAATCAGAACTCCACCTTTACAGGGATGGTTGGCTAGCTGTCTTATGTAGAGATGCACATGCCCGGTACCGATGGAAATGCCATACCCTCTCGTTCTTCCAATTCCGGTTAGATCTGCTCTGGTGAATACACCTTCCCTAAATTCTCATCTGGAGCCTTATCCCTTATAATCTAACTGGTACATCTGCAATTTCATGTGTCCCGAAGGTCTTGGGGTGGATCGAAGGCCTTGAGGTGGCCCGAAGGCCTTGAGAGACAACTGTCCCGAAGGCCTTAGGTGGCCTGAAAGCCTTGCAGGACCTAATGACCAAACCAGTGGCCCAGAGGTCTAGATGGATGAATAGTTCTAGTTGCTACAGTACCAAATAGTGACTACTACAATACCTACTACAGTACCAAGAAATATGTGTCCACCTAGATTTGATCTCGGGTCTCTTGGATGCAGTTCTTGAGTCCTCACCAATCGGGCTGAGGCTCATGTGCTATTTGGGCTATATCATTTCTATAAAAGGGGTTGGGATATCAACTTCTGTTAAAGAATATAAGGTAAAAATCATTTCTCTCATTATTCATTAATGAAATATTACTCATAACACCCAACATATCCTACATCACTGTGTAAATATGTCATCATGGTTTTCATCAATAAATCAAATTACATGACTTGTAATACTCATTAAAAATAATCTTAAAGTATAAGGATCAATACACATTTATGAAGATAAGAACATCGAATGACACATATAAATGTGGATTTCCTACTCATAGGTCTTATTCTCATAATATCCTACACTGGATATTACCAAAATCATACACCACGAGAAGGTGCCTCAAATTCCTACGAGTCTTAACCCTGCTAGATTGTATCACTTATTTCCCTCAAATGATATAATCCAACTATATAAGATATATTTAGGAATAGTCTCATATCACTTTCGAGTTCTCATCATAGTGGGGAACTGCTATGTCCTTTTAGCGTGACAACTACTCTTAAGACATTATCATATACTATGTTATGAAAAATAACATTCATGATATGATAAGTTGTTTATTAATATTCAAAACTATAAATGAATATCATCAAAAAGTACATAGAAGTTGGTTCTATGACACAAACTCTAATAGGTACATGGACACATGATGGATAGACATGGCCAAGAACCTAGAAGCCATGACACATCGGGTACCCCTGTACATGTTGTGTATCCTCTATACACATCATGTAGTCCCACACAACTAACCATACCATGTACAGGGAAGGACACAACCAGGTGACAAAGAGTGGTCACACGCCATTTAACCCAAAATGAACGCTATGTACCACCTTTAAAACATTCCACCTTTCATATCTCTCTCATATAGACTCAGATTTTGTCCCATGAGTAGAATATATAGTGTAGTTTTCCATATAGAATATGATAGAATAATTTTTAGTGGTTTTTTGAGATACGACACAATATGTGATGTGCATGTTGCTCATTATTATGATGCTTGGCCAATGGAAGTGATCAGGTAGGTTATTTAGATAGATGATGGGGTTGGAACCCCCTTAACACACTAGGGTGTGGGTCCCCCATACTCTTTTAATAGGATGAGTGGTTCGCCCTAATGTACTAGGGTTTGATTCCTTCATCCACTAAGTGTCACCCCTCTGTTGTATTAGGGAAATTTTTTATTGAGTGGAATCCCCCTACCTCACTAGAGAGTGGGTCCTTTATACATTTATTAATACCCCCAATACATGAGGGTGTGAGTCCTTTATCTTTCTATTAAGTGTAATTGTAATGAACTGGCCTAGGCTAACTAAACCAGCCACCAAAGAAGGTCCGCCACAAGGCGATTGTCATCAAAACAACTAAACATATCTCAAGTAAAACCTAAATAAGTCTAGCCAACAAAGTAAAAAATGAAAAAAAGTGTAAATATCCATGATACAAACAATGTCAATCCAAATATGATAAACCATAAAGATAAAATATAACAAGACTAAACAATTCCCTGGGTGACCATCCATCACCACCCGATCATCCCACTATGAAGATAATGACAACAAGAGAAACCAAGATACTATATAATTCACTTCCCTTTACCAAAGTCCTGAAAAAAAAAAAAAACCACCCAAAGGAAAAAGTAGGGTGTGAGCACAAATCCTAATAAGATTCCCCCAAATAATATATACAAGGTTTAATATCAAGAATGCATTAGCTCTAGCTTTAAAAAAATCAAGTTTTTAAATTGTTCTCATGAAATAAAACCATTTTTTAAATCATACTTTGATTTTCATAAAAAACCTTTCACATTTTCATAACAAGGAACATAAAAAGTACATGAAATATTGTGTGAAAGAATAATCAAAACCAACTATAGATACACCAAAAGATAACAATGTGATCAAATTACCATGAAATATACCATCATGTGATAAACCAATCATAAATGAAAAAGCACACCATTTGGGCTATAATCTATGGGAATACATTATAGATAGAAATAAAAATATTTAATCTAAACCTAGAGTGGATTCAACTAATATAACATCTAGTGTCATTACACATAATAAAGTGACACAAAACCTCTAGTGGCATTACACACACTAATAGTGACAAGTCTATTTCCCGATACACCCAAGGTTACCCAATGTGAAATGTTTAAAAACCATTTGGAAACTATGATTAAATTTTATAAAATGTTTTTACTACAAATAATTTCTACTTCCAAGCTTAAAAACCTAATTTATTACCAAAACCACCATTTAGTCATTTCAAACTTTTAGTGTGTAAAAACCCATTTTAAAGAAGATCCCTTTAAAAACATGCATCACTTAAAAGAAATTATATTACAATATAAAATTATGCATTTTGATAAAATAAAAAAAGGAATTCATAAGAACATTAAGTAATTCATGAGTTGTAACCCATGTATAGAGACACCTACCTTAAAAATGGAAGTAAAACCAATCACCTTAGAAAATGGAGATAGGGGAATAAGAGATTAGGTCCTAATGATCCTAGATCTATAAGAAAAACATAAATCCTATAACAAACCTATTATATTTTTAATTCACAACCTATTTAGGTCCTAATAGATGAGGTGAGAAGAGATCTATAGAGGATTTACAAATAAAATGGGAAACTATATAAAAAATTCCATAAACCTCGAAGCGATCCATAAAGGATGAAGTAACTCCACAAAAAATCCAAGTAAAGAATCCTCTAGAGCACTGGGGAAGGTTTAGGTTGAGCCTAATGAGGATTAGGAGAAGATTAGACATAAAAACAATGAAGGGGAAAAGGGTAAATTAATTTTTTTTAAAGGTTTAGAGGGGGTCTCATAGTTAGGTTGTATAGCTAAAAAAACACGTACTAATTGTGTGTGGCCTCTTTATTTTGAAAATTAGGGTAAACATTTTCCTAGAGATGGGTTATATGGTTTTGGAAAACCATGTTCAAATAGTGTGACACCTCTGGAAAACCACCTAAACCCCATATAGAATCACCCATATACCCCCATCCAACCACCCAAACCCCGCACAGTGTACTAAGAATGCCACACAATTTGAATAACCATGATCAAAACATAAAAAATGACACTCAAACCTCATATAGGAATACCACACGGTTATTGTATGGTTAGTACTAACCATGAAACCATGACGCCTCATCAATGATTCCTATTCCCATGTCTCATGGCTATCCCATCAACACTTCCATAGTATAAAAACCTAGGGAATTATTTTACCACATAGTACCTTATCTTGGAAATCCATTATCTAAAATGGTTTATGAACTATAGTGGTGTTGGGATCAAGGTTAACATACTCCCACTGAATCACATGGAAAGGATCTGGGTGATACCTCCTAAACTAGGAAAAATGAAACATGTCATGTATTGATATCAAATGAGATGAATTCCAATCAATAATACAACTTTCCTATTCATTCCATGATCTCAAAAAGGCCAACAAAACTCAATGATAACTCACCTTTATTACCCAACCGATGATGTCTCAAGTGAGGTGAAACCTGAAGAAAGACCCAATCACCAACCTTAAACTCTATCAGCTGAGTAGGATGGTCTACATAGGATTTCTGGTGACTATGTACTATGACCAACCTCCTCAAGATCAACTACATCTTTTCCGTCATCTCACGAACAAGTCTTGGTCCAATAAAGGGCCATTATCCAAAATCTTCCCAACATAAGGTAGATCGACATGGCCACCCATATAATGATTCAAATGGAGAAATATTTATCAAGTATTTATAACTTTTATTATATTAAAATTCAACCAGAGTAAGATGTTTTTGCTAAGAACCACCAAAATAAAGCATGCATGCTCAGAGCTTATCCTCAAGAACCTGAATTTCCATCTCTCTCTACCCATACATCTATGGATGATATGTCGTGATTAATTTTAAATGGAAGCCCATAACCTCCTACAAACCTTTATAAAACCCAGTTTAAACCTTAGGTCCCTATCCAAAACAATTACAAAGGGAACCCCATGAAGATTAAAACCTATTTGACATACAAGTATTTATGCTATTCCACCTTCATCATCTCATTAATAGGGAGGAAATGATCCTATTTTATAAGCTGATATATGATTAACTAAATTTAATCATTCTCACTAGGAGTTTGTTGAAAACCATTGATGAATTCCATGGTAATATGATCCCACTTTCATATGGTAATAGGAAAGTGGTGTAATAAACCATTAGGTATTTGGGGGTCTACTTTAATTTTTTAATAAGTGAGGCACCTTGATATAAAGTCTTTAATTGACTGCCTTATCCCAAACCACCAATACCAATATATCAAGTCATGATACATCTTGGTATCCCCAAGGTGTATGGACCAATAAGACAAGCTTCCACCATCCATTAATTCCTAACTTAGAGAAATTGAAACAACCATTTTAAAAACACAAAGAGCCACTGGGAAACCAAGACCTCTCACCAGAGGTCTTACCACTATTTAAGATTTCACTAAAGTATTGAAAATTGTTTTTTTACACCTGATTGATCTTAAAGCTCTCATAAAATTATGATTTATCCTTTACTAAAGCTAAGAACACGTAACCACCAACCTATTCCACTCCCAAGATTATCTCATCAAAAAAAATCACCTGAGACTAATCCTATACTATCTACTTCATGGATTCTATTGGTAATTTCATACTTAATGAATCAGTAACCACATCCCCTTTCCCAGTGGTGTATGCAATGTAAAAATAAAAAGCATGAAGATACTCAACCCAATGTCTCTATCAGAATTTCTAATCCCTTTGAGTAAAAATATAATTTAGTCTCTTATGATGAAAATATACCATAAATCATTCCCCAAATATATAGTGACACCATGTTTTGAGTGCATGAATAACCACCAATAACTCAAGGTCATGGCTAGGGTATTTATTCTCATGAGTATGTAACTAGAGAGATCCATTGGATACTACATATCTCCCTTGCATCAATACACACCCCAAACTTGTACCATATGCACCGTAAAAAAAATCATAACCTAAACCCAATTTTGTAAGAATTAGCATGAGAGAAGAATTTAATCTCACCTTTATTTACTCAAAATACCTCTTATATTTTTCATTCCACTCAAAATTTACCCCATTCTAGGTCGAATATATCTTTGGATAAATGAGCTTAGAGAATTATTGAATGAAACACTTATAATAACTAACCAATCCCAAGAATCTTCTAATCTCAAACACATTAATGGGATGATCCCTAGATATTACCAACTGTATCTTTTCAGGATCCACTAATATTCCCCTATCATATATAACTACCCCTATAAACTTTACTTCCTGGATTGAAAACTCACATTTTGAAATCTTACCATACAGACAATGTTCCCTCACATTTATAAGTATGAAATCCAAATGGTCTATGTATTCCTCATTTTACTTGGGGTACACCAAAATATCATCCAAAAAAAAACCATGAAAGTGTTAGGTTAGAATAATACAAATATACAAAAGAGGAGGGGTGAATTGTGTATTTTTTATAATCTTTACAGATTCTAGCATTTAACTCTCTTTCTAATTTATGTAGATATGTAGCGTTCTCTTTTGTAAGTAAAATGATAAGCATATAAATAATAAATATGAAAACCATTATTTTTATAGTGGTTTGGGACATAAAGATCCCGTAGTCCACTCCACCAACACTCTCTTTATGATCTTGGTGATTTTAACTAGAAAAGGCCCTCTTATCATAAGACCTTTAAATTGACAACTGAGTATAGGCAATTGACACCTTTACAATAAGGATAAATAGAGCCTTCTGGTTATTTTATAGGGAACCATATATCCTCATCTTAGTATAATAATCTGACACTCAATCCATGACTCAGTCTAAGTAGTCGAAACTCTAATAAACCAAAAGAGTTTGATTTATTTGATGGTTTGGGTTGAACTTCACAGTTACAACAACAACTAAAAAAATACAGATCTTATTCTTCAAATATGTCTATCTTCAAGAAAGAATATCTATGAAGAGATCCTAGTTTCAAATTATCTTCAATAGTAATATCAACAAATAAATAACTATAGTTACAATAGTACGAGGTTGAAATGTATATCTTCAAAGCGTAGCCTCTTCAGAAAATGACTAATTCAACTGTTCTTTGCATAATTTATGTATTCACAAAGATATTCACAAGTATGTAGACATGATATATATATATATATATATCAGAAAGATACTCTGATAGAATATATAGAACAAACAACTTTCTTCAGTTTTTTAGATCCAATAAATTCTTCTCACAGATCATAGATATTAAAATTTAATTCCTTTAAAAGAGTCATAACTTCCCTTAAAAATAGGAATGATTTATTATTTTTAATAAGAATATTTAAATCGATTATAACAATACTTTTAATCAGTCATAGAATAGATCTTTACTTCCGTAAAGACCATTTCACACATCTTAGATAAAATAACAGATTTAATAACTCCATCGTTGAATAGTAAAACATAGGGTTCCTTCATAAAACGACAAAACAAAAAACATAGGGTTAAAAACATCGGATTGAATAAACAAGTAGGGTTGATTTACCATACGTTTTTCCTCAAATGTAGGGTTCCTTACTTATGTAGGGTTTCTTAACCATACTTTCCCTTTTTACAAACGTAAGGTTCTATCCAAATATAGAATTCTTGAACCATACTTTCCTAACAGTGGATGGTTAAAGATCTATATGCACTATTCCAAATGTAGAGTTTCACTCTTATGTTATGCTTGCACATGTGGAGTATGAAAAATGTGTTCAAAATACATTAAAATGTGTTCCAATCCCTTAAATAATATTCCTCATGGATTAAAAAATTGAATATAATTCTGTAATAAATTTCTCAATGAATATTAATTTCCTAAAATTTACTTAAAGTAATGTCATCAGTAAAACAAACAAGGGAAATTGTGAGTATCAAAATCAATAAGATTTATTAGGGTATTGTGAGACAATACATGCCCAAAAATCTCTCCCCTTTTATGATAAAAAAACCCATAACAAAATTTATTGAAAATAAAGGAATTGTAAACACTAGTGAAATAATATTTTAAATAAAATATTTGTTGTTTTGAAAAATAATTTTTCACTATATTATTTAGATTTAACAGTATTATTCCTATGAAATAAAAATAGATACTCTTAATTTGAGAATGTTGTGTTTACCAAATCTTCTCCCCCTTTTGTGATTTCAAAAATAAAGTATATAAAAATGGATTAAAACACATTCAATATAGCATATAACTGCAAATAAATGTTATATTATAATGGATAGAAAAAGAAGACATGTGTTCTGGAAGTAGAATTGAACAAATATAATAATTAAAATAAGAGTAAACAGAAATAATAATGATAAATAGAGTTATTTTCATTTAAAAATATGGTTTATGATTAAAATAGTAATGTTGGATGATAGAGATTAAAAGGAAGTGCTGGTTGAGTTTGAAAGGTTTGGTTTGGAAGAGGGCTCAGGTTCTGGTGAATCTTGAGCAGCCTAAAAAAGTTCCTTTAACTCAGCAAACTATCATTGTAAATTCTCTGAAAGATTTTCAGCTAGCCGTCAAATCAAAATTCTGGAATCATTTCCCAATTTTAAACTTTTAATAATATTTACTTTTATAAATTCATGTAGATTTTCCTCTATCTATAGAAATTGAGTGATTTTATCACTTAAACTATTGAGAAACAACTTGATATTAGGTTCACTTTCGGTTAACTGAGTGAGAAGATCTCTCTGATTATCCAATATTTTATTTAGAGGGGAACTATTACACTAAAGTGATTGAAGACTACCATTCATATCAACCATCACTGAATTAATTTCTTGAAATTTTCTGATTATATATGGAGAAGTTGCTTGTGTAGAAGTAGAAGCCATGAATTGAATGATAATTCCTTTAATATATTCAAATGGACTTCCCAAATAGCATTTAAGATCTGTAAAATTTGTTTTTCAAACATATTTTGATATTATTTTTCCAAACTGATATAACATTTCTCTTTAAAAATCATCAAAATAACTTTTAGAAACTGAATTTTCTCTAATAGTTTGAAGATTAATCTAAATATTTTTCAATTACTCTCTTGAAACTATTTAACTTTTCAAATCTTCTATATACTTTATTGCAGCCAATAACTCTCCTTACAAAAACGAATTTTATTTTTTAACTTTTTTAACTGAGAAAAAAATAGTGAATCTAATTATTCAAAGAATTAAGAGATTTTTCTTCATGGGATTGAGATGGTTGACCTCTTTCAACCAAGGATAAAGATTTTTCATTACTGGTATAACTATAAGTTGAAAATTAAACCTTAATAACCTCTATTAACATATAAATTTCAATGGTTTCCTTGTCCAAATAATCAGGTACATTTTAAAAAAATTGATTTTGAACTGACTTAGTAGTGGAATACACTACTTGTAGAGCTTTCCCATCTACCTGAGCTTCCAAATTTTCTTGTACTTGTTATTCAATAAAAGTTTTTTGAGCCTATGCTTCATCTTGATGAATCCATTTGTGTTCTTCTATATTGACTATAATATTTTTTGGTGGGGATAATTTACCAACTATAATAACCTCTAAAACAAGTTCTTGTATTGCTGTCTCCAGAACTATAGGTTCTTCTCTATTCCTTGGCTGGGTGAAAATGGTATCATTATTTGTTTCTTCCAAAATTTATTCAGGAGGTGGTGTGGCATCTCTCAAATTTTGTGAGGTTGAAACATCATAACTAGTGTGGTGTATCATTGTTTGAAATTCATCACCTATTCTTGATTCTAAAACTTCTTCTTTTTGAATCCAAAAAAAAGATCCTAAAACTCTTTGCTCCCCCTAAGCAACAGGATCAGGTCTCTGTTGGTTTTCTAACGCAACAGGTAATAGTGTTCCTTGTTCTATAATCCATAAGTTTTCTATCTTCCTTATAGTTATATCATTGAGAATGTTGTTGTTATGAAATATTGAATTTATTGTAAAATACCCAATCATACCTTTTTGATGCAGCAACATCGATATTATCCTTTCATAAGGATAAAAGGACATACTTTCCTCCTCTTGGAAGAATTAGTTCATGTAACTTAACATGTAACATGGTAAATTAAACTTCACATCGCTCATCATCAAAAAAATTATGTACACATCCAAATAAATAATCTTCTCAAGTTCAACAGTACTTGTGATTATAGATGATTGAATAAACATGACCAATATCATCTGGTCAGCATCAAGATCCTTCAAAACAATTTTTTAATGTGGTTCAAACAAAAAAGAAATGACATAATATCCTAGTATTTATGTTAATGGTTTCTAATTGACCATAGGTTAAAATGAAAAACCCCTTCATGGGGACACATAAAAACTTTGGTTATTTCCATCATAGAGAGAGAAAAATTAGTATGATAAATATTAGAAGTAACAATATCCTCTGCATCACTGAAACTATACTGAGAATTTAAGAATAACTACTTTACTTATATATAAAAAATAATATCATTTCTACTATAAGAAATAAGATTTTTGAGACCTTTAAAGGCTAGGTAATTATACAGAATAAGATTTTATTGATTGTTCCATTAGAAATATATTACCTTTCCTTGAAGAATCATTATGTAGGTAACATGTTTATTTGTTCCGCTCTACTCGCCTGCTTCTAAAATCAAGATTTTTGAGAATATGAGATTACATGCTTTATATTCTGGGGTTTTGTAAGGGAAACAAGAGCTTTAAAAGTTTAAAGGCTTTAAAATCTTAGGGTATGAAGAGAACATAATGAGGAAGGGTTTTCTGATAGTTTTGGGTGATGCAGTCTTGTTTCTCGAGTTGATTATGTAGTGTAATCATTAATATTATTTTTTGAAAAGACGCGCTTTATCAAAAATTTAAATAAATTTTCTTTTTTATGTAAAAAATAAATAAATGAATAATAATTTAATAAAATAAAATAATTAACAGAGAAATTAAATGAAATAAATCAATAGATATTTATTTGAAATTAAATATTCTTAAAACCCCATTAATAAAATCAAAACTTGCAATGAGAAGTGGTTTAGTAAAAATATCAACAAGTTGATATTTGATATTCAAAAATTATAAAGATACATCCTTTTTAAGAACACAATCTCTTAGAAAATGATGTTTTCTATCAATATTCTTAGTCAAATAATGACTTATAGGATTTTTAGAAATATTAATTACACTAGTATTATCACATAAAATAGTTATATTATTAAAATCAAGTCCAAAGTTTAGTAGGGTGTGTTTCAACCATGATACTTATGCATAGAAACTACCAGAAGATATATATTTTTCCTTGGATATTGATAGAATAACTAAATGTTTTTTACTCAACCATGATACTAAAAATTTCCCTAAAAAGTGAAAGGTTCTAGATTTTTTTTTCTATCTAATATACATCCTCCAAATTCATCATCTGAATATGAAATTAAATAAAAATTATATGTTTTTTGGTAAAGTATATATTGAAAAATAGTACCTTTTAGTTATCTAAAAATCCTTTAACGAGTATTAAGATGATATTATTTTGGGTTTGACTAAAATCTAGCACATAAAAATAATTTTTTTTGGTCTGCTGGTAGTAATATAGAATAAACTACCAATCATACCTCTATATAACTTGTTGTTAACTTGTTTTATAGCTTTATCCAAATAAAGTTTTATATTGGTACACATGAGATTTGTATAATTATTACTATTTTCTAGTCCAAACTTGTTTAATAAATCAATAATATATTTACTTTGATTTAAAACATTTCCATAATATTTTTGATAAATTTGAAATCCTAAAAATAAATTTAATTCTCCCATCATACTCATTTCATTTTTTTTCATAGATCCAAAATCAATAATAAATTTTTATATTAAGGGGAGGATGAGAATTCAAAAGTTTAAGAGGTCTGAATAAGTGGATACCAAGTGCATCTCTAATAACATGTGAAAACCCACCAGGGTTAAAAGATCCAAGAGAGCCAAACTCTAGAAGGGGATGGTCTTGGGTAGCCAAAGAAGCCAAGAAGTCCGCCACGTGATTGCCTTCACACCAGGTGTATGTAAACACCATGTATTCAGATAAAAGGGATATGAATTCATGGATTAGATAAGTAATGGGCCATAAGGGGGTATAAGCACTATAGATGGATCCTACAATGATCTTAGAGTCCATTTCCACCATAGAAAGGGTGATGCTCTTCGATCTATATAGAGTAAAACCATTGAGCATTGGAATTGCCTCTACCTTGGGGGAGTTTCCAGGCCCAAAGTAGGAACTAAAGGAAAAAAGAAATAATCTATAGGATTTCCATACCATGAATTCTCCATTCATGAAACCTAGGGAACACGCACCATCAATGCTGATCTTGAGTCTAATAGAGGGAGGGAGCCAACAAACCCACTGACCCGTCCGGTTGGGACATATCACTTCTGACAAAGGATTTATAGGGAGGGATAAATCCCCCTATTTATGGAGTCCAAAAAGATCAATTGTAGTGCACCTGGAACACACCAACAAGGACACATTAGATACTTGAGATCCATGATGCACTTGATTTCGAGTTTTCCATAGGCTCCATCACCTAGCAGCCAATAGCATAGCCTGAGTGTTTTCCTCCTATTTTTAGCCAAGGCACCCACAGAATAATCCATGGTGAAATGAATATAGGGACACCTCGATAGGGTCTAGATGCATGATATTTATCAGATCCCTCCAGACAATCCATGACCAATCACTCAAAAAAAAGATGTGCAACATGGATTATTCAGTAGGAGAAGCACAACAAGTACACCGAGAGGCTGACTGGACACCTTTATCTTTTACCACCAGATCTATAGGCAGTTCATGGAAGAAAATCCTCTAAAAAATGAAATTAAATTTAGCAGGGATAATATTACACCAGAATCTAGAACCCCAAAGATTGTTGTTGGGCTAAGAAACCCGAGCTTTCATGTATGCCTTCGCCGAGAACCTACCTCTTGCAAAGATAGAGAATACATAAAGGTCTGGGGAGTCTTTAAGAGTGATGATATCAAAATATTCTTATTTAGAAGATTTGAATACCACCTGGGTATAGGAGGGATAAAAGAAGACCTCCCTAAAGAAAATATTGGGAGCATGACACACTGGATAATCCAGAATCCCACCCCTAGTTGCATTTCCAGAAACTGATCTAACCCCGACCAAGGATCCATTGAGAATGGTAATTAAGGATAGGAATGTGGACACATAAAGCCTTTTATAGGTGATTGGGAGTCTACCATTATCTCAGGTTCCAAATCCATACTTACCTCTAATGAATAATCCCCACAGATAATGGCCTTCAATAACTTCCCCATCCAGCTTTCCTTGAAGGAAATTCATGGACTTATCCACATCCCAAACTCCAATGACCCATGATAAACTAGTAAATTCATATATCTCTTGGATTCCCACCAAAACATACCCTATCCTTGGTAATTATAGATAAATCCATTCAAAGTACACTAAATTTTTTTGATGATAGACTTAGGTACCTTGAGGGTGGATAGGATGTGCATGGGAATAGAGGACAACACACAGTTAACAAGGGTAATTCTACCACCAAATAATAAGAATTGGTTCTTCCAATTATTGATACAGTTGATGATCTTACTAAACATACCTTAAATGTGAAGAACATAGATAATACCAGGGAATATAGGATCTCTTAGGTATATTTGAAAAATCATTACAAAAAATTTTATTTGTTGATCCAAAAATAACTTCATCAGCATAAATTTTCACTAATTATATATTACAGTAAATAGTTTTTTAAAAAGAGTAGGATATTATAGTCCCATATAAAATCCATTTTCTAGTATAAAATAACTTAATATTTTATATCGATCTCTTGGTACATGTTTAAGGAAATAAAGATCTTTATTAAGATTAAAAATAGAATTTTTTTAAGAATGTTTTTAAAACTTGGTTGTTGTTTAATATAAACTTCTTCCATTAAATATACATTTAAAAGGGTATATTTAACATCCATCTGATATAATTTAAAATTAATATGATATGTATAATCTATAATGATTCTAATGGCCTCTAATATAACAATAGGCACAAAGGTTTCATCATAATTTATTCCCTCTTCCTGGTTGTAAAATTTTTCTACTAATATAGATTTGTTTCTGGTAGTGATCCCTTGATCATCCTATTTATTTATAAAGACCCATTTGGTTCCTATCACTAGATAATATGATGGTATGTCTACCAATTAACAAACTGTATTTCTACTGAATTAGTTTAGTTATTCTTTCATGGATAATAACCAACTCTCATATTGTAAATATTCTTCAATATACTTAGGTTATAACTGGGATAGAAAAAAAGAAAATTTATCTAGGTTTCCCATATTTCTTCATGTTTTAACTCCTGTGTATAAATTTCCTATAACTGTATCTAAATGATGGTACTTTAAGGTTCTAG
Source organism: Viscum album (assembly GCA_963277665.1). NCBI lineage: Eukaryota > Viridiplantae > Streptophyta > Magnoliopsida > Santalales > Viscaceae > Viscum > Viscum album. Next base: position 145,290,253 of record OY728141.1, read on the forward strand.
ACTATCTAGGAAGGATACTGTCAGGTTCTTCAGTTTAATGTTCTTCTGAACTGGACTGAATTTCATTAATTTTATTTTCAAAATCATCTTTAGGAGTTTCAAGCCTCATGTTGTCAAAAGAGTCGGTAATATCATTTTTTTGATATTTATATTTAATAAAGGGTTTAGTTTCATCAAAATTCACATGAGATGATTCTTAAACAATCCTTTACTTTTTATTAAACACTCTACAGGATTTAGAAGTAGCAGAATATCCTAGAAATATTCCTTCATTAACTTTTGGATTGAATTTACCAAGGTTATCCTTAGTATTCAAGATATGTACCTTACATCCAAAAAATTTAAAGTATTTTAATTATGGTTTTATATTATTACATAGTTCATAGGGTGTATTTTTAATAATTGGTCTTATTAAAAATCTATTTATGATAAAACAAGTTGTGTATACATCTTCTTCCTAAAAATAGATAGAAAGTTTGTATTTTTTTAACACATTCCTTGCCATTTATTGAATATTTTTGTTTCTTCTTTCAATAATTACATATTGTTGAGGTGTTCTTGGGGTAGATAATGTGTGTTTAATACCTATAATTGAGAAAAAATAATTAAATTATTGATTCTCAAATTCTCCACCATGATCAATTCTTAATAAAATTATTTTAAAATATTTTTCATTTTGAAAAATTTTATATAATCGTTCAAACACAATAAATAGTTTACATTTATGTTTTAGAAAATAAACCCAAGTAAATCATAAAAAATAATCAACTAAGACATAAAGATATAAATTACCATGTAAACTTGATACTCTAGATGGTCCAAAAAATCCACATGGATAATTTCTAGAGGTTTAGATGAAACAACTTTGTTAATTGATTTGAAGAATGATTTGTATTGTTTGAGGATTTGGAATGCATTACAAAATATATCATTATCAAATTTAAAACTAGGTAAATTAGAAATTAATTGTTTCTTAGATAAATTATGTAAAGAAAATATATTATAATGTCCCCATCTCTTATGCTACATCCATGACTCGTTTGTCTTAGTAGTTAAACAATTCACTTTATATTTACACAAGGAATTAAGATCCAAAGTATAAACTTTTTTAGTTCATTGTGCTCTAAATTTAATCATTTTATCTTTAAAAACTATGTATGAATTTTTAGAAAAGTCAACATAAAATTCATCATAACAAAGTTAAGAAATATTTATCAGGTTGTGATTTATCCCGTGTTCATACAATACTTTTTTGATTGAGATTTTCTTTGTATATCCAACAGTTCCAAATCCAATAATTTTTTCATTTTCATTGTCACCAAAGGTGACTAGACCTCCATCCATTTGTGTTAGTGTATGGAAATTGGGAGAGTCTCCACTCATGTTTTTGGAGAAGCCACTGTAAATATACTATATAGAATTTTTTTCCTTGTGGTTTTTTACCTACAATAGCTTTTAAACACATGTTTGTTTTGGTACCCATATTTTCTTGGTTCCAGCTATGTCAGTAAGAAATGATATGGGAATCCATATTTTCCTTATTTTCCATAATTTATATTACTTTATTCAGACATGTTTTTAAAAATGAAAGCTTTTTTAATACCACTTATTTAAGTATTTCTTAAATAAAAATTGTTAATGTAATTTCTTTTATTATAAAATAAAACCAGGTTTTATTTTTAGTACCCTCTATAAAGTAGTTTTTTTATAACTTTATATTTTAACCATTGATTCCTATTCTATATATTTTTTTTAATAATATTCTTTTCAAGAATATAATTTATAGTTTCTTATCCTTTAGTTAAAATACTTTCATCAATTTTATAATATTCCACTTCATCCTGTAATTATTTTATCATTTTTTCTAGAACAATACAATTTGATGTAGATGAATTGAATTTTTCAATTAGTTCTTGATGTTGTTTTATCATTGTGTCTCTTTCACCTAAAACAACATTGTAAATATTTTTTAATGATTTGTGTTTTTTATTAAATAATCCTATTTATCTTATAGAATTGAGTAGTAAGCGACTAATTTACTATTTGAGCATCTATCAGAGTCAAAAGTAGATGAGTAATAGGATTGTACATATTCTTTATCTTCTTTATCCATAAATAACATATTAACTTTTATATTTTATGGATATTTTTCTAAATCAGATTTGAAGAGCTGCTGGAGTCTTTAGATACACTCAACATAGATTTCAAGACTCTATTTACTTTATGCTCATAATTATATTTCCTTGGGATTTTCTCTTCTATTTTTATTCTTTCATCCTTCAGTTCAGGGAAATCAGGTCAGATATGACCCATATGCTTGCTTTCATAACATATGACTTCTTTGGATCCTTTATCATCTTCTCTAAAGAATTTCCTGAAGCCTATTTTATTCTTGTAGAATTTACTAGATTTTCTGGCTAACTGAGATTGTTCTATGTCAGATTCTGATCGTTCTAAATCATTTTAGATTTTGACATTTTCTTGTGACTTATTTTCATGCTTCTGAGATGTCACCTCAAGATAAGTGCTTTCCATTTTTAATACTATTTTGATCTTCATCTACTGCTTGCATCTCTTCTTTATTCATCATCAATGTTCTAATTAATCCTCTCATAGTCAAATTTTTTATAGGTTATGATTGTCGAATAGATGCAGATATGTCACTCCACTTTGAATGTAGTACTCTGAGTACTTTTAGTGCTTGATCTGATTATGAAATTGGATCTCCTAGGGAAGTTATATTGTTGGATTTTTTTTTCAATATTCCATTCATTTGTGTGATTATTTCTCTATCATAAATCCTGATAGTTTCAAATTTTAGTTTTTCATTAGCATAACTCATTTTCCTGATGTTATATATTCCATCATATGCAATGATAATTGTTTTCCACATTTCATATGAAGTTGAGAATTGTGATACTTGATTAAATTCATCAAGTTCGAGTCCACAGATAATTGAATTCATTTCTTTTGAGTTGATATCATATTTGGCTTCTTGTGTAGAATTCCAAGTTTCTAGCTTCTTAGTAATTAAATAATGAGTGATCTTTGAATAAAATTTGTGTAACTTCCCGGTTCCGGAAGCCACCCAAAAGCGCCCCATACCCGGTTGGTCACATAAACTCAAGCGCATTTCTCCGAACACCAGAGGTTTCCGAATAGAAGCAAGGGCCTTATGTGTGATAGTGGGAAAACTATGCCCTCATTGGCAGAGTAAACAGTGGAATATAAACAAATAAGCAATAGCGGAAGAAGTAAAAAATCCATACACAAGTGAACAATGGAAGACCAAATGATAAACAGCTAGAGCACATACATATAAAATAATTCATGATACATATGTCTAGGAAAGCAGCCAAACAAGTCACAATGCTAAATACGAACGGTACTAAACCTAAAATACAAGGGTAACAGATAACAACTCCTCTGCATCGCAAGCCTAAGCTTGGTCCTGTGCTCTCCAGCTTCACAACAAGTCAAGTACTTAAAGAAAAAGGGATCTTTCCCTTATCTATACTAGCAGCAATATAATCTGTTTGGGCCCAGAATCATGGCCCAAACAGGGTGTGAGACTAAATACTAATAGGCAACCACCACGAGATATGTGCCTAACAGTTAGTGAATATATGGTAGTAAAAGTACAAAAAGCAGTAAAAAGGAAAGTACTCAATAGTAAACAATTCACAGTTTCAAGCATTTAATTCACAATAAGTAAACAACTAATCAAGAAAGTAGAAACAAATAGGTAACCCTCTGGGTAGTTCTCATAGACTGGCCCCTATGGTTCAACCAACAAGTACTAGAAACCCTCTAGAAGGTCCACATAGTCTCAACCCTCTATTTATGCTAGAGTATAGAATCTCTGGGGAAGCACTCACCGTCAATTCCCCCTATAGTCTCGTATCATACTAAAGGTGCTATGGGGAAGCACTCAACGTATCATTCCCCTTGTGGCCCATGTCGAGTAACTATAGACACTCCAAGGAAGCACTCAACGTCAATTCCCCCTGTGGTCTCGCATTGTAAAATAATAAAGACTCTCTGGAGAAGCCTTTATGCCCATTCTCCCTGTGGTCTACTACACTAGGTTCTCACAGCCCTGTGTAAGTCAAAAGTATAGCGCGCGTAATGGCCAAAGTAAACCTCAAGAACTACTTGGATATCATTCTATGGAATATCAAAACATTATAACTATAGTCATACGACCCTACAATACTAGGCATGGAAAGTAAACAGCAGCCAAAACGGAAAACTAGACCCAATGGTACATACAGGAAAAACATGCATGGAAAACATTTCTTAAGCATAACAATTAACCCTATTCACATTCAGTATCCTCTACTCTAGAATATAAGAAAATATAGCAAAGAATAGGGATAAAACGGTAAACACGCAATACCCTGTTCAAGGGTATTGGTGGAATTTTCAAAAAATATTCAATGACTTTCAATGGAAAGGAACAAACCACCTACCTTGTTGTTAGGAGATCGATATACTTGAACCTCAATGATTTTATCGCCTTAGAATGTCATAGATCTATGAAAACATATAAAACGTTCAACCCAAGATAACTTGGAAAAGAGGAGGAATTGGAAAACTATACTCTGGGAGAAGGAAGAAATAACCGTTGTGATTCCAACGCAATCATCGTTGTTCTAATCAGAGGACGGATGGAGGATTAGTGGCTCGTCGAATATCCATGGCTGTACGAGTTCTCTTGGATGAAGAAGACCTAGAATAAGAGTGTTTTGTCTGTCAAACGTGACCCCAATGCATTTAATGAAAAAAAAGATAGTACAAAACGTGTACTTTTGAAGTACACAATATGTACTCGCCTTTTTCGTACTCCGCTTTAGGCGGCCTCTATATCACCCCTACATAGCCGTGTGTGTGGCCATGACATTGACAACACACGTCCTCAAGTGGCATCGCAGTACACAGTGTGTACTTCGAAAATTTCCAGATTTTCCTATTTTTCTCAAAAATGACTAGAAAAGAAAAAACATACCTGAAAAGAAGATATGGGTTCTTACAAACTTCCCCCTTAAAGAAATTCATCCCTAGATTTCCCTAGCACGATGTAGAAGAAGAAACCCCAAACAGGTCTGGCCCCTGTGCTCGTACATCGATCTCCCTCTCCCAAGTCTCATCCTGTACCCACCCGTGCTGCCATAACACTCATATCATAGGAACATACCAGTCACAAAGAACCTTTTTACTGTGATAAAAAATCTGGATAGATGCTCCTCGAATGATGTATCCACATCTAGATCAACCTCATTGGGTTGAAGGACATGAGATGGGTCTGAAAAGTAATGTCAAAGCCGAGAAATGTGAAAAACGTCGTGCATATACTGGTATCTATGAGCTAACTACAACCGATAGGAAACCAGCTCAACTCTCTCCAACACCTCAACGGTTCGACGTACCTCAGTGAAAGATTACTCTGTCTCCTAATCCTCCTGTGCCCCAACCTCGGTGTGACACGTAGGAAAACCTGATCCCCGACCTCTAACTCCAGAGGTCGTCTCTGTTGATCAACATATGACTTCTGTCGAGACTGTGCAGTAGCCATCCTCTTCTGAATCAACACTATCTGCTCTGTGGTTTCCTAAAAGAGACAAGGTCCCAACAAAGCTACCTCTCCTACTTCTAGCCAATATAAGGGTGATCGACATGGCCTACCATACAAAGCCTCATAAGGTTCCATCTGAATAGTTTCTTGAAAACTATTGTTGTAGGCGAACTCCACTAGAGGTATATGCTTATCCCAAGAACCCCCAAAGTCCATAATGTATGATCTGAGCATGTCCTCGAGTGCCTGAATCATATGCTCGGAATGGCCATTAGTCTGGGGATGATATACTGTACTCAAAAGTACTTGTGTACCCAAAGCCTTCTAAAGCCCCTTCCAGACCCGAGAAGTAAAACACGCATCCCTTTCAGAAACAATGGAGTGTGGAACTCCATGCAGACATACAATCTCTCGGATATATAGCCATCCCAGTTCATCAACACTGAAGGTATCCTTGATCGGCAAGAAGTGATCAACCTTCGTAAGTCTGTCAATGACAACCCATACAACATCATTCCCTCGAGGTGATCTTGACAACCCTGTCATGAATTCCATCGCGACATCGTTCCACTTCCACTCAGGAATGGGTAGTTGCTGTAAAAGACCTGTTGGTCACTGATGCTCTGCCTTCACCTGCTGACAAGTAGAATGCCTCATGAAGAATCCAAAAACATCACTCTTCATACCTAGCCACCAATACTGGTGGTGTAGATCACGATACATATTGGTGACACCAGGATGAACTTCCCAAATAGAAGAATGAAAATCCCGCATCATCTCCTCTCGTATATCTGCTGGTACCCAGACACGCCCATGGAAATGCAAGATATCATCCCCACCTACTGTCCATATAGGAAGAGGGTTGTCTCCTGACACACTCTCTCACAGGACTAGGCCTTCTGAGTCTGATAGTTGCCTCATTCACACTCGATCTAGGAGGGTAGAGGTAACAACTACAGAAGATAGAAAAGTCTACCCCTGTTTGTATCACACCTCCAAATTCATCTCAAAGAACAGATCCATAAGCTTCCACTCACTACTGGCATTCTGAACTGCCTGTATCTGAGTTCTCCTACTCAACGCATTAGCCACAATGATTCCCTTCCCAGGAATATAGGCAAGTTCAAAGTCAAAGGATTGTAGGTACTCAACCCACCTTCACTATCTCAAATTTATATCACGCTGAGTGGAAATGTACTTGAGACTCTTGTGGTTGGTGAAAACCACAAAATGCTCCCTGAGAAGGTAATGTCTCCAACAATGTAGGGCATGGACAACATCTGACAACTCCAGATTGTGCATCGAGTAATTCCTCTCATGTGTCCTCAACTGTCGAGACCCATACGCAACAACTCCATCTCCCAGCATAGGCAAAACTCCCAACCTAATACCTGACGCATCACAGTAAATGGTATAGCTCTTGACCTGCTCTGGAAAGACTAGTATCAGTGTTGAATTCAACCTCCCTTTCAGCTTCTGAAAGGTTGACTCACAAGAATCTGACCATAAGAACTTCATACCCTTCTTGGTCAGACTTGTCAGTGGTGATGCTAAGCATGAAAAGTCCCGTTTGAAGAGCCTATTGTATCCAGCCATCTCTAGAAAACTCTACACCTCAAAGACGTTCTTTGGATGCTCCCAGGAAATAGCTGCTCTCACTTTCTCTAGGTCTACTGATACTCTTGTCTCTGAGATAACATGACCTAAGAAGTGAATCTGGTCCATCCAAAAGTGTCACTTCAAGAGCTTAGCATATAACTGATGCTCCGTCAGTGTACTCAAAATGATCTCAAGATGGTTAGTATGGTCGTGTTGAGTGTGAAAGTACAACAAGATATCATCCACGAAGACCACTACGAAAGAATCCAAGTATGGGTGGAACACTCGATTCATCAGTGCCATGAAAACTGCTAGCGCGTTCGTGAGACCGAACGACATAACTGTATACTCGTATAGACCATACCTACTCCAGATGGCTGTAAGAGGTATATCTGATGGTATAATGCACAAATGATGGTAACCGGACCTTAAGTCAATCTTCGAGAATACTCAGGCTCCTCGAATTTGATCAAAGAGATCATCAATACTAGAAAAGGGATATCAGTTCTTGAACGTCAACTGGTTCAGCTTCTGATAATCAACACAAATCCTAAGGGTATTGTCTACCTTCTTCACAAATAGGACAGGTGAACCCCAAGGAGAAGTACTGGGTTGGATGAAACCCTTTGCCTGCAACTCCTGCAACTGCTTCTTGAGCTCCTGCAACTCAGGTGTAGCCATCCTATAAGGAGGAATAGACACCAGTTCCACTCCTGGAACGAGCTTAATAGAAAATTCTACCTCACACTCTAGAGGCAAACCTGAAAAGTCCTCTAGAAAAACATCCCTGAAACGATCCACCAATAGAGGAAAGTCTAACTACGAAGTCCCCTGGTCATCCAGATATAGTCTAGAAATCTGGGTTGTAACTCCTCCTAGCCTATGATGCTTGGGTCTTTCTCTACTTTCCTGGACATCCCACTCACCTATATGAAGAAAAGATCCACCCTATGGTAATATGAAGCTCACCCTACGATGATAACAGTCTAAGACTGCCTAGAAGAGAACTAACCAGTCCATCTCGAGAATGAAATCATATACTGTCATCTCTAGGACATAGAGTTACCTTAGAAAGTGACACCCAACAACCTCTAGAGGGAACTCCTTGAAATTATGTACACTAGCAATTCTAGTCCCCAAAGATGTGTCTAACATTAAGATATCGTCAGAGGAAAAGATGCAGAGCCCAAGGATCTTCTTAATAGCAAAAAAGATAAAGCTATGGGAAGCCCCTATATCGAAAAGAGCAGAAGATAAAACTAAGGATACTAAGATCGTACCTAGAACTATAGAGGGTCTGGGATCTTGCTCCTGCTGGGTATACTCCACTACAAAAGTATGGCCTGCACCGCGGCCCTATGATCCTGCTTGACCACTATGAGCTAATCCACTTTGATGTTGCTGAAAGACCAGCGACTGACCACCAAATCCACAACCTCCACGTCATCCGGAACAGCCAAAAGAACTGAAGTTACCTGACTGGTGAGAAACTGGTGGCACTGTACCTGAATGAGGAGTCATGGATGGACCTCTATCACCAGCTGCTGGTGAGAAAACCTGACAGAAACGCTAAAGGTGACCCATATTTCTGCAATATTGGCACTCCACTGGGTCACTCTGGAACTGCGGCCTTATATGACCAGCCCTTTTACACTGGTAGCATACCACTTGGCTACCTGAAGATGTGTCTCACTGCCTCGGATCACCGCGCGTAGACTCCCTACGACGCTTCCTACTGTCAGCTGGCGGAGCACTAACTCTGGAATCCGAACTGACCTGGCTCTCAGCTCCGGAATCTCTCAAATTGCGCTCTACAATCAACACCTGGTTGACAATGGAAGCGATGGAAGTCAACCTGAAGATATTCACCTGTTAGCGGATCTCCCGTCTGAGACCATCCTCAAACTTCCTTGCCAAGAACAACCCATCTCTACCTAGGAGGGGTGTGAAACGCCGAATCTTGGTGAAACAAGAGGAATAATCCATAATATAAAGAGTAACATGCTCCAGACTCATGAACTCTTGAGCTCGGTCGACCCTCAAGGTCTCTGGATAGAAGTATTCATAAAAGATGCACTAAAACTCCTCCCATGCCATAACCTAATGATGACCCGCCCATGAGATCACATCCCACCACCTCTTGGCGGAGTCTCATAACATGTAGGTAGATAGATTGACCCAAATTTATAGAGACATCTCTATATGATCATAGATAGTCAGCATGGATTATATCCATGACTCTGCAGCCTGAGGTCCTCCTTCCCCTGAGAATGTGGGAGGATGCTCCTGCTGGAAAACCCGCGTCAAGTATGCCATAGTCGAGGCAGGAGGCGGTGCTCCCTAGAAGGTCTGCATCATTCTCAGAAAGCCTTCCCTAAAATGTGAATCAGTGCCTATAACCAGTATCAATGCTGGTGCGAAGGCTGGCACAAAAGAAGGATCTGCAGAAAGTCCCTGATCAGCCATACCTGGTATCTGATCATCACCCTACAGATAGAGGACAAACGAAGGACGTCTTGGTGGCATGACTCTGCAAGGTCAAATGAACACCTTAGATTCAAGATTATCAAAGACTGAAAACTGGAAGGACCAGAAAGAAACAGAAGAAGGAAAACATTCAACTTCTGCAAAACATGATGACACGACGCATACTTTTTCTACACGGCGTGTTCCCTTAAGTCATTCACATGGGCATGTAATTCAGCTAAAACTGGTCGTGTAACACCCCAAATACACGACATGTTGTCCCAACATACAGCGTGTACTTGAATCCTCTTCCTTGACTGAGTCCTTATATACGATCAAGCCACATGGATCTCTTAAGACAAAACTACATGGTGTGTTCAAGGTGGACAAGGCGTGTTCAAGGTGGACAAGGTGTGTACTTCGACAAGCTTCACCGGCCCGTGCTGTTAGTGACATGGCCTGTGTACCCAGTTTACACTACATAGCGTGTTCCAAACAAACACAGCATGTACTAAGAAAGGATAACAATGACCTGTGTTGTTAGTGACACGGTCGGGTACTGAGGTCAGACTACACGACGTGTATAATCTTGACACATCGTGTATGTGAAAAGATAAAACTAAACCGTATTGTGCATGACACGGTCGGGTACCTAAGTCAGGCTACACGGCGTGCTAAACTAGTACACAACGTGTTCCCACAAGGATTTCCCCATCCTGTGTCTCTTCCCACATGGCCTAAGACATGGTTAGAGACTACACAGCGTGTAATTTTGAAAAAACGGTTTCTTCCCGAACAGAAGAACACATGGCATGTAGTCAAAACTACATGACGTGTATTCTGGGTTTTTCTGGATAGTAAGCCTCAAAAACTACTCCAGATCCCAGAAAAACACTAAAACAAACATTGAAGGTGCCAAATTCCGATCCGTGAGGGCCCATACTCCCCACGAATCAAAGTTTGGCATCTTATACAAGTTATAATAATGAAAAAAAGTGACGATCCCCCAAATTACGGTCAATGAGGGCCCATAACACCCCAAGAACCAAAGTTTGGAATTCTTACAAACAAATCACTACAAAAAAATTCCCTATCAAACAACAGGTATGTTTATGAAATCATCTATCACAACAACATGCATATTCTACTCAACATCTATCACAACAACATGCAATCACTAATGCATCCTACATGGCATGGAAAGAATGCATGGAAAGTGATTTCTAACAAGTGCCTATATGATGAATGAGATGAAATACCCTCATCTCATCGAGTTACGATAGAAGTAGAGCCACAATAACAACAACGGTAACAACAAAAAACATGTGAATCACCCAACAGTGAACTTAAATAAACTATAAAATTGCAAACCAGTACAATTGTAATAAACGAGGTAGTATGGATTTTACCTGTACACGGGTTAGCTACTCCCAGGTGCAACTTATTACCAAGTACCTATTCCATTCTATCCCTGGATATAGGCTCCAAACAGTGATCCAAGATAAAAAAATCCTTCTGATACCACTTTGTAACATCCCGGTTCCGGAAGCCACCCAGAGGCGCCCCATACCCGGTTGGTCACATGGCCTCAAGTACATTTCACCAAATGCCAGAGGCTGTCGACTGGCAGTGAGTACCTTGGGTGTGATAGTGGGGAAAATATGCCCTCATTGAAAGAGTACACATCATAAGAGAAACAAATAAGCAATAACAAAAGCAGTAAAAAAATCCATACACAAGTGAACAATGGAAGAAAAAATGATAAATTGATAGAGTTCATACATATAAAATAATGCATGATACATATGTCTATGAAATCACCCAAACAAGTCACAATGCTAAATACAAACAGTAATAAACCAAAAATACAAGGGTAATAGATAAAAGCTCCTATGCATCGCAAGCCTAAGCTTGGTCCTGTGCTTTCCAGATCCACAACAAGTCAAGTACCTGAAGAAGAAGGGCACTTGCCCTTATCTATACCTGCAACAATACAATCTATTTGGGCCCAAAAGCATGGCCCAAACAGGGTGTGAGACTAAATCCTAATAGGCAACCACCACGAGATATGTGCCTAACAGTCAGTGAATATATGACGATAAAAGTATAGAAAGAAGTAAACAGTAAAGTACTCAACATTAAACAATCCATAGTTTCAAGCATTTAATTCACAACAAGTAAACATCTACTCAAGAAAGTAGAAACAAATAGGTAACCCTATGGGTATTTCTCACAGCCTAGCCCCTATGGTTCAACCAACAAGTACTACCAACCCTCTGGAAGGCCCACACAGTCTCACCCCTCTGGTTCAACTAAAGTATAGAATCTCTGGGGAAGCACTCACTGTCAATTCCCCATATAGTCTCGTATCGTACTAAAGGAACTCTGGGGAAGCACTCATCATCTCATTCCCCCTATGGCTCACTTCAAGGAACTACAAACACTCTTAGGAAGCACTCAATTTCAATTTCCCATGTGGTATCACATTGTAAAATTATAAAGGCTCTCTGGAGAAGCCCTTAGGTCCATTCTCCCTATGGTATACTACACTAGGTTCTCACGGCCCTGTGTAAGTCAAAAGTATAGCTCACATAATGGACAAAGTAAACCTCAAGAACTACTTGTATAATATTCTATGGCATATCAGCCCATTAGAACTACAATTATACCATCCTACAATACTAGGCATGAAAAGTAAACATCAGCCAAAAGGGAAAACTAGACCTAATGGTCCAGACAGGGAAAACATGCATGGAAAACATTTCTAAAGAATAACAATTAACCCTATTCACATTCAGTATCCTCTACTCTAGAATATAAGAACAACAGGAAAACAATAGGGCTAAAAAGGTAAACACACAATACCCCGTTCAAGGGTATTGGTTGAATTTGCACAAAATATTCAGTGAATTTCAACGAAAAGGCACAAACCACCAACCTTGGTGTTAGGAAGTCAATATAATTAAACCTAAACACTTGTATAGCCTTAGAAAGTTGTAGATCTATGAAAATGTATAAAACGTTCAACCCATGATAACTTAGAAAAGAGGATGAATTGGAAAATGATGCTTTGGGAGAAGGAAGAACTCACCATTGCGATTCCAATGCAATCACCAGTGTTTGAATCGGAGGACAGATGGAGGATCGGGAGATCATCAAAGATCTGTGACTGTACAGGTTCTCTCGGATGAAGATGACCTTGAAGAAGAGTGTTCTATCCTTCAGACATGACCCTGATGCATTTAATGAAAAAAAGAAAGTACACGATATATACACGCCTTTTCTGTACTCCGCTTTAGGCGGCCTCCATGTCACCCCTATATGGCCGTGTGTGTGGCCATGACACGGCCAGCACACATCCTCCAACAGAATTGCAGTACACGACGTGTACTCATAAAGTACACGACGTGTACTTTGAAAATTTCCAGATTTTCCTCTTTTTCTCAAAAACGACTAGAAAAGGAAAAACATACCTGAAAAATAAGATCTGGGTTCTTACACTTTGAATCCTAGATTCTTTAGGTAGATGATCATGCATGATTTACAACATCCATAGTTGTCTCTGTTCAAATATAGAGCACAAATCAAAGACATACATTCTCTTTGACCAGCCATTGACATATTATTTGTATAGATATTATTCTTTTAATTTTTCTAGATATTTATCTGGTTTATAAAAAATCACCTTTGGAACCAATTTTTAGGTTATAATAATACAAAGGTACACAAGAGGGGGTGAATTGTGTCTTTTTAATAATCTTCATAGATTATGGAATTTAACTCTCTTTGCAATTTATGCAGATATGAAAAATTATCTTTTATAAGTAATGTGAGTGGTCAATAAACAATAAATGTGAACACATCACTTTTTATAGTTGTCCATGAAAAAAATATTTCCTAGTCCACTCCACCAATTCTCTCTCTCTATGTGTTTGGTTATTTTTACTTGAAATGATCCTCTTATTATAAGATCCTTAAACCCACAACTGAGTACAGGTAGTTGACCCCTTTAAAAAAAGACTAAATAGAGCCTTCTAGTTCTTTTATAGATAACTAGATATCCATATCTTAGTAAAAGAATATAACAATTAATCCATGACTGAGTCCAAGCAGTTGAAACTTGAATAAATTAAAAGAGTTTGATTTATTTTATTTCTCAGGTTGAACTTAATAGTTGCAACGAAAAATGATAGAATACGAATCTTATTCTCCAAATATGAATGCTTTCAAGAAATAATATATATGAAGATATCATGGTTTTGAATTATCTTCAATAGGAATAACAACAAATAAACAATAGTAGTTATATCAGTACAAGGTTGAAATGTATATCTTCAAAGCGTAGCCTCTTCAGAAAATGATTGAGTCAATTGCTCTTTGAAAAAGTTCTATATTCACAAATATATTCACAAGTATGTAGATGTGAAAAATATATAAATATTGAAAATATACCCTAATAGAATATATATATATATATAATAGACACCTTTATTCTATTTTTTAGATCCAAGAAAGTCGTCTGACAGATCATAGATATTCAAATTTAAATCCTTCAGGAGAGTCGTAACATCCCTTAAAAATAGGAATGGTTTATTATATTGAATAAAAATATTTAAATTGGATATAAAAATCCTTTGAATAAGTCATAGAAGAACTTTTTCCTTCTATTAAGACCGTTTCACACATCTTAGATAAAATAAAAAATTTAATAACTCTATTGTTGAATAGTCAGTCATGGAGTTCCTTCATAAAATGAAAAAACATCAAATGTAGGGTTGAAAAACATAGGGTTGAATAAAAAAGTAGGGTTAATTTAAAATACATTTTTCCCACAAACATAGGGTTACTTAATTACATAGGGTTTCTTAACCATAATTTCCTTTTTTTTACAAACATAAGGTTCTATCCAAATATAGAATTCTTGAACCATACTTTCTTGACAGTGTAGGGTTGAAGATCCATACATGATATTCCGAATATAGGGTTTCATCCTTACATTATGATTGAACATGTGGGGTATGAACATTGTTTCTAGAATATGTTAAACGTGTTCAGATCACATTAAAAAAATATTCCTCACGGATCAAAAACTTGAATACAATTCCATAATAAATATATCAATGAATATTAATTTCCTAAAATTTACTTGGAGTAATTTCATCAGTAAAAAAACAAGGGTATTTATGAGCATCAAAATCAATAATATTTATTAGAGTATTTTTGAGACAATACATTCCCAACATAAAGATTCCAAGAACCGATGAAATATCCAGTTCATCAATGCCATAAATACCACATAATAATTAGTGAGAACGAATTGCATAGCTAGAAACTCAAAATTCCAATACTAAATTCTAAATGTTTTCTTGGGTATATCCTCTTCTCAAACTCTTAACTGGTGGTACCCTAACTAAAGGTTAATCTTTGAAATCCAATGAGGCCCTCTGAGTTGATTGAAGAAGTCATCAATCCTGAGTAAGGGATATTTTTTCTTAACAGTCACTTGATTTAACTTAAGATAATTGATATATAGTATAAGGCTCCTATATGAATTCATAAAAAAGAGGATAGGTGAATCCCAAGGTTACATTCTAGGATGAATAAATCCCTTATCCTCAAGGTCTGCAATACAAACCTTTAATTCATGTAATTCAACAGGTTTCATGTGATAAGATGGCATAGAAATGGGTCTCATACTAAGGAGAAACCCAATAGTGAAATCGACCTCTATCTGTGGTGGTAGACATCAAAAATCATCCAGAAAGACCTTGGCATATAAACACACCACTACAGATAGATGACTACCCCAACAAGGTCCAATAATATCTTGGAACATCTCTGCCAACTTGAATGAGATTACCCCGCATAAGGAACTACACAACATTCTCTTACCAATCTAGAATCCCACAAGATATGAGTGACCCCATAGAGATATAGAAACTAGACTCAACAATGACATTCAATTTTGTCCTTAATGTTTATCATCTAATCCATGCTAATAATTAGGTTGAAGATATCAACATCAAGGGCTATGAAATCCCACACCACATTGGAGTCATCTATCGCCACCCGACACATGAGACATATGAATGCTTATTCAAACCTATTTTCCAAAGTCATGGAAATATCCAACAGGAATGTCATAAGATCCGAATATAATCCCAACATGTCAACTAACATTGATGATATAAAGAACGAGTAGAACCTATATCAAACAAATCTAGCACCATAGAAGACGAAACAAACATCATTCCTCTAACAATAGCCGACCCTACTTCAGATTACTTTAGTGTATACTCCTCCAATAAATACATCCAGTCTTAGATCCTCCATAAGCTTTATTAGCCACTATAACACCCCCCTTGGATTTAGGATATGACACACCACCCTTGGAGGCATCAGATTAAACTTGTAAACCCTTGGTGAGAGTGGATTTGGTCTTAATTCCTTGGGACATCCTTCCACAAAAATGCATGTGATGGAAATATTTTTCATAATGATGAAAAGTTATGGGTGATTTCATACATTTAAGCTTGGTATGCCTAGGACTTACACATTGAAAACAAACAACATGCTACTATCCTGATGAATCCCTTGAAACTAGTCCTAAAGAAAACTAGTTACCCTTGCGCTTCCTTTTATGGCCAAAAGATACACCCTGGATAACAACCAAACTGATTGAATTTCCACCCAAACCTGTTATCTCAGCTATTTCTACCTCTTCCATAACTATTTTTTTGAATATATCCACAAATTTCAGAAGAATAAAGATAATTAGTATCGAAAGAATATTGAACCTTAGTCCCATATCAATCCTCTGATATTTTAGGTAATAATTGGTAACAAGCTCTAATGATAAGTGAACTAACTTAGAAAAATAGGTGGAATACTATAGAACAGTATGCTCCCCTTTATCTAAGGTTAGAAATTCCTAGGTCTTGTACACTCACAACATTTCAGGATAAAATCTCTGGTTGAATATTTTATTAAAGGAATTTAAGGTAAGATCTTCATGAAAGATAGCTTGCACAATGTAGTATTGCCATGTCCTTTATGGTATCTCTAGTATATACATGAAAAAACCTACCTTATATCCCTCAGGAGTTTCCAGAAAGTTTAAGATCATCTCAATCCACTTAAGACATTCCTCGAAGTCTTGGGGTCCTTTGTTACCATAGAATATCGGTGGATTCTTCTTGGTAAAATCTAATCCACGATCCACCATCCATATATAAATGTTCTAGCTTCATCCATATTTCTTTATTAGTGGTTTTGTGAGATACGTAACATAGAACATTGTCTCTTAGTGTTAATATCAGTGTGCAATTAACCTTTTAAAAAACACTAGTGTCGACATCATCATATGTGGTGGAGGATTGATTGTCAGATGAGACAGTAGTAGTGAGTTTCATAGGACCATGAAAAGTTTCCACAAGTATATCGTGGACAAGAAGTGTGTGCATATTAACTATCTATATACTAAAGTATTTCTCACCATCAAACTTTTCAACCACTAAATTCATTGTTGACATATCTAGGTCCGATTACTAGCTTTGATACCGATTGTTGGGGGTGGTATAGGTTTTATATAAGGTATATTTCTCCCAATATAGGCATTCAAAAGAATCTGGAATATGGACATACATTCATAGTAATAAAGAAATCAAAAATATAAGAAGATCGGGTGATTAAAGGAGGAATATAGTAAATAACATTACAAGAAAGTAAAGAACATGATGGATTGATGTGCGTCATACAATGTTGGTCCTACATGCATGATAAGAACATTGACACCACAAAACATAATATCATGTAAATGGAAAAAATTATACCTACAACATAGAAATGAGAAATAAAAAACATGCACATTGACTATAAAAAATATTCGAGCGACCTCATCACAACATGATCCAGTGGTGAACCATACATGTCAAAGATTATAATGTTAACTAGATTCACACTCACAAACCCAACAAAAACTATGAAAGAAGAATATAAACAACAAAAAAACATTGAATAACTAATGGAAATAAAAAAAAATCTTTTAATTCTAGGGTTTATACCAAGAACATCGAATGTTTCTTATCGAAGGATGTTCTTAGTGATGCTAGGGGTAGAGCTCTCCCAAATGTCATCATAGACAAACCAAATCACACAAGGTTCGAGATCCCCATTGGAAAACATCACCAGAAGAAGGGGTTACATATTATCCATTTAAGTGAATCTTAGAACTCTGCTCTGTTTCACTCACTTGAACTAGAGCCTCTTTAGAACTGTAGGGATTTACAAAATAAAATGATGAACACGTGTGAAGTAGAAGAGACAAGGAGGAAAAATAACTATGAAACAATGGAGTAGGAGGTGAACTGATGAAATTTTTAGGCGAGGAAAATGAGGTTGATCACATTGAAAGTCAGGATAGAATGGAATAATCATGAAACCCCAATTGGGTAAATAAACCCTGAAAAGGTTGGGACACACAACACATGATGATTTGAGGGAAGAACAATGGAACAAATCACTGATATTTCTAAGTGTGAGAAAACACATTAGGAAGCACACATCCCTTATTTCTGATTCAACCTATCAAGGATAATAAATAGCTAGTAGTACCCTATAAATGAATACACAAATCACTTCAGCAAAAATAATTCCAAGTGAAAGAGCCCGGGGAAGGACCCCTAAAGCCTAGATACATAAAGGCCCATTAAATAAAAGGATTATAAAATGCTTGAAGTGGAGATCCCACATGAAGGCCTACATGGAAGCAAATAGAAATACCACACATTTTTTATAAAATATAAAACTTTTTTATGGATACAAATCACTTTATCATGAAAATATAAAAATTTAATTGAAAACAAATATACAACATGATTTCAACATGTGAAATTAGGAAAAGGGTGAATGAGTTATTATAAAATGGTCATAATTCCTATAGGGAACTAAAAAAGTCTTACATGATAGTAGGGATAATTCTTATAAACTAGGAGAAAATAATTTTAAAAATTAGCTAAACTCTTATGGGATTTTGAATTTCTTATAAAAATATATTTAAAATAAAATCATGGATCTTAAATTGAAATTTCAAAAATTTATTTTTTTTAAGAAAAAAATAAAAATAAAATTTCAATTAATGTTTTACTAAAAACAAACAAAATATTTTTTTAAATATATTAATTTTAAATCCAATAATATTGAAAAAATTAATCACTAAAAGTCCTTATTTTCACACAAATATTAAAAGAAGTATAATTTCATCTTAAAATGATCAAGATTCAAAATATTATTAATTAAAGAACATTTAAGATATAAATTCATTAAAAATTCAAACTAAGTATGTGACAAACACATATCAAAATAAAACCACTATACCCCCCACATTCAAGAAATTTATTATTATCAAGTAGTATATTCAACAAATTCAGTGAAATAAAATTCCTCTTAAAAATTAAAAATTTATGTGAAAACAATGTAGTGATTTTTAAAATTTTCTTCCCCCATGGACTCTCTCAAGTAAGAATGAATGTCCAGTTTTTAAGGAAGAAAAGTTTTTGATAAAATATTAGATTCTAGTTTTGAGTAAGATTATTAAATTCGAAAATTCTGAATGGAAATAAAAAAACATAACTTTTAATTCAATTACTCGTTCAAATTTCCCTTTATCAACATAGAGAACATATACAAATAATTTACCAGATTAGGATAAATAGAAACTAACTAATGGATGAGTGAGTTTATTAATTAATGAGAAAACATAAATAATATCATCCAATAGTTTTAAAATAAAAAGATCAAACAATATTATGATATCATTTTTAGTTTACTTGAATGAAAACTTATATGCCTAAATTCAATTAATAAGTTTAAATTAAATTAAAAATATAAAAATTACTCCCAAAACTTTCACCAAAATCCATTTTTTTCAATAGAAGAATAAAAAATATGTTACTCAATAAAACTCATGAAAAAATAGAAATTATTAACATTATCAAATTGAAGAAATAAACTCCAAATATCAAAAAAAAAAATTAACCACTCAGTTTGAAATTAGAAACTAAAAATTTGTAAATTTTAAAAAAATTGAGGTTATTTCTCATGTTTACTCTATAAAATACACTTTAGCACAAAAAATGGACCCCTCAACAATACTTAAAACTCAAAAATATCCCCAATGTCGATCTTGAATGTTTTATAATAATTAATAATATATTTTTTTAAAATGGTTTTGAAATTTAGTTATGAAAATCATGTAAAAGGTTTCATATTAAATCTTAAAACTATATGTCTGCTGCAAAATATAGTAAAAAATAGTGAAACATCCCAACCCAAACCATCGATTCTGAGATGGAATGCTACATGACCTCATGAAAACCTCCCCATATATAAGAGGTTTACAACTATCAATGAGGGTCTCAATTTAAAACTTGGGGATACTATACCCTCTGTATCATGTCATAGGATTGATAATAATGAATAAATAAAATAATAAACAATCATAGTAAAGGCGGAAATAGAATAATTACATACACATAAGAGCTACCAAAGTGTAAAATATTATCCAAAGTATAAATCAGTAGAAAAATACAAGATAAAAGTAATATACAACCATCTGCAGGGTACTCTGGTGTCTGTCCTAGTTTGCTCTAGCTCCATGCTCCACCGCCCAACTTTCCGCCATAGGTCCATTTCCCTTTCACCAGATCGTAGGTCTAGAAATCTACAAGTGCACCGAAATGCCTGAGTAGGTTGTGAGTAAAAGTCTTTGTAGGACACCACCAATGAGTCATTACCATAAGTGAAAAAATATATATAATAGTATATCATGACATAAGTAAATGTTTAGTAAATAGACATGCGCTGAATCATCATGCGCTGACCAAACTGCCACGAACCCCAACCCCACCTGCTTTGGCTCGTTGCTGGTAAGAAATTCAAGAACACATGTACCTCCATCAAGGTCACATAGCTCACTCCAACCTTCTGGTGGTTGTTACAAGAACGTTTTACATTCCATCGGGTCTATCTTTGGTCCACGTATCCTTTTAATCACCCACGACTCAAGTTCATAGGAAGACACAAACATTATCCTCTAGAAAAACACTATGTTTTCCCCTATATAAAGGTATCCAAATCCAACTTTAAGGTTGTTAGAACTGTTTTAGGATGATTAAATAGGCACTAGACTACGTAACTCCCACCCTCAAGGATCCAACTATGTATCTCGATATCAGTCAACTACCCACTATGTTTTCCCCTCTATAGGGGTAGCCACACCCTCCTTCAAGGAAGTTAGGATTGCGTCAGGTTGGGTAATATCATACACCCAACCTCAAGGATCCACCTGAGTATCTTGGTACCTACAACACAATTCTACAGGTTATGAAACACGCAAACAAGATGTTTTGTAGAAAGTAATGATAAGTCACGTCAAAATAAAAGTCAAGATAATCACACATAAACAAGTATGCTCACGGATACTCACACACTCACATGAAATTCATCAAAATCATGAGTTTGTACAACATAAAAGTCACATCATGATAACATCACACACACACATATATATATATGTCCCAAAATGGGAAGGAACCTCCTACCTCAAAATTTGGAAGAAAAACCTCTTCGCAATTTTATTATCATCAAAAGCGATATGTCAAAGTCTCGAGTTGTTGGAACATTGATGATAAAGAAATTTTAAGGGTTTCCTAGAAACAAAATAACTATTTTATTTCAAAAATAAATAAAATATCACATGAAATGATAATTTCTCTCTTCTGGATAATTTTGAATTATTATTAAAAATATCACATGCGATGATATTTTTATTATCCTGAATAATTTAAGAATTATAATTTAGTTAAAACCATGTTATTATAATATTATACTTCAAGAAAAATTATATCTTGATAATAAAATTATCCTCTATAATTATATTTTGATAATTAAATAAAAACTACCCTTTTATAATTATCTTTTGATAATTTATTATAAATTATATTTTATAATTTTATTTTGATAATTTAATTACAAATTATACTTTATAATTATATTTTATAATTTAAAAATACTTCCCAAGATAATTCAATGATTTATCCTTTGATAATATTGGTAAATTATCCTTTAATTATAATTTTTTTAACAAAATTATCTTTTGATAGTTTTATATATTTTATCCTTAGAACAAATTACCCATGTAATTATTGTTTAGAAATTATAAAAATTATTTGTCGATAAACCCAATGATTATCTTATAATAATATATTATATATTATCGTATGATAATTATACGTCATTACTTTATAATTATCCACTTGATAAAATGAATAATTACATTCTAAAAATTATTTCTTTTAAATTATCAATTCACAATATTCTTACGATAGAAAAAGGATAGGAAATCTTCTTACGATAATTTTTTGTAATTATCGCTTGATGGTTATTTACAATTATCAGTTCAAAGACACATTTATAATTTTATTTAATAAAATCATATTTTTATGGGATTATCAATATATATAAATATCTTTTGATAATCGATAAAAATTTATTATAATTTTATTATATATATATATATATCTATATCTATATATATAATTTATCATTTGATAAATTTATAAATTTATATTTTTTTCTCTATTAAATACCCATTTTTTTGTATATGTAAATTCATAAGGAGAAGAGAAAATGTGATAAAGAAAAAAATAATAAACAAATAACTCTTATAGGGAGGGGGTGCGCCATGCTCTAGAGAGGGAGATTACTTACACAGATCTTTAAAAACCACCTGGAATGGTTCACGCTTCATCGAAGATCATTATTGGTCTTAATTGGTGTGTTTTTAAGGTAAAAAATACACATATGTATATAGGATCCCAAAAATGTGTATGGTCCTCAAACCAATTAAATATCTCGATTCAAAACGTGTTTCCATCGATTGATGGAAGAGTGGTTTAATTCATCCTTTAATCACATTATTATTTTTAGCATTCAAAATGTTATATTTTTAATGTTTTAAAAGATCTAGCATGAGATAATGGTGGATGTGTGTTTTTAGGAGAATATGAACAATAAATTTCCATTTTTTATAATTAAATTAATTAATTAATTAATATAATTATCGAATAAATTAATTTAAATATCGGCCTGACCAAACACCCATTGCAAATAAATATTATACCCTTACTAGGGTAAAAACCTCATTCTGGTCCCAACGATGGTCTCATATTTCTCATACAATGCACTATTTCAGAGATATTAATTATTTAATATTCAAAAAACGGATTAATAATTAATTAAAATTTTAAAATTTCTATTTTCGCAAACGAGGTATCCAAATGTCCAATACTTACAAATATTATACCATGCCTTGGGTAAACACCATGTTTCATACCTAACGGTGGTATCATATTTCTCATATGACACACTATTTTGGTGTTATCCAATTTATTTTGAAAAAATTGCATGTGCTTAATATAATATATTTAATATTTTTATTTAGTCTTTGTCGAGGATTTTTGAGAGTCAGAATCTCACACTAACTCGGTTTCTGACTCCGAAAACATTATATTGAATATTTCAAAGTTTTAACTAGGATTTTAACCTTTCACAAAGAATTTAACTCATTTTAATTTATTTTCACTGATAAATTATTTTTTTCTTCATAAGGAATTTATAATTTATCAAAAGAGGTATTTTAATATCATTGTAAAAATCAGAATATTAGAATTCTCCCCCTATCAAATTATCATTCTCGAGATGAATCTCTAGTGGTCTTGATCAAGCAACTCAAACCACTGAGCTTGAATGTCAGAATCAAATTTCCACATCTCTTTCTAGATCTTTCTATGTTGGCATTGAAACCAAACTAGTAGTATCATTTTCCTTTAGAATCCTTTCTCACTCCGATCTATAATCCACATAGGATACTCATCATAAGATGAAATAGGTTCCAACTCAATGTTTTTACAATCTATAATATGCATAGTATCAGACAGGTACCTATTAATCTAAGAAATGTGAAACACAACATGCATACCTCGATAGTGAGAAGGGAGGTCCATATGATATGCTACTACCCCTATCCACCGAGTTAGTCCCTCCTCAGTCTCTCAATAAAAGAAGAACTAAATATTTCACTCTCATATTCTTGGGTTTCATGTCATCGTTCAATGATGTGTTAGAGGAAGTTAAGTTAGGGAAACATAACACTTTTGGTAGTCAAGTCCAGACATGGCTCGTAGATATTAGGAAAACAAAAGCATTAAAACAAGTTAGAAGATAAAATATATGCTTGAATCTATACCTCGTACAACAATAAGTTTATTATCACCATATGTTGGTGCTAGATACATTTTATAAACATGGACTACCTCAGCTTCATGATAATATCTGTGGCTTTCCAAAGTCGTTGTCATAAGGGGAGTCTGTATCCTCTCTTGAGTTTCTCCACTCCTAGTATGTCCTGACCTCCCAACATTCCTCTGGGAAACCTTTGATAAAAAATGTCAAATATGGTAAGTCATTCCACACTAGTGGTAGTCCACTATTGGATTCTAATAAGTGTTGTTATAATTCCCATGTTTCCCACAATTGTAGTGCTTAAATGATTTTTTATTGTTCTGACCCGATTTTCCATCACTCTGTTGCTCTTGGTTTGCTATTATCTTTCTACCATCTAAAGGGAATCTTATATTAGAAAGGAAAAACTCAGTCACTGGCCCACCATGATCCGAAAGAAAGTCTTTTGTCTTATCCTTCTCCAACCCCTTCTCAAAGGTCAGGGAATTGCAAAGCACCTGAGAGTATATCATCATGTCAAATCCCCTAACCATAAATTTGAGCTTTATTTATAAACCTATCTCAAATTTATGAGATTTACATGCCTAATTACCAACTAATAAAGGATAAAAGTGAAGCAACTCCATAAAACATGAATATTAATTAGAGATAGTCATAGAACTTTGTTGTAATTCTATTAACTTCTATGCATGATCCAAATTCATCGTGTCATGGAAGTATTGTCCTAGAAACAACTCCTTGAAGGTCATACATGTAATAGCTTCTCATCTCCTAGCTTGATTCCTGACATTCCACCATTTCATGGATGCTCCTTAGAACATAAAGGTTTCTATAATTAGTCACCCTTCCTCAGGGGTCTGGACCAACTCAAAAATTCTCTCGATATAGTTCATCCAGTCCTCTTCGTCTTGCAGGCCACCAGTACCCTAGAAATAAGGAGGGTTCTAGAGTTGGAAATCCTAAGAATGATCGATCATGGTCCTTTATGTGGCTCTTCCTTGGATAGGAACTATCTAAAAGAGTCCCGATTGAATGAGATCTATATCCTAAATAACCTATACTGGTATAGGAGCATGTTGGGGTATATCCCACTATACCATTGGTGGCGGCACATGAGCATCCTGTGCCACCACAACTAGCGATTCCATCAAACATCTTTGAGGTGAAATATCTCAAAAGAAGGTATATTATGAATATAAATAGATCCTAACCAGTTTTTGGGATCACATATTGCTTTTTCTAGGAGTATACCATCAACCTAAGGTATAACCCTCATAGCACTAACCCTGGTCTATATCCCTACACATTAGTCATAGTCATCATATATATATTAACACAAAAACATATTTTTTTAAACTAATTAATGCCAATAAATATTTATCACACAGCCTAAAAAACACATATATACCACACAATAGGAACTATCCCAAACTAATAGCACAAATCAAGGCATTTAATTAATGAACTACCATGCAACACAACAACATGTATATATGTGGCATGTGAACCTATGTGCCTATTCATGATGCATGAACACATGAGAAATCTCATAAATCACATATAAACATCATTTTCATCACACAAGGTGAGTTTAATAAATAGTAACAACAAAACACAAGTTTCCCTACTTTATTGAAACTCAGAGGTCCACTATTTAGTGCTGGCCAGACACTGTCATAGTTCCCCTACTCGAGTCCCAATTTCCTATCTTCTATCTAACCTATTCCAACCCATCATAAGATAAGAAAAAAGTTAGTGGGACCATAACCCATAGGTCAAAGGATAAAATCCTCTCTTTGATACCATTTTGTAACATCCCAACCTGAACCATCGGGTTTGATCTGGAATGCTACATGACCTCATATGCGCCTCCTCGTACACAAGAGGTTGTCGACTAGTAGAGAGGGTATGAAGTGAAACCTTTGGAATACTATACCCTCTGTATCATGTCATAGGAATGATAATAATGAATAAACCAGATAATAAACAATCAAAGTAAATGTGGAAACAGAATAATGACATACACATAAGAGCTCCCAAAGTGGTAAGTCTTATCCAAAGTATACAACAATAGACAAATAAGAGATAAAAGTAATAAAAAAACATCTTTGGGGTACTCTAGTGTCTATCATGATCTGCTCTAGCTCCATGCTCCACCACTTAACTGTCTTCCATAGGGACCATTCCCTTTCGCTAGATCTTAGGTCATGAAATCTACAAGGGCACCAAAATGACCAAGTAGGGTGTGAGTAAAAGACTAAGTAGGACACCACCAATGTAAAGACCCAGAGTTTCCATGTATTTTTTTTAATTATATGGGAATTTTACAAGTTCTCAAAAGTTGAAGGTGCATGATTTCGAGGCCCGGTGTGCCCAAAAATAATTTCTGAACTTTTTTTTCGGGTACGTTCAGTAAATGTGTGAGCATGTTTTTATAACTTTTGAACCGGTACTCGGAATTGAAATTCGAGGACATTGTTGAACTTGCAACACTGGTATTCTCTTAAAGAGACCTTCACCTCAACCAGAGTAGGTCGAGAGTGAAAGATAGTTTTTCACTTTTTCGTGGAGGAATAGAAAAATAAAAATATTAACATTTTTATTTTTGAAACCTCTTTACATGGGTTGTGGAGGTGGGGACCACCTGAACTAAAACCTCCAATTTGAATTCAATGGTGGGGAACACCTGACCCCCCTTAAACTCCCTCTTTAATGTGGGGAAGTCTCTTGAACTTCCTCCACTTTAATTATGCCACCTTCCATTAATTAATTAAATCCAACTTTAATTGTGTCAAAAATTTAAAATTGACAAACATATTTTGTTTGGGTTGGCTCCTCATTTTGGCTTGGGGAGAAATCATTGGTGAAATGGAGGAATTGGGAGAACTTTGGATGAACTCATCCACCAACGAAGAAATTCTATTCCAAATGAAGAATGCCATCTCCATTGAAGAACGTTCTTCGTAATCAAGAAAGAGGATGACACACGATCCCGACTTCAGAGGCGTGTTGCGGAAGTGACGATTGTTGGCACTCTCTTCGCCTTCACTGATTTCATATCATGAAACATCAACGAAAATTTCAGGTAGAGTTTGTTATTTAAATACTCCCCTTATCCCGTTCTTGACATTCTTCATAATTCAAGAACAAACAAGCCACTTTCTACCGCTCTAATTCGGAGGGTACGGGCCAAATGAACATGGACCGACCCCTCCACAAATCTTGTGGTTTATTATGTGTTCTTCATGATAGAGGAGGATAGTGACTGAAACTGGTGGGGCTCAGGAATGGAGAACAAAACCATGGCCAGCCGCGAAAAAGGCAGCGGTGTGACCACACAACCGGGGAAGAGTTGCGGCCCATCTACCGTGGCAGAGAAAGGGTGGCAGCCGACAGCAGCTGGCCGCGCGAAGAGGCGGTGGCGTGCATCTGTGCCACTCGATAGAGAATAAATACGACCTTGTGACACGGTGGCAAGGCGAGGCATGGGTGGCTTGACGTCGGACGCCGAAGATGGCGCGGTGCGTGACCGCACCGCGCGGATGAGGGTGGATGGACGACCGACCAGCCGCGTGCCAAGCGGACCCGTGGGCCACCACCGCGGAGGGGCAGCGCATGACGCGCTGCCAGGAGGAGAAGGGACCGGCCAAAATGGCCAACTAAGATTAATCGAGCAGGACCTGCGGCGGGTCCCGCGTGCTGCCTGGCGACGGAACGACTTCGTCCGTTCAGTGATTGAGGTGGGGGGCGCGCGACTCCTCCCTGCATATGGCCAGGTCGGGCCACCTAGCGCGGGACGGACCAAACCCAGCAGTCGGGACGAACCCAGTGGGCCGGGTTGACCCAAACTGGTTTGGGTCAACCCAGGCCAGGTTGGGTCCGTTCGACCAGGTCAGACCGAACCTAGACCAACTTCGACCCATTTTTCGCTCTTTTGGCCATAACTTTGGCATCAGGCGTCTATTTGACGAACCGTCAGCGGCGCCAAAAACCTTGGAGTGTGAAAGTCCTTTTGGTATAACCCACTTGAGATTTGAATAATTTTGGGGTATAGTCTGGTTGGATCGATCACAAATCCAACTGGTCCCTTGAGACTAAAAAGCTAATAACTTACAGATTGGGCGTCCGTTTGACGCACCATTTGTTATGTTAAGACCCCTATAATGTGGCGGTACATTGGGATAATTATTCATGGTACTTAATAGAATTTGGATTATTGAATAGTGTCTTGAGGAGTGGGACCTCCCGGAGAGAAGCGAGATTAGTGGGGGAACCCTGTAGCTGGCTCTAACATGAGAAAGGGATCCTTCGTGGGTCTGTGCTCGAGGATCCCACATGGATCCAATCTATGAATCCATGTGGGACTACTATAGGATCCTGTGTGGGTCTTCTATACTAGGATCCTATGTGGGTCTGATGATGTACTCTGATCCTATGTGGGTCTGCTGTACTAGGATCCTATGTGGGTCTGATGATGTACTAGGATCCTGTGTGGGTCTGATGATGATTTAGGATCCTACATGGGTCTGCATCTTAATAGAACAATATGATTTAGTAGTTACATCTAATCATCTATACTAATGTACCTAAGTTATACATGTTATGAGTTGAGTCCTTACCTTCATGGTGATACCTTTGTGGTATTATTCTATGCGGCGTATCTGTGTGGTACTTTCCTTTGTGGTGATACCTTGGTGGTATTCTTCTGTATGGCGTACCTGTGTGGTACTTACCTTTGGGTATTTCTTCTTTTGTGGAATAGTTGAGATTTGGGCTTTTGAGTTGGACCCTGTGTTTCCTCATGATTTAGATGGGTATATTTGATAACTTAGGTATATGTATGGGAATATACCTAAGTAGGGTTGTCAGATGATTTTATGCTTTGTGGTTTACCCTTTTTGGAATTATGAGACCTTGAGGGTCTCGAGGTCCCTACTGAGTATCATTATACTCACCCCTGCATGGGCTATGCCCGCACCTTGTTGTGTTTGGTGTAGACGACAAACATCGCTGACTGAGGATGAGAGTACCAGGACTGGAGGTAGCTCAGAGGTGGACTTAGATGAGGCATACTGCAGAGATGATTGTTTGAGAGATGTACCTACCCTTTAGGTAGAATTCTTGGCAGGTGTTCATAGGAGCTGTTCAGTTTACTTGTACCTCCCGGTTTACTTGTACTTTCCTGTTTTCTTGTACTTTACAGTTGGACTTGTATTCTGTCCCCTTTTTCTTCTATACACTTCCTATTTACTATAAAATTTACTTGTGTTCATATCTTACTGTGTGCTTGGTTGTGTGTGTTTACAGGATATAAAGGTAATGCCTTCCCGATTTTAGGGAAGATGTCTTTCAGTGCTAGTCGCCAGCCCCTGGCCTATGGAAGGCGGGCTTGGGGTAGTCACGGCACGGGCCCTGGGGGACGGGTCATGGAAAATTGGTATCAGAGGAGTCGATTCTACCATAGAACATTGGAATTTGATCTTTTTAATGGAAATAGTGTTAAGTTTAGTGAGTGTGGTTATCAATTTAGGGAATCCAGTGTTGGTGCGGCGGCTGACGTATCCATACACCAGGACCCTGACTTCTGATTTCTGACTTAGTGCATGAAAACATTGATTGCATGTGTGTTTCAAAAAGTTTTCTTTGTGAACTCTTTGAGTTAGCTCACCAGGTATAACTTATTGACCGTGTCTCACCTATTTCTTTTCAGGATGCCTCCACGCAGACATTCAGCTAGGGTTCTAGGTATTTTACGTACTGATAGCCCACTGAATGATGAGGCCTCGATGTAGGGCCCTCTTCCAGTAGAGGCACCAGCGGAGGCACCAACGGTAGCATTACCCGTTGGGCCACTAATGCCACCAGCCCCAGCAATAGAGAGTGCACGCCGCTTGAGCACATTTCATCAGTTCCAGCGCCAGAGGCCACCTAGGTTCAGCGGAGATATAGAACCACATGTGGCTGAGGATTTGATGGAGTCCATGGTGAGAGTCTTCCAACTAGTAGGGACACCAGCTGATCTCATGGTGATCCTTGCCGCTAATCTTCTACAGGAAGCAGCAGGAATATGGAAAAGATTGATGCTCTAGTTTCATGACGAGGTGACTCTTCTCTAGGCAGACTTTGAGAGCCTATTCCGGGAAAATTTTGTCCTAGTGACTCTTTGCGCAGTACACATACAAGAGCTTCTTCATCTGAAGCCGGGCAGCATGACTGTGGCTCAGTACTCAGCAAGATTCACTGACCTCTCATGATACCCCACTGATATGGTGTGTGACCCATTCTTCAGGGACCAGAAATTTGAGTAGAGACTCAGGTGGGAGATCCGGGCTTCGATGATTTCTCTCAGCATCTAAACACAGACGGGGGTTTTAGAGTGAGCCCTCTTAGTGGAGATTTTTCTTGCTGAGCAGTCACCAACAGTGAGACCCACCACCAGTCGTCACATAGTGGAGTCTTATATAGCTGGAAACAGACAGATGTCATAGAGGTCCAAGAGGACCAGACCTATAGGTGGACGACCATAGGATTCAGGGTTGGTTGTTTAGGGTACCAGAGACAGAGCCAGTCATTCGAGGAACAACCAGTGTTACACATGTGGCGGGAAGTGTCACATGGCTCATGACTGATCCACCTGCTATACGGATGACCAGCAGATGGTTGAGGGAACTCACAGGTAGAGACAAAGGTTCGACCGAGGAGGTCCACAGGGAGCAGGCGGACGTGGTAGAGGAGATGGCCGTGCAACTAGCAGTGGGATATGATTCAATATTTTACCACCATAACCACCGGGTGGTCCACCCCGACCACAGGGACCAGGTGGACAGGGTCGAGCTCATCTCCAGGCAGTTGATACCTACGACTATGGCGCTCCGGAGATGATACGTGGTACAATCTGTGTCTATTACACCTTATCTGTAGTACTTATAGACACATGTTCTAGTCATTATTTTATTTCCACTACCCTCATTCAGAGCTTGGAGATTCCGAAAGATCCGTTGGCTCGATTCTTATGACTAGAGACTCTTATGGGAGAGGATTCGATGATTACACACTGGTGCCAGAAGTTTGAGATTACTCTAGGAGGTGAGAGCTTCGGTTGTGATCTCCTAGTAGTGACATCGAGGCCTTATGACGTCATCTGGGGTATGGAATGGTTATCTACAGTCCATGCCCAGATCGACTGTATTAGGCACAAAGTGTAGTTTGTCCGCACTGATGGGACTAGATTTACCTTCACCGGTGAGAAGGGAGACTTTGAAGCACATGATGAACTTAGCCAGAGGAGAGTGCAGCATATCACTCATTAGATGTCTAGCCTTACCCTCGGGGCGGTTGATGTGGAGAGTTCAAGCTATCTTGTAGTGGTGGACCAATATGAGGATGTCTTCCCTAATGACGTTCCGGGTCTACCTCCTCATAGGGAGGTGGACTTTTACATTGATTTGTACCCCAGGATGGCACTGATATCTACACCAGAATATCAGATGGCTCCTACGGAGCTTCGTGAGCTGCGGGTACAACTGGAGGAATTATATGGGAAAGGGTTCATCCAGCCCAGTGTTTTTCCTTGGGAAGCCCTGATTTTGTTTACCAAGAAGGCATATGGGAGCTTGAGACTTTGTGTTGACTATCGGTGCCTGAACCAGGTGATCGTGATGAAAAAGTACCCACTCCCGAGGATTGAAGACCTCTTTAATCAGCTGAAGGGAGCGTGGTGGTTCTCGAAGATAGGCCTTAGATCAGACTATCACTAGCTCAGTGTACGAGATGAGGATTTGCGGAAGAAGACTTTCAGATGTCGGTACGACCACTACGAGTTCTTGGTTATGCCATTCAGCGTGATCAACGCCCCAGCAGTGTTCATTGGACTGATGAACATGATCTTTCAGCCGTACCTTGACCACTTTGTAGTAGTCTTCATCGACGACATTTTGATCTACTCGGCTACTAAGGAGGAGCATGCCTATCATTTGCAGATAGTTCTGGAGACACTCTGAGATCACCAGCTTAATAGTAATCTCTTGAAGTTCCAATTCTAGATCTGAGAGGTTCAGTTTCTGGGACATGTCATCTCATAGGCTGGATTTGTGGTGGATCTAGAGAAAATTGAGATGGTACTTGCTTGGGAGCCACCCAGGAGTGTGATGGAGGTACAAAGTTTCTTGGGTTTGGTTGGATACTACTAAAGATTGTTACATATTTCTCCAGAGTTGCAGCACCTTTATCAGCATTGATGAAGAAGGGGCAACCCTTTGTGTTGTTGGAGAGATGCCAGCAGAGTTTTCAGGAGCTGAGGCAGAGGCTGACTAGTGCCCCCATCTTGAGACTTCCGGAGGAGGGCGTAGGGTACGCAGTCTACTGCAACACATTAGGGACCGGGATCGGATGTGTCCTGATGTAGAAGAGAGCAGTGATCACATATGGTTCTCTACAACTGAGACAACATGAGAAGAACTACGCTACCCATGACATGGAGTTAGAAGTAGTGGTCTTCTCCTTGAAGAAGTGGAGACATTACTTGATGGGCGAGTGTTTTATAGTCTACTCGGATCACAAGAGTCTCAGGTATGTCATCTCTCAGAAGGACCGGAACCTGAGACAACGACGTTGGCTTGAGTTCCTACAGGACTATGAATTCAAGACAGTCTATACTCCTGGTAAGGGGAACATTGTAGCAGATGCACCCAGCAGGAGGTATGGTATACAACTGCTAGGTGAGGTGATAAAGGATTTAGCCGCCTTATAGATATCCTTTGTGGATCGATATGGAGTAGCTTTTCTTCAGTATCTTATAGTCACTCTCCCACTCCTTTAGTGAGTCAGGGAGGCGCAACACGAGGACACTGACTGTGAGGCTCGACGTGCTCAGATATCTACAGTGTAACACCTAGAGATTTTATAAGATATATTATTTTTAATTTCTTTCATATCTTCTATTGTACACTACCCCAATATTATCTTGCGCTATACGCAACACCGTATTAGCTTGCAGTATACACAACACTAATCTTGGATCGTGTTGCACACAATTTCAAGTTTGTTTGATAGTAGTTATTCTACGCAACATTGAGTGTATATATATATATATATTCAATGTATAAATGAAATATGGTTGGATTTTGTTATACACAACAACAAAGGAGTCTTGCACTACACGCAACCCTGACTTGGCTTACATTACATGCAATCACGACCTTCCTTGATAGCGTGTGTTGTACGCAATACCGGGTTTCACAAAACAACGATATATGGTTATAATATTATTATAAACTAGCTGTTATGAATAGTATTAACTACATTTTAAATTTTATAACATTATTATTCATCTTACACATTTTCTAGAACATGGTATGAGAACAAAATAAAATTTTCAGGTAAAATAAGTATTATTCAAAAAATGCAGTTTTACCGCCTTTTGATGGCGCACTCACTTTAAATCTAGTTTTTGACATGTTTATAAGTTCAATTTGACAAAAATAAAATTCTTCTTTGGAATCAGGATATAAAAATTTACTTTGGGTAAATTTTTTATATTATTCTGATAACTTTAATATTTCAATGAATAGTACAAACATGCTATATTTAAATTAAAAACAACTTTTTTCATCGCAATAATTTATAAGGTTAAATTACAATATTGAATGGTTTTAAAGTATAAATAGAATATTTTTTTACCATTTAATATAATTTATGTCAATACCATTAATTTTACATTGAATTCATAAGTAAAAACATTTCAATCTTTGGCAATGTTTTAACTTTTAAAACCTGGTTTCTTAACAACGGGATTAATTTTAAATTAATTACTGCAAATTCTGTGTTTTTAATTTTTAAAAATGGATTCCATATTTGAATTCAGTGGGTCCAAATTATATTAATAGGTTACTTTTATTTTTTTGATATTATGAATAGTAACTATGGTAATTTTTATTTACTGTAGTTAAAGGTAAATCGGGTAATTAAGGGTAAAAATAAGATTATAAAATTACCCTAACACCTGAAAAAATTCCATTGGATGTATAAAAGTTGACCCATATCACCTAAGGGTCAGAATAGATTCATTTTATGGACTTTTTACCATGGAAAAAATTTAATTATTATTAAAACCAAAGAAAGTGACAAGGTGTCACTCTCTTAAATCTTATAAGTATAATAATTTTAATTTAGTGATAAACTTCATGAAACTTAGAACATGAATTGTAACACCCCGAGATTTTATGAAAAATATTCTTTTTAATTTCATTAATGTCCTGTGTTGTACGCTACACCAAAAGGAGCTTGCTCAACATGCATCCTTACCTTTCCTTGTATTACACGCAATCGCGACCTTCCTCGATAGCGTGTGTGGTACGCAATACCGAGTTTCACTAAACAACGATATACTATTAAAATATTATTAAAACTAGCCGTTATGAATAGTAATAACCACCTTTTAAAATTTTAGAAATTTTATCTCTCAAAATGGACTTCATTTTTGGATTCGGAGTATCGAATTTAGCCTAAGGTGAAATTTTGGTACTTTTCGGATAACTTTCATATTTTGATGAATAGTGAAAATTACTAAATTTTAATTAAAAACAACTTTTTCAATTGAAATAATTAATAGTGATAAATTATTAATTTGAGTGGTTTTAAAGTATATTTAGAATATATTTTTACAATTTAATACAATTTTGGTCATTGGATGTAATTTCACATTTAAACCAGTCATAAACAAGTGTCAATCTTTTGATAGTTATTATCTCTTAAAAACACGCCTTTTGTTTTGACAACGGGAATTAATTTTTAAATTAATTAATGCAACTGATATGTTTTGAATTTGGTAAAATAGAAATCATTTTTGAGTTCATAATATCAAATATAGCTTAGGCCTAATTTTTGGCATTTTTCTGAAAACTTTCAATTTTTGATGAATAGTGAAACCACTAAGTGGTAGTTAAAAAAACTGAATTTTTCCTAAAACTTATTTTTACCGCTTCTGTGAGTGGAATTTCAAAAAATCTGAGAGACACGGTTGATGTCAGTAAGTAAAATGTGGTTCAATGAGATGAAAATAATTTTTGGTGAATAGTAACTTTTTACTTTTTTTTACCACGGTTAAAAGTAAATAGGGTAATTAAGGGTAGAAATGATATTATTATTACCCTAACACATGTCGTAATTCTATTGCACAAGTTTTATTCGACCAAAAACAAACTTAGGAATAAAATATGACCATTTAGGCCCACTTGGATTAGATTAGGACATTTATTAATAATTTATTTAAAGAAGGGTTAAAAGAGTTAAAATCAAAGTTTATTTAATAAACCATTTTTAATATAGGGTTATACATAAGATAAATTCTATTTTAAATATTCATTAGAAAGATAAAAAGATTTCCTACATAATGATATTTTATTTATAATTTTAAGACTTTAAATAAATTAATTTATTTATGACACAACGATGATGTAATAATTACCCTTTTAAGGAAATGATAACATAATTGATGTTATAAATGCTCAAATAAATGTAATTTGAGACTTTTTATGAATTCACTAATTTTCTAGGTTACTATGATATATTAGTGTTGATTTAATCAACTTGTTTCGAACATATAATTCTGTTATGACTTTCACAAAAATCATATATCAAATAGTGTCAAAATTGACACAAAATAGTTTTTAAATCAAATATTATATTATTAATTGTTATTTTATTCCTAAAAATATACGGTTCGGCCAAATGACTTAGATAAGGATATATATATTAATAATAAACAACTTGGGGTTCTTTTGGCATGTTATAGTCAGTGTATTAACCATATAGTGTAAGAAAACAAAAAGACACGGTAAAAGTTAAATTATTTAACTTAGAGTTAAATCTAATTGATAAGGTTAAAATATTAAGCTAAACTTGTCTAAATCCTATTGGATGAGATGATTTCGACCCATACCCACCTTAGCCTCTAAATAAATCAATTTGGAGCTATTTAGAACCGAAATTGACTTTATAATAAAATAATATTTTTAGATATTCCTAAGATACCCCTCTCCTCCCTTATAAAAGGGCACCTCCTCCCCCTCCTCCTCACACCAATTTGAGCACTCAAGATCGGCCAACCCATGCAAAAATCCCTTCTCCACTTCCCTAGAATAATCATAGAGGTCCTGGTCTTCTTTAAAGACCAATCTTAGTTCCCTAAGTGGAGGATTCAAAGAGGCGTTTCAAAGAAGAGGTAATATCCATTACCGATCTTTTCAATTTCTTTCTTCTTCAACTTCTTCTTCTTTAGTTGTTTCATGATAAAGTAATAACATCAGTATTAATTACATACTGATATGTTATTATAAATTTGAAACAACTCTAATTCACCTTCTATCCATCCTACGGAAAAATGAAATCACCGCGCGTGCGTACGTACGGAATACCGTCTCCACGCCGTGGTGTATTCTATTTTCCACCATCACCTTACAAGGATGGGTATAATGGTGTAATGAGTAACTATATATGATTATTATAAAGTGATATTGATACTGAAATATTATAAATACACTTAAATACAATTCCACGATCATGGGAACAATATCATCGCTCGTGCGTACGTACGGAATACCGTCTCCACGATGTGATGCGACTCGTTCTACACGATCATCATTACATAGTAATTATATAAATGAATTGAATGAATAAATATGATATATGTTACACTAATACCATTCTGGATATAAGGTATCTATAACCTTAAAAGAAGAATAAGAATTTATTCGGCAAAACACGCATAAGAACAAAAGGCAATAAAGACCCGAGTAACAAGTAACAATGAAATATTACTAATAAGAAGCTAAGAATATGACCATATATGATATCATATCAATATTTATGATTCTGGAATAAGTCAATAACATTATTTAAACCATTATACAATAGCTTCAGACATGTACAAAGCAAATCAGACCTAAGGTAAGGGAAATATCACAATCTCATTTTTATCCGAGATTGTTTATACTTTGGTATTTACTGGGGTGTATTTTATCATCCAAATCCATGTCTCCTCAATATGTAATATTATTTCCATCCACCTAAAATTTTTTAAATCCAATTTTACCCTTCAGTGAGTTTTTAGTAAAATATATGAAAGGAATCTTTTGTCGTTTTTCGTACGAGGTAATTTTTTGACTTTTCCGACAAAAGTACGAGAAGAATGTTTTCTTTTAACTTATACGACATGAATGGATTTTTAAAACATTATTTCCAAGAAGCATCCTTTACAAGTTTTCAAGTTTATTTTTAATCAACTTCTTTTATTTTAAAGTTTTATGACATGTTAAGAAAGGAAAAATGTTTTTGAAGAAGAAATAATATTTTCCTCAAAAATGGAGTTCAAGTGTTTTATCAAAATTATTTTCCATCTAAGATAGTAAATGGTTCTGTTTTTATCCCTATTATTACATTGATTTTATTATGTTGTGATGGAATTATTTTTATGAATTACTTTATCTTATATGAATTGTTTTATGATGTCATGATGTTTAAGATTCCCATTTGTATTACATGGGTTATGCAATGATGTATGATTTATGATTTTGTGGCACACATAAGAATGGTATCATTATGAGATGGGTGGGACCTATATCTCCCTCCAATGCATTGGGTAAAGATTTTATATCTCATGAGATAGACATGGCTGGAATGGTAGGTTATACCGGTTCAGTGAAACAGGACTGAAACGAGGGTGACTCGGTTCAGAAATGGACTTTGTCCACTAAGATAGTCTTGGCAATGAGTCTTGACTAACAAGAAATTATTCTCTATTATTATGTGTGTATGCCACAAAATTTCATGTCTTAAGTTATGATTACTGTTATTACATTTCACTGCCATGATTTATCCCATGTTATGAAATTATGATCTTTTTTGCAGGTTAAGATTTCCAAAAGTTATGTGCTTATTTATATTATGTGATTGATATTTCTTTTGTTTACCCTTACTGAACATTTGAGCTCACCCCTTTTATGTTTAATTTTCCCCAGGATATAAAAAAAGGTTTTAGGTATAAAAAAAGAAGATCTTTATGGGAGATGTTGAAGATCTTTCACCAGGATTAGAAGATTATATTCCGAGTTTCTAAAGACACTAAACTATTACGATCCTTGTGTGTGTGTTTTTGTTATGTACTAAGTATTCCGAAAATGTAATGTAATGTCAATGTACGTCAAGCTTCGGGTCTCTACAGTTGGTATCAGAGGAAAGGTTTCGTCAACCTTTGGAATCTAGGATGCGAAAACGTTAGTGAGATCCCTAGAGATATTTCTAAGGTATTTCTAGGGATGCCCCTAAGGATAAGTATACGTATAGGATACAGTCCTAGAACTACGGTAACGATCATAGAATTTAACCTAAGATGTTAGACATTGAAGGTACTCCCCATTTATTATGTTGTTTTCCCTAGCATGATTTTTGCCTCTCACACTATTCTTTTTGGGTTTTAGACGACGGCTGGAACCCGAAGGAACCGTGTTGATCAATACAATGGAAAATGCAATGATTGCACTCCTGAACAAACAAATGTTATGGGAGATAGAGTGCAAAATCTTATTGCTATACTTACACAAGATATGAATCATTCTGGACTTCCAAATGAGCAGAGAAGGGAATAATATTCTATTGAGTCCTTCATGAGGCAACGTTCACCTTCTTTCAGTGGGTCTTCTGATCCACTTGTTGCTGAACAATGGATCAGTACCACTAAAAAGATATTTTCAGATCTTCAATGTTCTGAACATGATAAAGTCATCTTAGCAGTATATCGTTTGGAAGGTGAAGCTGATCAATGGTGGAATCTTATCAAGAATACGAGGCCAAGAGATGAAATTGAGTCCATGGAATGGGACGAGTTTAAGAACTTTTTTTCAATAAGTACTTCCCTCGTATTCTTCGAACAAAGATGGAGAAGGAGTTTCTTGAACTAAAGAAAAAGGATGATGAATCTGTTGGTATATATGAAGTGAATTTTACAAGACTTGCAAGGTATGCATATGGCATTATCATCCAACCTGAAAGTAAATTTGATCGATTTTTCAGTGGCTTAAAACCAAGTCTTCATAGGGCATTAGATATAAGAGACTTCAGTAGCTATGAAGAAATTGTGCATTGTTCTATCAAGTTAGAAATGGAAGTTGGTGATACATATCCATCTCATGGTTTTGACAAGAAACAAAAGATGGAGTTCAAGGAGAAATCTCAGAATAACGGTGAAAAGAAGATGAATGTTTCCTTATGCACAAAGTGTTGAAAGAAGCATGGTGGCGATTGTCTTAAAGGGACTAGAAAATGTTTTAAGTGTGGAAGAGAAGGTCATAGAGCAGCTGAGTGTAGAAGTAATGGAAAAAGGGTTTCTAATGATGTGAATAAAGCAAACACTGTAGAGAACGCACCACCAACACTTCAATGCTTCAAGTGCAAGGAAATGGGGCATTATGATAATAAATTCCCTAATCCAAGGGTTAGTGATGATCAACATGAGCAACCACTTAAGGCAAAGGACAAAGGGAAGTCACATGCGATCACTATTGGCGATGTTGAATATGACAACGATGTGGTGGAATGATTAAGTGTTTATGTAATGGGATTCCAAAATAGTGTTGTATATTGTATCATGGAATATTGAAATATTTATGTATTGGTCTATTGGGGTTTTCAATAATTTTATGGTACCAGTAACCATGGAAAGTGATTGAGATATTTTTGGAAAAAGAATGATATGTGCATAATGAAGGGAAAACGAGAAAATTAAATATTTGACAGTATTCATGAGCTCATGATTGATATAAGGACTAAGTGATATCATGGTTTGAGTATATTGAATTTTGAGGATTTTGGTATGTGGAAAGTGTTAACTTTTAACAGCACTCATGTTTTCAATAAGGTTCAATGGTTATTCAAGAGAATACATGATTAAGGACTTTGAATGTTTGGAATGTGACCAAAAAAACATATCTTATGATATATGGGGATCAACGATGGTATTAAATCTCTGGTAATTGTTTTCACTATGTTATGAGAGTGGACTGAAGTATTATGGATAAGCCTAAAGATTGGAATGAATTATGTTGGACATAAGTTAGTATTGTTTAAGGATAGAAGTTTTTTGATATTATTGATGGGATGTTATAGTAATATAGTTTTAGAAAAAGGACAACCTGCAGGACAGGCGACAACCCATCGCGTCGGACAAGGCTGTAGGAATCGAACCCACAACCGAAGTGCGACTGGCCTTTATCGCCTATCACTGGCCTACAGGAAGTCCCTGTTTAGTAGAAACTATTTTTATTATATTAAGCAGTATGATATATGAATTATAAGTCCATTTTAGGAACCATATATGATTAATCTGACTATATAATGACTTATGTATATTTAATAACTTTTGCTAACCTTTTGTTTGAGACAGATGGAATGACCCATCATTCTATCACATGATCTGCTAACACTTCACGAATAACAAATTCAACTTCATTTATTTAAGAGATGAAGTGGAAATTGTTCAAGGCACGAACAATAGTGAGATTGTACCAAAATAAAGTAAGTATTTATTCTAATTCAAATTCTTCAACTTTAGGGAAACGATCTTGAAAACCAAAAATGTTGTCCTAGTGCTCTTATATCTGATTAATCAGATGGTACCTTAGATCATCACAAATTTATGGATTTGTGATTGTTGGCTTTTCCATAGCCATGTTCTCTACCACTCTCCATCAGAACATGATGGTTATATTTTTCTTCCATATCCATATTTTCACTTATATGGAAACCCAATGATTAGTTTATTTGGGTAACCGTTACGTTTCATACTTTTGTTTTTAAATATTGGTTTTGGTTTTCCTTTTTACGATGTGGGTTTCTATTAAAAAAACTTTCGAATAGTAAACCATTTATAACCTCAATGAATTTCGAGGGCGAAATTCATTTTAAGGGGGGTAGAATGTAACACCCCGAGATTTTATGAAAAATATTCTTTTTAATTTCATTAATGTCCTGTGTTGTACGCTACACCAAAAGGAGCTTGCTCAACATGCATCCTTGACTTTCCTTGTATTACACGCAATCGCGACCTTCCTCGATAGCGTGTGTAGTACGCAATACCGAGTTTCACTAAACAACGATATGCTATTAAAATATTATTAAAACTAGCCGTTATGAATAGTAATAACCACCTTTTAAAATTTTAGAAATTTTATCTCTCAAAATGGACTTCATTTTTGGATTCGGAGTATCGAATTTAGCCTAAGGTGAAATTTTGGTACTTTTCGGATAACTTTCATATTTTGAT
The DNA here is from genome assembly GCA_963277665.1 of Viscum album. NCBI lineage: Eukaryota > Viridiplantae > Streptophyta > Magnoliopsida > Santalales > Viscaceae > Viscum > Viscum album. The sequence goes on from OY728141.1 coordinate 145,331,508, forward strand.
GAATAGTGAAAATTACTAAATTTTAATTAAAAACAACTTTTCCAATCGAAATAATAAATAGTGATAAATTATTAATTTGAGTGGTTTTAAAGTATATTTAGAATATATTTTTACAATTTAATACAATGTTGGTCATTGGATGTAATTTCACATTTAAACCAGTTATAAACAAGTGTCAATCTTTTGATAGTTATTATCTCTTAAAAACACGCCTTTTGTTTTGACAACGGAAATTAATTTTTAAATTAATTAATGCAACTGATATGTTTTGAATTTGGTAAAATAGAAATCATTTTTGAGTTCATAATATCAAATATAGCTTAGGCCTAATTTTTGGCATTTTTCTGAAAACTTTCAATTTTTGATGAATAGTGAAACCACTAAGTGGTAGTTAAAAAAACTGAATTTTTCCTAAAACTTATTTTTACCGCTTCTGTGAGTGGAATTTCAAAAAATCTGAGAGACACGGTTGATGTCAGTAAGTAAAATGTGGTTCAATGAGATGAAAATAATTTTTGGTGAATAGTAACTTTTTACTTTTTTTTTACCACGGTTAAAAGTAAATAGGGTAATTAAGGGTAGAAATGATATTATTATTACCCTAACACATGTCGTAATTCTATTGCACAAGTTTTATTCGACCAAAAACAAACTTAGGAATAAAATATGACCATTTAGGCCCACTTGGATTAGATTAGGACATTTATTATTAATTTATTTAAAGAAGGGTTAAAAGAGTTAAAATCAAAGTTTATTTAATAAACCATTTTTAATATAGGGTTATACATAAGATAAATTCTATTTTAAATATTCATTAGAAAGATAAAATGATTTCCTACATAATGATATTTTATTTATAATTTTAAGACTTTAAATAAATTAATTTATTTATGACACAACGATGATGTAATAATTACCCTTTTAAGGAAATGTTAACATAATTGATGTTATAAATGCTCAAATAAATGTAATTTGAGACTTTTTATGAATTCACTAATTTTATAGGTTACTATGATATATTAGTGTTGATTTAATCAACTTGGTCTGAACATATAATTCTTTTATGACTTTCAAAAAAATCATATATCAAATAGTGTCAAAATTGACACAAAATAGTTTTTAAATCAAATATTATATTATTAATTGTTATTTTATTCCTAAAAATATACGGTTCGGCAAAATGACTTAGATAAGGATATATATATTAATAATAAACAACTTGGGGATCTTTTGGCATGTTATAGTAAGTGTATTAACCATATAGTGTAAGAAAACAAAAAGACACGGTAAAAGTTAAATTATTTAACTTAGAGTTAAATCTAATTGATAAGGTTAAAATAATAATCTAAACTTGTCTAAATCATATTGGATGAGATGATTTCGACCCATACCCACCTTAGCCTCTAAATGAATCAATTTGGAGCTATTTAGAACCGAAATTGACTTTATAATAAAATAATATTTTTAGATATTCCTAAGATACCCCTCTCCTCCCTTATAAAAGGGCACCTCCTCCCCCTCCTCCTCACACCAATTTGAGCACTCAAGATCGGACAAACCCTGAAAAAATCCCTTTTCCACTTCCCTAGAATAATCATAGAGGTCCTGGTCTTCTTCAAATACCAATCTTAGTTCCCTAAGTGGAGGATTCAAAGAGGCGTTTCAAAGAAGAGGTAATATCCATTACCGATCTTTTCAATTTCTTTCTTCTTCAACTTCTTATTATTTAGTTGTTTCATGATAAAGTAATAACATCAGTATTAATTACATACTGATATGTTATTATAAATTTGAAACAACTCTAATTCACCTTCTATCCATCCTACGGAAAAATGAAATCACCGCGCATGCGTACGTACGGAATACCGTCTCCACGCCGTGGTGTATTCTATTTTCCACCATCACCTTACAAGGATGGGTATAATGGTGTAATGAGTAACTATATATGATTATTATAAAGTTATATTGATACTGAAATATTATAAATACACTTAAATACAATTCCACGATCATGGGAACAATATCATCACTCGTGCGTACGTACGGAATACCGTCTCCACGATGTGATGCGACTCGTTCTACATGATCATCATTACATAGTAATTATATAAATGAATTGAATGAATAAATATGATATATGTTACACTAATACCATTCTGGATATAAGGTATCTATAACCTTAAAAGAAGAATAAGAATTTATTCGGCAAAACACGCATAAGAACAAAAGGCAATAAAGACCCGAGTAACAAGTAACAATGAAATATTACTAATAAGAAGCTTAGAATATGACCATATATGATATCATATCAATATTTATGATTCTGGAATAAGTAAATAACATTATTTAAACCATTATACAATAGATTCAGACACGTACAAAGCAAATCAGACCTAAGGTAAGGGAAATATCACAATCTCATTTTTATCCGAGATTGTTTATACTTTGGTATTTACTGGGGTGTATTTTATCAGCCAAATCCATGTCTCCTCAATATGTAATATTATTTCCATCCACCTAAAATTTTTTAAATCCAATTTTACCCTTCAGTGAGTTTTTAGTAAAATATATGAAAGGAATCTTTTGTCGTTTTTCGTACGAGGTAAGTTTTTGACTTTTCCGACAAAAGTACGAGAAGAATGTTTTCTTTTAACTTATACGACATGAATGGATTTTTAAAACATTATTTACAAGAAGCATACTTTACAAGTTTTCAAGTTTATTTTTAATCAACTTCTTTTATTTTAAAGTTTTATGACATGTTAAGAAAGGAAAAATGTTTTTGAAGAAGAAAGGATATTTTCCTCACGAATGGAGTTCAAGTGTTTTATCAAAATTATTTTCCATCTAAGATAGTAAATGGTTCTGTTTTTATCCCTATTATTACATTGATTTTATTATGTTGTGATGGAATTATTTTTATGAATTACTTTATCTTATATGAATTGTTTTATGATGTCATGATGTTTAAGATTACCATTTGTATTACATGGGTTATGCAATGATGTATGATTTATGATTTTGTGGCACACATAAGAATGGTATCATTATGAGATGGGTGGGACCTATATCTCCCTCCAATTCATTGGGTAAAGATTTTATATCTCATGAGATAGACATGGCTAGAACGGTAGGTTATACCGGTTCAGTGAAACAGGACTGAAACGAGGGTGACTCGGTTCAGAAATGGACTTTGTCCACTAAGATAGTCTTGGAAATGAGTCTTGACTAACAAGAAATGATTCTCTATTATTATGTGTGTATGCCACAAAATTTCATGTTTTATGTTATGATTACTGTGATTACATTTCACTGCCATGATTTATCCCATGTTATGAAATTATGATCTTTTTTGCAGGTTAAGATTTCCAAAAGTTATGTGCTTATTTATATTATGTGATTGATATTTCTTTTGTTTACCCTCACTGAACATTTGAGCTCACCCCTTTTATGTTTAATTTTCCCCAGGATATAGAAAAAGGTTTTAGGTATAAAAAAAAGAAGATCTTTATGGGAGATGTTGAAGATCTTTCACCAGGATTAGAAGATTATATTCCGAGTTTCTAAAGACACTAAACTATTACGATCCTTGTGTGTGTGTTTTTGTTATGTACTAAGTATTCCGCAAATGTAATGTAATGTCAATGTATGTCAAGCTTCGGGTCTCTACAGTTGGTATCAGAGGAAAGGTTTAGTCAACCTTTGGAATCTAGGATGCGAAAATTTTAGTGAGATCCCTAGAGATATTTCTAAGGTATGTCTAGGGATGCCCCTAAGGATAAGTATACGTATAGGATACAGTCCTAGAACTACGGTAACGATCATAGAATTTAACCTAAGATGTTAGACATTGAAGGTACTCCCCATTTATTATGTTGTTTTCCCTAGCATGATTTTTGCCTCTCACACTATTCTTTTTGGGTTTTAGACGACGGCTGGAACCCGAAGGAACCGTGTTGATCAATACAATGGAAAATGAAATGATTGCACTCCTGAACAAACAAATGTTATGGGAGATAGAGTGAAAAATATTATTGCTATACTTACACAAGCTATGAATCATTCTGGACTTCCAAATGAGCAGAGAAGGGAACAATATTCTATTGAGTCCTTCTTGAGGCAACGTTCAGCTTCTTTCAGTGGGTCTTCTGATCCACTTGTTGCTGAACAATGGATCAGTACCACTAAAAAGATATTTTCAGATCTTCAATGTTCTGAACATGATAAAGTCATCTTAGCAGTATATCGTTTGGAAGGTGAAGCTGATCAATGGTGTAATCTTATCAAGAATATGAGGCCAAGAGATGAAATTGAGTCCATGGAATGGGACGAGTTTAAGAACTTATTTTTCAATAAGTACTTCCCTCGTATTCTTCAAACAAAGATGGAGAAGGAGTTTCTTGAACTAAAGAAAAAGGATGATGAATCTGTTGGTATATACGAAGTGAATTTTACAAGACTTGCAAGGTATGCATCTGGCATTATCATCCAACCTTAAAGTAAAGTTGATCGATTTTTCAGTGGCTTAAAACCAAGTCTTCGAAGGGCATTAGCTATAAGAGACTTCAGTAGCTATGAAGAAATTGTGCGTTGTGCTATCAAGTTAGAAATGGAAGTTGGTGATACATATCCATCTCATGGTTTTGACAAGAAACAAAAGATGGAGTTCAAGGAGAAATCTCAGAATAACGGTGAAAAGAAGATGAATGTTTACTTATGCACAAAGTGTTGAAAGAAGCATGGTGGAGATTGTCTTAGAGGGACTAGAAAATGTTTTAAGTGTGGAAGAGAAGGTCATAGAGCAGCTGAGTGTCGAAGTAATGGAAAAAGGGTTTCTAATGATGTGAATAAAGCAAACACTGTAGAGAACGCACCACCAACACTTCAATGCTTCAAGTGCAAGGAAATGGGGCATTATGCTAATAAATTCCCTAATCCAAGGGTTAGTGATGATCAACATGAGCAACCACTTAAGGCAAAGGAAAAAAGGGAAGTCACATGCGATCACTATTGGAGATGTTGAATATGACAACGATGTGGTGGAATGATTAAGTGTTTATGTAATGGGATTCCAAAATAGTGTTGTATATTGTATCGTGGAATATTGAAATATTTATGTATTGGTCTATTGTGGTTTTCAATAATTTTATGGTACCAGTAACCATGGAAAGTGATTGAGATATTTTTGGAAAAAGAATGATATGTGCATAATGAAGGGAAAACGAGAAAATGAAATATTTGACAGTATTCATGAGCTCATGATTGATATAAGGACTAAGTGATATCATGGTTTGAGTATATTGAATTTTGAGGATTTTGGTATGTGGAAAGTGTTAACTTTTAACAGCACTCATGTTTTCAATAAGGTTCAATGGTTATTCAAGAGAATACATGATTAAGGACTTTGAATGTTTGGAATGTGACCAACAAAACATATCTTATGATATATGGGGATCAACGATGGTATTAAATCTCTGGTAATTGTTTTCACTATGTTATGAGAGTGGACTGAAGTATTATGGATAAGCTTAAAGATTGGAATGGATTATGTTGGACATAAGTTAGTATTGTTTAAGGATAGAAGTTTTTTGATATTATTGATGGGATGTTATAGTAATATAGTTTTAGAAAAAGGACAACCTGCAGGACGGGCGACAGCCCGTCGCGTCGGACAAGGCTGTAGGAATCGAACCCACAACCGAAGTGCGACTGGCCTTTATCGCCTATCACTGGCCTACAGGAAGTCCCTGTTTAGTAGAAACTATTTTTATTATATTAAGCAGTATGATATATGAAGTATAAGTCCATTTTAGGAACCATATATGATTAATCTGACTATATAATGACTTATGTATATTTAATAACTTTTGCTAACCTTTTGTTTGAGACAGATGGAATGACCCATCATTCTATCACATGATCTGCTAACACTTCACGAATAACAAATTCAACTTCATTTATTTAAGAGATTATGTGGAAATTGTTCAAGGCACGAACAACAGTGAGATTGTACCAAAATAAAGTAAGTATTTATTCTAATTCAAATTCTTCAACTTTAGGGAAACGATCTTGAAAACCAAAAATGTTGTCCTAGTGCTCTTATATCTGATTAATCAGATGGTACCTTAGATCGTCACAAATTTATGGATTTGTGATTGTTGGCTTTTCCATAGCCATGTTCTCTACCACTCTCCATCAGAACATGATGGTTATATTTTTCTTCCATATCCATATTTTCACCTATGTGGAAACCCAATGATTAGTTTATTTGGGTAACCGTTAAGTTTCATAATTTTGTTTTTAAAGATTGGTTTTGGGTTTCCTTTTTACGATGTGGGTTTCTATTAAAGAAACTTTTGAATAGTAAACCATTTATAACCTCAATGAATTTCGAGGGCGAAATTCATTTTAAGGGGGGTAGAATGTAACACCCCGAGATTTTATGAAAAATATTCTTTTTAATTTCATTAATGTCCTGTGTTGTACGCTACACCAAAAGGAGCTTGCTCAACATGCATCCTTGACTTTCCTTGTATTACACGCAATCGCGACCTTCCTCGATAGCGTGTGTAGTTCGCAATACCGAGTTTCACTAAACAACGATATGCTATTAAAATATTATTAAAACTAGCCGTTATGAATAGTAATAACCACCTTTTAAAATTTTAGAAATTTTATCTCTCAAAATGGACTTCATTTTTGGATTCGGAGTATCGAATTTAGCCTAAGGTGAAATTTTGGTACTTTTCGGATAACTTTCATATTTTGATGAATAGTGAAAATTACTAAATTTTAATTAAAAACAACTTTTCCAATCGAAATAATTAATAGTGATAAATTATTAATTTGAGTGGTTTTAAAGTATATTTAGAATATATTTTTACAATTTAATACAATTTTGGTCATTGGATGTAATTTCACATTTAAACCAGTTATAAACAAGTGTCAATCTTTTGATAGTTATTATCTCTTAAAAACACGCCTTTTGTTTTGACGAGAATTAATTTTTAAATTAATTAATGCAACTGATATGTTTTGAATTTGGTAAAATAGAAATCATTTTTGAGTTCATAATATCAAATATAGCTTAGGCCTAATTTTTGGCATTTTTCTGAAAACTTTCAATTTTTGATGAATAGTGAAACCACTAAGTGGTAGTTAAAAAAACTGAATTTTTCCTAAAACTTATTTTTACCGCTTCTGTGAGTGGAATTTCAAAAAATCTGAGAGACACGGTTGATGTCAGTAAGTAAAATGTGGTTCAATGAGATGAAAATAATTTTTGGTGAATAGTAACTTTTTACTTTTTTTTTACCGCGGTTAAAAGTAAATAGGGTAATTAAGGGTAGAAATGATATTATTATTACCCTAACACATGTCGTAATTCTATTTCACAAGTTTTATTAGACAAAAAACAAACTTAGGAATAAAATATCACCATTTAGGCCCACTTGGATTAGATTAGGACATTTATTATTAATTTATTTAAAGAAGGGTTAAAAGAGTTAAAATCAAAGTTTATTCACTAAACCATTTTTAATATAGGGTTATACATAAGATAAATTAGATTTTAAATATTCATTAGAAAGCTAAAAAGATTTCCTACATAATGATAGTTTATTTATAATTTTAAGACTTTAAATAAATTAATTTATTTATGACACAACGATGATGTAATAATTACCCTTTTAAGGAAATGTTAACATAATTGATGTTATAAAAGCTCAAATAAATGTAATTTGAGAATTTTTATGAATTCACTAATTTTCTAGGTTACTATGATATATTAGTGTTGATTTAATCAACTTGGTTCGAACATATAATTCTGTTATGACTTTCACAAAAATCATATATCAAATAGTGTCAAAATTGACACAAAATAGTTTTTAAATTAAATATAATATTATTAATTGTTATTTTATTCCTAAAAATATACGGTTCGGCCAAATGACTTATATAAGGATATATATATTAATAATAAACAACTTGGGGTTCTTTAGGCATGTTATAGTAAGTGTATTAACCATATAGTGTAAGAAAACAAAAAAACACGGTAAAAGTTAAATTATTTAACTTATAGTTAAATCTAATTGATAAGGTTAAAATAATAAGATAAACTTGTCTAAATCCTATTGGATGAGATGATTTCGACCCATACCCACCTTAGCCTCTAAATAAATCAATTTGGAGCTATTTAGAACCGAAATTGACTTTATAATAAAATAATATTTTTAGATATTCCTAAGATACCCCTCTCCTCCCTTATAAAAGGGCACCTCCTCCCCCTCCTCCTCACACCAATTTGAGCACTCAAGATCGTCCAACCCCTACAAAAATCCCTTATCCACTTACCTAGAATAATCATAGAGGTCCTGGTCTTCTTCAAAGACCAATATTAGTTCCCTAAGTGGAGGATTCAAAGAGGCGTTTCAAAGAAGAGGTAATATCCATTACCGATCTTTTCAATTTCTTTCTTCTTCAACTTCTTCTTCTTTAGTTGTTTCATGATAAAGTAATAACATCAGTATTAATTACATACTGATATGTTATTATAATTTTGAAACAACTCTAATTCACCTTCTATCCATCCTACGGAAAAATGAAATCACCGCGCGTGCGTACGTACGGAATACCGTCTCCACGCCGTGGTGTATTCTATTTTCCACCATCACCATACAAGGATGGGTATAATGGTGTAATGAGTAACTATATATGATTATTATAAAGTGATATTCATACTGAAATATTATAAATACACTTAAATACAATTCCACGATCATGGGAACAATATCATCGCTCGTGCGTACGTACGGAATACCGTCTCCACGATGTGATGCGACTCGTTCTACATGATCATCATTACATAGTAATTATATAAATGAATTGAATGAATAAATATGATATATTTTACACTAATACCATTCTGGATATAAGGTATCTATAACCTTAAAAGAAGAATAAGAATTTATTCGGCAAAACACACATAAGAACAAAAGGCAATAAAGACCCGAGTAACAAGTAACAATGAAATATTACTAATAAGAAGCTAAGAATATGACCATATATGATATCATATCAATATTTATGATTCTGGAATAAGTCAATAACATTATTTAAACCATTATACAATAGATTCAGAAACGTACAAAGCAAATCAGACCTAAGGTAAGGGAAATATCACAATCTCATTTTTATCCGAGATTGTTTATACTTTGGTATTTACTGGGGTGTATTTTATCATCCAAATCCATGTCTCCTCAATATGTAATATTATTTCCATACACCTAAAATTTTTTAAATCCAATTTTACCCTTCAGTGAGTTTTTAGTAAAATATATGAAAGGAATCTTTTGTCGTTTTTCGTACGAGGTAATTTTTTGACTTTTCCGACAAAAGTACGAGAAGAATGTTTTCTTTTAACTTATACGACATGAATGGATTTTTAAAACATTATTTCCAAGAAGCATCCTTTACAAGTTTTCAAGTTTATTTTTAATCAACTTCTTTTATTTTAAAGTTTTATGACATGTTAAGAAAGGAAAAATGTTTTTGAAGAAGAAAGGATATTTTCCTCAAGAATGGAGTTCAAGTGTTTTATCAAAATTATTTTCCATCTAAGATAGTAAATGGTTCTGTTTTTATCCCTATTATTACATTGATTTTATTATGTTGTGATGGAATTATTTTTATGAATTACTTTATCTTATATGAATTGTTTTATGATGTCATGATGTTTAAGATTCCCATTTGTATTACATGGGTTATGCAATGATGTATGATTTATGATTTTGTGGCACACATAAGAATGGTATCATTATGAGATGGGTGGGACCTATATCTCCCTCCAATGCATTGGGTAAAGATTTTATATCTCATGAGATAGACATGGCTGGAACGGTAGGTTATACCGGTTCAGTGAAACAGGACTGAAACGAGGGTGACTCGGTTCAGAAATGGACTTTGTCCACTAAGATAGTCTTGGAAATGAGTCTTGACTAACAAGAAATGATTCTCTATTATTATGTGTGTATGCCACAAAATTTCATGTTTTAAGTTATGATTACTGTGATTACATTTCACTGCCATGATTTATCCCATGTTATGAAATTATGATCTTTTTTGCAGGTTAAGATTTCCAAAAGTTATGTGCTTATTTATATTATGTGATTGATATTTCTTTTGTTTACCCTTACTAAACATTTGAGCTCACCCCTTTTATGTTTAATTTTCTCCAGGATATAAAAAAAGGTTTTAGGTATAAAAAAAAGAAGATCTTTATGGGAGATGTTGAAGATCTTTCACCAGGATTAGAAGATTATATTCCGAGTTTCTAAAGACACTAAACTATTACGATCCTTGTGTGTGTGTTTTTGTTATGTACTAAGTATTCCGCAAATGTAATGTAATGTCAATGTACGTCAAGCTTCGGGTCTCTACAGTTGGTATCAGAGGAAAGGTTTAGTCAACCTTTGGAATCTAGGATGCGAAAATGTTAGTGAGATCCCTAGAGATATTTCTAAGGTATGTCTAGGGATGCCCCTAAGGATAAGTATACGTATAGGATACAGTCCTAGAACTACGGTAACGATCATAGAATTTAACCTAAGATGTTAGACATTGAAGGTACTCCACATTTATTATGTTGTTTTCCCTAGCATGATTTTTGCCTCTCACACTATTCTTTTTGGGTTTTAGATGATGGCTGGAACCCGAAGGAACCGTGTTGATCAATACAATGGAAAATGCAATGATTGCACTCCTGAACAAACAAATGTTATGGGAGATAGATTGAAAAATCTTATTGCTATACTTACACAAGCTATGAATCATTCTGGACTTCCAAATGAGCAGAGAAGGGAACAATATTCTATTGAGTCCTTCATGAGGCAACGTTCACCTTCTTTCAGTGGGTCTTCTGATCCACTTGTTGCTGAACAATGGATCAATACCACTAAAAAGATATTTTCAGATCTTCAATGTTCTGAACATGATAAAGTCATCTTAGCAGTATATCGTTTGCAAGGTGAAGCCGATCAATGGTGGAATCTTTTCAAGAATACGAGGCCAAGAGATGAAATTGAGTCCATGGAATGGGACGAGTTTAAGAACTTATTTTTCAATAAGTACTTCCCTCGTATTCTTCGAACAAAGATAGAGAAGGAGTTTCTTGAACTAAAGAAAAAGGATGATGAATCTGTTGGTATATACGAAGTGAATTTTACAAGACTTGCAAGGTATGCATCTGGCATTATCATCCAACCTGAAAGTAAAGTTGATTGATTTTTCAGTGGCTTAAAACCAAGTCTTCGAAGGGCATTAGCTATAAGAGACTTCAGTAGCTATGAAGAAATTGTGCGTTGTGCTATCAAGTTAGAAATGGAAGTTGGTGATACATATCCATCTCATGGTTTTGACAAGAAACAAAAGATGGAGTTCAAGGAGAAATCTCAGAATAACGGTGAAAAGAAGATGAATGTTTCCTTATGCACAAAGTGTTGAAAGAAGCATGGTGGAGATTGTCTTAAAGGGACTAGAAAATGTTTTAAGTGTGGAAGAGAAGGTCATAGAGCAGCTGAGTGTCGAAGTAATGGAAAAAGGGTTTCTAATGATGTGAATAAAGTAAACACTGTAGAGAACGCACCACCAACACTTCAATGCTTCAAGTGCAAGGAAATGGGGCATTATGCTAATAAATTCCCTAATCCAAGGGTTAGTGATGATCAACATGAGCAACCACTTAAGGCAAAGGACAAAGGGAAGTCACATGCGATCACTATTGGCGATGTTGAATATGACAACGATGTGGTGGAATGATTAAGTGTTTATGTAATGGGATTCCAAAATAGTGTTGTATATTGTATCGTGGAATATTGAAATATTTATGTATTGGTCTATTGTGGTTTTCAATAATTTTATGGTACCAGTAACCATGGAAAGTGATTGAGGTATTTTTGGAAAAAGAATGTTATGTTCATAATGAAGGGAAAACGAGAAAATGAAATATTTGACAGTATTCATGATCTCATGATTGATATAAGGACTAAGTGATATCATGGTTTGAGTATATTGAATTTTGAGGATTTTGGTATGTGGAAAGTGTTAACTTTTAATAGCACTCATGTTTTCAATAAGGTTCAATGGTTATTCAAGAGAATACATGATTAAGGACTTTGAATGTTTGGAATGTGACCAACAAAACATATCTTATGATATATGGGGATCAACGATGGTATTAAATCTCTGGTAATTGTTTTCACTATGTTATGAGAGTGGACTGAAGTATTATGGATAAGCCTAAAGATTGGAATGGATTATGTTGGACATAAGTTAGTATTGTTTAAGGATAGAAGTTTTTTGATATTATTTATGGGATGTTATAGTAATATAGTTTTAAAAAAAGGACAACCTTCAGGACGGGCGACAACCCATCGCGTCGGACAAGGCTGTAGGAATCGAACCCACAACCGAAGTGCGACTGGACTTTATCGCCTATCACTGGCCTACAGGAAGTCCCTGTTTAGTAGAAACTATTTTTATTATATTAAGCAGTATGATATATGAAGTATAAGTCCATTTTAGGAGCCATATATGATTAATCTGACTATATAATGACTTATGTATATTTAATAACTTTTGCTAACCTTTTGTTTGAGACAGATGGAATGACCCATCATTCTATCACATGATCTGCTAACACTTCACGAATAACAAATTAAACTTCATTTATTTAAGAGATGAAGTGGAAATTGTTCAAGGCACAAACAACAGTGAGATTGTACCAAAATAAAGTAAGTATTTATTCTAATTCAAATTCTTCAACTTTAGGGAAACGATCTTGAAAACCAAAAATGTTGTCCTAGTGCTCTTATATCTGATTAATCAGATGGTACCTTAGATCGTCACAAATTTATGGATTTGTGATTGTTGGCTTTTCCATAGCCATGTTCTCTACCACTCTCCATCAGAACATGATGGTTATATTTTTCTTCCATATCCATATTTTCACCTATGTGGAAACCCAATGATTAGTTTATTTGGGTAACCGTTACGTTTCATACTTTTGTTTTTAAAGATTGGTTTTGGTTTTCCTTTTTACGATGTGGGTTTCTATTAAAGAAACTTTTGAATAGTAAACCATTTATAACCTCAATGAATTTCGAGGGCGAAATTCATTTTAAGGGGGGTAGAATGTAACACCCCAAGATTTTATGAAAAATATTATTTTTAATTTCATTAATGTCCTGTGTTGTACGCTACACCAAAAGGATCTTGCTCAACATGCATCCTTGACTTTCCTTGTATTACACGCAATCACGACCTTCCTCGATAGCGTGTGTAGTACGCAATACCGAGTTTCACTAAACAACGATATGCTATTAAAATATTATTAAAACTAGCCGTTATGAATAGTAATAACCACCTTTTAAAATTTTAGAAATTTTATCTCTCAAAATGGACTTCATTTTTGGATTCGGAGTATCGAATTTAGACTAAGGTGAAATTTTGGTACTTTTCGGATAACTTTCATATTTTGATGAATAGTGAAAATTACTAAATTTTAATTAAAAACAACTTTTCCAATCGAAATAATTAATAGTGATAAATTATTAATTTGAGGGGTTTTAAAGTATATTTAGAATATATTTTTACAATTTAATATAATGTTTGTCATTGGATGTAATTTCACATTTAAACCAGTTATAAACAAGTGTCAATCTTTTGATAGTTATTATCTCTTAAAAACACGCCTTTTGTTTTGACAACAGGAATTAATTTTTAAATTAATTAATGCAACTGATATGTTTTGTATATGGTAAAATAGAAATCATTTTTGAGTTCATAATATCAAATATAGCTTAGGCCTAATTTTTGGCATTTTTCTGAAAACTTTCAATTTTTGATGAATAGTGAAACCACTAAGTGGTAGTTAAAAAAACTGAATTTTTCCTAAAACTTATTTTTACCGCTTCTGTGAGTGGAATTTCAAAAAATCTGAGAGACACGGTTGATATCAGTAAGTAAAATGTGGTTCAATGAGATGAAAATAATTTTTGGTGAATAGTAACTTTTTACTTTTTTTTTACCACGGTTAAAAGTAAATAGGGTAATTAAGGGTAGAAATGATATTATTATTACCCTAACACATGTCGTAATTCTATTGCACAAGTTTTATTAGACCAAAAACAAACTTAGGAATAAAATATGACCATTTAGGCCCACTTGGATTAGATTAGGACATTTATTATTAATTTATTTAAAGAAGGGTTAAAAGAGTTAAAATCAAAGTTTATTTACTAAACCATTTTTAATATAGGGTTATACATAAGATAAATTCTATTTTAAATATTCATTAGAAATCTAAAAAGATTTCCTACATAATGATATTTTATTTATAATTTTAAGACTTTAAATAAATTAATTTATTTATGACACAACGATGATGTAATAATTACCCTTTTAAGGAAATGTTAACATAATTGATGTTATAAATGCTCAAATAAATGTAATTTGAGACTTTTTATGAATTCACTAATTTTCTAGGTTACTATGATATATTAGTGTTGATTTAATCAACTTGGTTCGAACATATAATTCTTTGATGACTTTCACAAAAATCATATATCAAATAGTGTCAAAATTGACACAAAATAGTTTTTAAATCAAATATTATATTATTAATTTTATTTTATTCCTAAAAATATACGGTTCGGCCAAATGACTTAGATAAGGATATATATATTAAAAATAAACAACTTGGGGTTCTTTTGGCATGTTATAGTAAGTTTATTAACCATATAGTGTAAGAAAACAAAAAGACACGGTAAAAGTTAAATTATTTAACTTAGAGTTAAATCTAATTGATAAGGTTAAAATAATAAGCTAAACTTGTCTAAATCCTATTGGATGATATGATTTCGACCCATACCCACCTTAGCCTCTAAATAAATGAATTTGGAGCTATTTAGAACCGAAATTGACTTTATAATAAAATAATATTTTTAGATATTCCTAAGATACCCCTCTCCTCCCTTATAAAAGGGCACCTCCTCCCCCTCCTCCTCACACCAATTTGAGCACTCAAGATCGGAAAAACCCTGAAAAAATCCCTTCTCCACTTCCATAGAATAATCATAGAGGTCCTGGTCTTCTTCAAAGACTAATCTTAGTTACCTAAGTGGAGGATTCAAAGAGGCGTTTCAAAGAAGAGGTAATATCCATTACCGATCTTTTCAATTTCTTTCTTCTTCAACTTCTTCTTCTTTAGTTGTTTCATGATAAAGTAATAACATCAGTATTAATTACATACTGATATGTTATTATAAATTTGAAACAACTCTAATTCACCTTCTATCCATCCTACGAAAAAATGAAATCACCGCGCGTGCGTACGTACGGAATACCGTCTCCACGCCGTGGTGTATTCTATTTTCCACCATCACCTTACAAGGATGGGTATAATGGTGTAATGAGTAACTATATATGATTATTATAAAGTGATATTGATACTGAAATATTATAAATACACTTAAATACAATTCTACGATCATGGGAACAATATCATCGCTCGTGCGTACGTACGGAATACCGTCTCCACGATGTGATGCGACTCGTTCTACATGATCATCATTACATAGTAACTATATAAATGAATTGAACGAATAAATATGATATATGTTACACTAATACCATTCTGGATATAAGGTATCTATAACCTTAAAAGAAGAATAAGAATTTATTCGGCAAAACACGCATAAGAACAAAAGGCAATAAAGACCCGAGTAACAAGTAACAATGAAATATTACTAATAAGAAGCTAAGAATATGACCATATATGATATCATATCAATATTTATGATTCTGGAATAAGTCAATAACATTATTTAAACCATTATACAATAGCTTCAGACACGTACAAAGCAAATCAGACCTAAGGTAAGGGAAATATCACAATCTCATTTTTATCCGAGATTGTTTATACTTTGGTATTTACTGGGGTGTATTTTATCATCCAAATCCATGTCTCCTCAATATGTAATATTATTTCCATCCACCTAAAATTTTTTAAATCCAATTTTACCCTTCAGTGAGTTTTTAGTAAAATATATGAAAGGAATCTTTTGTCGTTTTTCGTACGAGGTAATTTTTTAACTTTTCCGACAAAAGTACGAGAAGAATGTTTTCTTTTAACTTATACGACATGAATGGATTTTTAAAACATTATTTCCAAGAAGCATCCTTTACAAGTTTTCAAGTTTATTTTTAATCAACTTCTTTTATTTTAAAGTTTTATGACATGTTAAGAAAGGAAAAATGTTTTTGAAGAAGAAAGGATATTTTCCTCAAGAATGGAGTTCAAGTGTTTTATCAAAATTATTTTCCATCTAAGATAGTAAATGGTTCTGTTTTTATCCCTATTATTACATTGATTTTATTATGTTGTGATGGAATTATTTTTATGAATTACTTTATCTTATATGAATTGTTTTATGATGTCATGATGTTTAAGATTCCCATTTTTATTACATGGGTTATGCAATGATGTATGATTTATGATTTTGTGGCACACATAAGAATGGTATCATTATGAGATGGGTGGGACCTATATCTCCCTCCAATGCATTGGGTAAAGATTTTATATCTCATGAGATAGACATGGCTGGAACGGTAGGTTATACCGGTTCAGTGAAACAGGACTGGAACGAGGGTGACTCGGTTCAGAAATGGACTTTGTCCACTAAGATAGTCTTGGAAATGAGTCTTGACTAACAAGAAATGATTCTCTATTATTATGTGTGTATGCCACAAAATTTCATGTTTTAAGTTATGATTATTGTGATTACATTTCACTGCCATGATTTATCCCATGTTATGAAATTATGATCTTTTTTGCAGGTTAAGATTTCCAAAAGTTATGTGCTTATTTATATTATGTGATTGATATTTCTTTTGTTTACCCTTACTGAACATTTGAGCTCACCCCTTTTATGTTTAATTTTCCCCAGGATATAAAAAAAGGTTTTAGGTATAAAAAAAAGAAGATCTTTATGGGAGATGTTGAAGATCTTTCACCAGGATTAGAAGATTATATTCCGAGTTTCTAAAGACACTAAACTATTACGATCCTTGTGTGTGTGTTTTTGTTATGTACTAAGTATTCCGCAAATGTAATGTAATGTCAATGTACGTCAAGCTTCGGGTCTCTACAGTTGGTATCAGAGGAAAGGTTTAGTCAACCTTTGGAATCTAGGATGCGAAAACGTTAGTGATATCCCTAGAGATATTTCTAAGGTATTTCTAGGGATGCCCCTAAGGATAAGTATACGTATAGGATACAGTCCTAGAACTACGATAACGATCATAGAATTTAACCTAAGATGTTAGACATTGAAGGCACTCCCCATTTATTATGTTGTTTTCCTTAGCATGATTTTTGCCTCTCACACTATTCTTTTTGGGTTTTAGACGACGGCTGGAACCCGAAGGAACCGTGTTGATCAATACAATGGAAAATGCAATGATTGCACTCCTGAACAAACAAATGTTATGTGAGATAGAGTGAAAAATCTTATTGCTATACTTACACAAGATATGAATCATTCTGGACTTCCAAATGAGCAGAGAAGGGAACAATATTCTATTGAGTCCTTCATGAGGCAACGTTCACCTTCTTTCAGTGGGTCTTCTGATCCACTTGTTGCTGAACAATGGATCAGTACCACTAAAAAGATATTTTTAGATCTTCAATGTTCTGAACATGATAAAGTCATCTTAGCAGTATATCGTTTGGAAGGTGAAGATGATCAATGGTGGAATCTTATCAAGAATAGGAGGCCAAGAGATGAAATTGAGTCCATGGAATGGGACGAGTTTAAGAACTTATTTTTCAATAAGTACTTCCCTCGTATTCTTCGAACAAAGATAGAGAAGGAGTTTCTTGAACTAAAGAAAAAGGATGATGAATCTGTTGGTATATAAGAAGTGAATTTTACAAGACTTGCAAGGTATGCATCTGGCATTATCATCCAACCTGAAAGTAAAGTTGATCGATTTTTCAGTGGCTTAAAACCAAGTCTTCGAAGGGCATTAGCTATAAGAGATTTCAGTAGCTATGAAGAAATTGTGCGTCGTGCTATCAAGTTAGAAATGGAAGTTGGTGACACATATCCATCTCATGGTTTTGACAAGAAACAAAAGATGGAGTTCAAGGAGAAATCTCAGAATAACGGTGAAAAGAAGATGAATGTTTCCTTATGCACAAAGTGTTGAAAGAAGCATGGTGGAGATTGTCTTAAAGGGACTAGAAAATGTTTTAAGTGTGGAAGAGAAGGTCATAGAGCAGCTGAGTGCCGAAGTAATGGAAAAAGGGTTTCTAATGATGTGAATAAAGCAAACACTGTAGAGAACGCACCACCAACACTTCAATGCTTCAAGTGCAAGGAAATGGGGCATTATGCTAATAAATTCCCTAATCCAAGGGTTAGTGATGATCAACATGAGCAACCACTTAAGGCAAAGGACAAAGGGAAGTCACATGCGATCACTATTGGCGATGTTGAATATGACAACGATGTGGTGGAATGATTAAGTGTTTATGTAATGGGATTCCAAAATAGTGTTGTATATTGTATCGTGGAATATTGAAATATTTATGTATTGGTCTATTGTGTTTTTCAATAATTTTATGGTACCAGTAACCATGGAAAGTGATTGAGATATTTTTGGAAAAAGAATGATATGTGCATAATGAAGGGAAAACGAGAAAATGAAATATTTGACAGTATTCATGAGCTCATGATTGATATAAGGACTAAGTGATATCATGGTTTGAGTATATTGAATTTTGAGGATTTTGGTATGTGGAAAGTGTTAACTTTTAACAGCACTCATGTTTTCAATAAGGTTCAATGGTTATTCAAGAGAATACATGATTAAGGACTTTGAATGTTTGGAATGTGACCAACAAAACATATCTTATGATATATGGGGATCAACGATGGTATTAAATCTCTGGTAATTGTTTTCACTATGTTATGAGAGTGGACTGAAGTATTATGGATAAGCCTAAAGATTGGAATGGATTATGTTGGACATAAGTTAGTATTGTTTAAGGATAGAAGTTTTTTGATATTATTGATGGGATGTTATAGTAATATAGTTTTAGAAAAAGGACAACCTGCAGGACGGGCGACAGCCCATCGCGTCGGACAAGGCTGTAGGAATCGAACCCACAACCGAAGTGCGACTGGCCTTTATCGCCTATCACTGGACTACAGGAAGTCCCTGTTTTGTAGAAACTATTTTTATTATATTAAGAAGTATGATATATGAAGTATAAGTCCATTTTAGGAACCATATATGATTAATCTGACTATATAATGACTTATGTATATTTAATAACTTTTGCTAACCTTTTGTTTGAGACAGATGGAATGACCCATCATTCTATCACATGATCTGCTAACATTTCACGAATAACAAATTCAACTTCATTTATTTAAGAGATGATGTGGAAATTGTTCAAGGCATGAACAACAGTGAGATTGTACCAAAATAAAGTAAGTATTTATTCTAATTCAAATTTTTCAACTTTAGGGAAACGATCTTGAAAACCAAAAATGTTGTCATAGTGCTCTTATATCTGATTAATCAGATGGTACCTTAGATCGTCACAAATTTATGGATTTGTGATTGTTGGCTTTTCCATAGCCATGTTCTCTACCACTCTCCATCAGAACATGATGGTTATATTTTTCTTCCATATCCATATTTTCACCTATGTGGAAACCCAATGATTAGTTTATTTGGGTAACCGTTACGTTTCATACTTTTGTTTTTAAAGATTGGTTTTGGTTTTCCTTTTTACGATGTGGGTTTCTATTAAAGAAACTTTCGAATAGTAAACCATTTATAACCTCAATGAATTTCGAGGGCGAAATTCATTTTAAGGGGGGTAGAATGTAACACCCCGAGATTTTATGAAAAATATTCTTTTTAATTTCATTAATGTCCAGTGTTGTACGCTACACCAAAAGGAGCTTGCTCAACATGCATCCTTAACTTTCCTTGTATTACACGCAATCGCGACCTTCCTCGATAGCGTGTGTAGTACGCAATACCGAGTTTCACTAAACAACAATATGCTATTAAAATATTATTAAAACTAGCCGTTATGAATAGTAATAACCACCTTTCAAAATTTTAGAAATTTTATCTCTCAAAATGGACTTCATTTTTGGATTTGGAGTATCGAATTTAGCCTAAGGTGAAATTTTGGTACTTTTCGGATAACTTTCATATTTTGATGAATAGTGAAAATTACTAAATTTTAATTAAAAACAACTTTTCCAATCGAAATAATTAATAGTGATAAATTATTAATTTGAGTGGTTTTAAAGTATATTTAGAATATATTTTTACAATTTAATACAATGTTGGTCATTGGATGTAATTTCACATTTAAACCAGTTATAAACAAGTGTCAATCTTTTGATAGTTATTATCTCTTAAAAACACGCCTTTTGTTTTGACGACGGGAATTAATTTTTAAATTAATTAATGAAACTGATATGTTTTGAATTTGGTAAAATATAAATTATTTTTGAGTTCATAATATCAAATATAGCTTAGGCCTAATTTTTGGCATTTTTCTGAAAACTTTCAATTTTTGATGAATAGTGAAACCACTAAGTGGTAGTTAAAAAAACTGAATTTTTCATAAAACTTAATTTTACCGCTTCTGTGAGTGGAATTTCAAAAATCCGAGAGACACGGTTAATGTCAGTAAGTAAAATGTGGTTCAATGAGATGAAAATAATTTTTGGTGAATAGTAACTTTTTACTTTTTTTTACCACGGTTAAAAGTAAATAGGGTAATTAAGGGTAGAAATGATATTATTATTACCCTAACACATGTCCTAATTCTATTGGACAAGTGTAATTCGACCAAAAACAAACTTAGGAATAAAATATGACCATTTAGGCCCACTTGGATTAGATTAGGACATTTATTATTAATTTATTTAAAGAAGGGTTAAAAGAGTTAAAATCAAAGTTTATTTAATAAAACATTTTTAATATAGGGTTATACATAAGATAAGTTCAATTTTAAATATTCATTAGAAAGATAAAAAGATTTAATACATAATTATATTTTATTTATAATTTTTAGACATTAAATAAATTAATTTATTTATGACACAACGATGATGTAGTAATTACCCTTTTAAGGAAATGTTAACATAATTGATGTTATAAATGCTCAAATAAATGTAATTTGAGACTTTTTATGAATTAAAATAATTTTCTAGGTTACTATGATATATTAGTGTTGATTTAATCAACTTGGTTTGAAAATATAATTCTGTAATGACTTTCCCAAAAATCATATATCAAATAGTGTCAAAATTGACACAAAATAGTTTTTAAATCAAATATTATATTATTAATTGATATTTTATTCCTAAAAATATAAGGTTCGGCCAAATGACTTATATAAGGATATATATGTTAATAATAAACAACTTGGGGTTCTTTTGGCATGTTATAGTAAGTGTATTAACCATATAGTGTAAGAAAACAAAAAGACACGGTAAAAGTTAAATTATTTAACTTAGAGTTAAATCTAATTGATAAGGTTAAAATAATAAGCTAAACTTGTATAAATCCTATTGGATGAGATTATTTCGACCCATACCCACCTTAGCCTCTAAATAAATCAATTTGGAGCTATTTAGAACCGAACTTGACTTTATAATAAAATAATATTTTTAGATATTCCTAAGATGCCCCTCTCCTCCCTTATAAAAGGGCACCTCCTCCCCCTCCTCCTCACACCAATTTGAGCACTCAAGCTCGGCAAACCCCTGCCAAAATCCCTTATCCACTTCTCTAGAATAATCCTAGAGGTCCTGGTCTTCTTCAAAGACCAATCTTAGTTCCCTAAGTGGAGGATTCAAAGAGGCGTTTCAAAGAAGAGGTAATATCCATTACCGATCTTTTCAATTTCTTTCTTCTTCAACTTCTTCTTATTTAGTTGTTTCATGATAAAGTAATAACATCAGTATTAATTACATACTGATATGTTATTATAAATATGAAACAACCCTAATTCACCTTCTATCCATCCTATGGAAAAATGAAATCACCGCGCGTGCGTACGTACGGAATACCGTCTCCACGCCGTGGTGTAATCTATTTTCCACCATCACCTTACAAGGATGGGTATAATGGTGTAATGAGTAACTATATATGATTATTATAAAGTTATATTGATACTGAAATAGTATAAATACACTTAAATACAATTCCACGATCATGGGAACAATATCATCGCTCGTGCGTACGTACGGAATACCGTCTCCATGATGTGATGCGACTCGTTCTACATGATCATCATTACATACTAATTATATAAATGAATTTAATGAATAAATATGATATATGTTACACTAATAAAATTATGGATATAAGGTATCTATAACCTTAAAATAAGAATAAGAATTTATTCGGCAAATCACACATAAGAAGAAAAGGCAATAAAGACCCGAGTAACAAGTAACAATGAAATATTACAAATAAGAAGCTAAGAATATGACCATATATGATATCATATCAATATGTATGATTCTGGAATACGTCAATAACATTATTTAAACCATTATACATGAGCTTTAGACATGTACAAAGCAAATCGGACCTAAGGTAAGGGAAATATCACAATCTCATTTTTATCCAAGATTGTTTATACTTTGGTATTTACTGGGGTGTATTTTATCATCCAAATCCATGTTTCCTCAATATGTAATATTATTTCCATCCACCTACAATTGTTTAAATCCAATTTTACCCTTCAGTGAGTTTTTAGTAAAGGATATGAAAGGAATCTTTTGTCGTTTTTCGTACGAGGTAATTTTTTGACTTTTCCGACAAAAGTACGAGAAGAATGTTTTCTTTTAACTTATACGACATGAATGGATTTTTAAAACATTATTTCCAAGAAGAATACTTTAAAAGTTTTCAAGTTTATTTTTAATCAACTTCTTTTAGTTTAAAGTTTTATGACATGTTAAGAAAGGAAAAATGTTTTTGAAGAAGAAAGGATATTTTCCTCAAGAATGGAGTTCAAGTGTTTTATCAAAATTATTTTCCATCTAAGATAGTAAATGGTTCTGTTTTTATCCCTATTATTACATTGATTTGATTATGTTGTGATGGAATTATTTTTATGAATTCATTTATCTTATATGAATTGTTTTATGATTTTATGATGTTTAAGATTCCCATTTGTATTACATGGGTTATGCAATGATGTATGATTTATGATTTGTGGCACACATAAGAATGGTATCATTATGAGATGGGTGGGACCTATATCTCCCTCCAATGCATTGGGTAAAGATTTTATATCTCATGAGATAGACATGGCTGGAATGGTAGGTTATACCGGTTCAGTGAAACAGGACTGAAACGAGGGTGACTCGGTTCAGAAATGGACTTTGTCCACTAAGATAGTCTTGGCAATGAGTCTTGACTAACAAGAAATGATTCTCTATTATTATGTGTGTATGCCACAAAATTTCATGTTTTAAGTTATGATTACTGTGATTACATTTCACTGCCATGATTTATCCCATGTTATGAAATTATGATCTCTTTTGCAGGTTAAGATTTCCAAAAGTTATGTGCTTATGTATATGATATGATTGATATTTCTTTTGTTTACCCTTACCGAGCATTTGAGCTCACCCCTTTTATGTTTACTTTTCCCCAGGATATAAAGAAAGGTTTTAGGTATAAAAAAAAGAATATCTTTATGGGAGATGTTGAAGATCTTTCACCAGGATTAGAAGATTATATTCCGAGTTTCCAAAGACACTATACTATTACGATCCTTGTGTGTGTGTTTTTGTTATGTACTAAGTATTCCACAAATGTAATGTAATGTCAATGTACGTCAAGCTTCGGGTCTCTACATGAATAGTCTCCAAAAAATATAATAAACTTATCTACGTCATGTTAATTTATTTAGAATATTTAGGGATTAAATAATTTTCATTAAAGGTGACACAATAGTGATGTTGAAATTATTTTCTTGATTGAAATATCAAATAAATGGTTTTAAAAATATTAAAATAAATATTATATGAACTATTTAATGTGCTTCATGAATTTTATAGATAAATATGACATGTTATGAATCTATTAAAGATTTTATTTTGAACATATATTCTATGTGGAGTTTATTTAAATTCAAATAAATGAATAGTGTCAAAATTGACACTGTTGTTATTTTATAAAAATAATATAATATAAAATTGTTTAAAAATCACAAAAATATTTAAAAATTATAAATTAAAATTTATATGGTCTAAAATGTCATAAATTTTCAAATTATGGAAAATTAACAACACATAAGTAATTATTTATAACAATTTAAAATTTAGAATCTTATTACCACAAATAACATTAAATAGATTAAATAAGGATAAATCAAGTTGATAAGGTTTAAAATAAATTTCCAACATGTCTAAATTTTATTGGCCGATGATATTACAACCCTAGCTCATCTAATATTCAAATATGAGTCATTTTTGGAGGTTTTTAAGTGGGGTTTGATTTATTATAAATTAATATTTCTTATGTTTCCAAAGGTGCCCCTCTCCTCCATTATAAAGGGGAACCTCCTCACTCTCATCTTCACAAAAATTTGAGCCCTCAATCTCAAAACACCCCTGACCATTTCACTTATCCACTTCCATAGAAACCTACTAGAGGTCCTGGTATTCTTCAAAGTCCAACTTTAGTACTCTAAGAGGAGGTTAAGAGGAGGCGCGTCGAAGAAGAGGTAATCTCTTCTACCGATACTTTCAAGTTTCTTTATTATTCTGCTTCCTCTTATTTAGTTGTTTCTTTATGAAGTAATAACATCAGTATAAATAACATACTAATAAGTTATTATAAATATTAAACAACCCCATTTCAACTTTTATCCATCCTACGGAAAACGAAATCACCGCGTGTGCGTACGTACGAAATACCGTCTCCACGCCGTGGTGTAATTTGTTTTTCCACCACCACCTTACTTGGATGGGTATAATGCTGAAAATAATAACTATATATGGTTATTATAAAATCAAACTAATTCTGAGATATTATATCATCAACTCCAATTCCATTCAATAATAATGGTAACGATATCATCGCTCGTTCGTACGTACGAATTCCCGTCTCCACGACGCGATGAGATTCATTCTCCTTGTTAACCATTCAAGAATGATTATAAAGTATATATAATGAATAATAATTATATATATGACATAATAATGCTAATGGATTTATGTATATATATATGTCATCTACTTACTTCCATTCAAGTCAATAAGGAAAGTAAAACATCGTTCATATGTACGTACGACCTACCGTCTCCATGAACGACGTGTTTCATTTCATTTATCTATCTATTATATATATATATATATATATATTTACAGAATATATATGATATATAAATCATGTTTTACATTCTATACATAAGAAAATCATGATATAAGTAATAATAATATCAAGAACAACAAGTCGAAACACGTACGATATATGAAATGATTTTACCCAAAACGCTACTTTAACATAGAATTTACAAAAGAACAGGTAATATAAAGTCATAAGTGAACCATATATGATATCATAACAATGAATATGATTCTGTAATAAGTCAATGACATTATTTAAATCATTATATAGAAGGTTCGGATACATACGAAGCATATCAGTCATAAGGTAAGAGATAATTATTCCAATCTCGTTCTTATCTGAGATTGTTTATTTGTAAGTATTTACTGGGGTTATATTTTTCATCCATGTCCATAAAAATGTTTTCATATAGTGTTTAATAATCTTACTTGTATGTTTAAAGTAATTTTTACCCCTCTTGAATTTTACTTCATGTTATGGAAGGAATCTTTCTTTTGTTTACTATACGTTGTACTTTTTGACTTTTTCATTAAAAGTACGAGGATAATGTTTTTTTAACTTATACGACATGGACAGATTTTTACAGTTTTATAATGCCTTATTTTCATGAATCTTACTCTACAATATTTCATGACTAATTTCAACAAAATATTTTTCTTTTAAAATTTCATGGCATTTTGTGAAAAGAAAATGCTTTTGAAGAAGAAAGGATATTTTCATCAATAATTCATTTCAAGTGTTTTATCAAAACCATTTTCCATCTAAGATGACATTATTTTATATGTGTATTTTTCAAGTATAATTTATATATGGTTTACATGGTTTCACTTATCTTATGATGAAATGATATCCATTTGTTTTATATGGATTATGTTATGATGGGATGATGTTTATGAAACCCATTTTATTCTTTGGGTTATGATGAATGATTTATGTTTATGTTGTGGCACAAGTAAGAATGATTTCATTATGAGATGGGTGGGACCTATATCTCCATCCAATACATTGGTTAAAGATTTATATCTCATAAGATAGACATGGTTGGAACAGAAAGTTAATCCGATTCAGTGATACAGGACTGGAACGAGGAGTGAACTCGATTCAGTAAGGGACTTTGTCCACTATGATGGTCTTGGAAGCATTGGCTTGGATACTATAGAAATCGTATCAAGTGGTCAATGGTTTTCCACAATTACATGTTTTATTCTCATGCTATTTTATCATGATTGATGTTCCATTATGATCTATGCCTTACGTACTTCCATGTTTTATGTCATTGCTCAATATTTTGATGTTTAGATATTATGTTCATGTTTTTAAGTTCAAATATATATGGTTTGTTTTATTTTCTCCATGCTTACCCTTACTGAGCATTTGATCTCACCCTTTATATTATTTATTTTCCCCAGGATAGAAAGAAAGGTTTTAGGTAAGAAAACAAAATGGGAAGAGCTTTATGGGAGATGTTGAAGATCTTTCACCATGATTAGAAGATTATGTTCCGAGTTTCCAAAGACACTAAACTATTTCGGTCCTTGTGTGTTGGTTTTTGTTATGTATTAAGTATTCCACAAAAGTAATGTAATGTCCTTGTACGTCAAGATTTGGGTCTCTACAGTTGGTATCAGAGGAAAGGTTTATTTAACCTTTGGAAACTAGGATGTGAAAACTTTAGTGAAATCCCTAGAGATATTTATAAGGTATGTATAGGGATGTACCTAAGGTTAAGTATAAGTATAGGTTATAGTCCTAGAATTATGGTAATGATATTAGAATTAAACATAAGATGTTAGATATTTAAGGTACTCCCCCTTTATTATGTAGTTTTACCTAGCATGATTTTTGCCTCTCACACTATTCTTTTTGGGTTTTAGATGATGGCTGAAACCCGAAGGAATCGTGTTGATCAATATAATGGACAATGCAATTATTGTCCTTCTGAACAAACCAATGTTATGGGAGATGGAGTGAAAAATCTCATTGCTATACTTACACAAGCTATGAATCATTCTGGACTTCCAAATGAGCAGAGAAGGGAACAATATTCTACTGAGTCCTTCATGAGGCAACACCCACCTTCTTTTAGTGGGTCTTCTAATCCACTTGTTGCCGAACAATGGATCAGTACCATTTAAAATATATTTTCCATACTTCGCTATTCAGGACATGAAAAAGTAATTCTAGCTATTTACTATTTAGAAGTTGAAGCAGACCAGTGGTGGACTCTAATTAAAAATACAAGGCCCCAAGATGAAATTGAATCCATGGAATGGGATAAGTTCAATAACTCATTTTTCAATAAGTACTTCCCTCGTATTCTTAGAAAAAAGATGGAAAATGAGTTCCTTGAGCTTAAGAAAAAGGATGATGAATCTGTTCGTATATACAAAGAGAATTTTACAAGGCTTTCAAGGTATGCATCTGGCTTTATCATCCATCCTGAAAGTAAAGTTGATCGATTCTTCAGTGGCTTAAAACCAAGTCTTCAAAGGGAATTATCTATAAGAGACTTTAGTAGATATGAAGAAATTTTGTGTTGTGCTTTCAAGGTATAAATGGATGTTGGTGTTACATATCCATCTCATGGTTTTGACAAGAAACGAAAGATGGAGTTCACGGAAAAATCTCAGGAAAATGGTGAAAAGAATATGAATGTTTCTTTATGCTCAAAGTGTGGAAAGAAGCATGGTGGAGATTGTATAAAAGGTATTAGAAAATGTTTTAAGTGTGGAAAAGAAGGTCATCGAGCAGTTGAGTGTCGAAGTAATGGGAAAAAGGTAGCTAATGATGTGAATAGAGAAAAGACTACAGAGAATTCTCCCCCAACACATCAATGCTTCAAGTGCAAGGAAATGGGGCATTATGATAATCAATTCCCTAATCCAAGGGTTAATGACGATCGACGTGAGAAACCTCTTAAGGAAAAGGATAAAGGGAATTCACAGGCGATCACTATTTGTGATGTTGAGTATAAAAATGATGTTGTGGAATGATTAAGTGTTTATGTAATGGGATTTTAAAATAGTATTATGGAATCTCATTTATGGTATTGTGGAATTTTGGAATATCTATGTATTGGTTTTCAATAATTATATGGTACCAATAACCATGAAAATTGATTGAAATATTTTTGAAAATAAGATGATACACGCATAATGAAGGGATAAAGAGAAAATGAAATGAGCTTATGACTGATATAAAGACAAAGTTATATTATGGTTTGAGTATATAGAAATTTTGGAATTTTGGTATGTGGAAAGAGTTGACTTTTGACTGCATTCATGTTTTAACTAAGGTTCTATGGTAATTCATGTTTCAAGAGAATACATGATTAAGGTACTCACATGTTTGGAATGAGATCAACAAGATATATCTTATGATATATGGGGGATAAATGATGGTATTCATGTGCTTGTTATGTGACCTTTATAGTAATATTTTTCTTATACTATGAGTTTGGACAGAAGTATTTTGGATAATCCTTAAGATTGGAATGGATTAAGTTGGACATAAGATAATATTGTTTAAGGCTAGAACCTTTTTTCAAAATTATTTCTGGAATATTATAATAGTGTTTTTTTAGAAAAAGGACAACCCGTAGGACGGGCGACAACCCGTCGCGTTGGACAAGGTTGTGGGAATCAAACCCACAACCAAAGTGCAACAAGCCTTTATCACCAACCACTGGCCTACAGAAAGTCCCTAGTTAGTAGAAACTAGTTTTATTTTATTAATTGGTATGATAGATAAAGTATAAGTCCATTTTTGGAATCATATACGATTAACCTCACCATAGATGGACTTATTTATATTTGATAACTTTTGCTAACCGTTTGTTTGAGGTAGATGGAATGACCCATAATTCCATCACATGATCCGCTAACACTTTAAGAATGACAAATTCAACTTCATTTCTTTAAGATATGAATTGGAAACTTTTAAAGGCATGAACAACAGTGAGATTGTACCAAAATAAAGTAAGTATTTCTTCTAATTCAAATTCTTAAACTTTGGGGAAATGATCTTGAAAACAAAAAAAATGTTGTCCCAGTGTCTTCATATCTGATAAATCAGATTGTACCTTAGATCATCACAGATTTATGGCCTTTTGATTGTTGGCTTTTTCATATCCATGTTCTCTACCACTCTCCATCAGAACTTGATGGTTAGATTTCTCTTTCCATCCATCCAAAGTAAATTTTTATTAAGAGAAGAAGAAAATACACAAAGAGGACAACGGAGGTCTAAAGAAATGCAAACCAAGGGAATCCCCTCTAATCAAATCAACACATTCCGCCTTCAAACTGTTAGATTTCTCTTTCATATATATATTTTCACCTGTGTTCTCCTATGTAGAAACCCAATGATTTGTTAATTTGGGTAACTGTTAAGTTTCATACTTTAGTTTTTAAAGATAAGTTCTGGTATTCTCTTTTAAGATGTGGGTTTCTATGAAAGAAACTCTAATATAATAAACCATTTATAACCCCGATGAATTTTAAGGGTGGAATTAATTTTAAGGGGGGTAGAATGTAACACCCTGAGATTTTATAAGATATATTATTTTTAATTTCTTTCATATCTTCTGTTGTACAATACACCAAGATTTTCTTTCACTATACGCAACACCATATTAGCTTACATTATACACAACACTAATCTTGGATCGTGTTACAAACAATTTTAAGTTTGTTTGATAGTAGTTATTCTATGAAACATTGAGTGTATATATATATATATATTCAATGTATAAATGAAATATGGTTGGATTTTTTTATACGCAACAACAAAGGAGTCTTTCACTACACGCAACCCTGACTTGGCTTGCATTACACGCAATCACAACCTTCCTCGATAGCGTGTGTTGTACACAATACCAGCTTTCACTAAATAACGATATATGGTTATAATATTATAATAAACTAGCTGTTATGAATAGTATTAACTAAAATTTGAATTTTATAACATTATTATTCATCTTACACATTTTCTAGAACATTTTATGAGAACAAAATAATTTTTTCGGGTAAAATATGTATTATTCAAAAAATGCAGTTTTGCCCCCTTTTGATGGCGCACCCACTTTAAATCTAGTTTTTGACATGTTTATAAGTTCAATTTGACATAATAGAATTCTTATTTGGAATCAGGATATAAAAATTTAATTTGGATAAAAATTTCATATTATTCTGATAACTTTCATATTTTAATGAATAGTAAAAACACGCTATATTTTAATTAAAAACAAATTTTTTCATCGCAATAATTTATATGGTTAAATTATAATATTGAATGGATTTAAAGTATAAATAGAATATATTTTTACCATTTAATATAATGTATTTCATTACCATTAATTTTACATTGAATTCATAGGTAAAAACATTTCAATCTTTGGCAATGTTTTAACTTTTAAAACCCGGTTTCTTAAAAACGGGATTAATTTTAAATTAATTAATGCAACTTATGTGTTTTGAATTTTGAAAAATGGATTCCATATTTGAATTCAGTGGGTCCAAATTATGTTAATACATTACTTTTATTTTTTTGATATTATGAATAGTTACTACGATAATTTTTATTTACTGCAGTTAAAGGTAAATCGGGTAATTAAGTGTAAAAATAAGATTATAAAATTACCATAACACCTTCCAAAATTCTATTGGATTACTAAAAGTCGACCCATATCCCCTAAGGGTCAGAATAGATTCATTTTATGGACTTTTGACCATGGAAATAATTTAATTATTATTAAAACCAAAGAAAGTGACAACATGTCACTCTCTTAAATATTATAAGTATAAAATTTTTAATTTAGTGATAAACTTCATGACACTTCGAACATGAATAGTTTACAGAAATATAATAAACTTATCTACATCATTTGAATTTATTTAAAATTTTTAGGGATTAAATAATTATCATTAAAGGTGACACAATAGTGATGATGAAATTATTTTATTAATTAAAATATCAAATAAATGGTTTTAAAAATATTAAAATAAATATATATGAACTATTTAATGTGATCAAAAAATTTTATAGATAAATATGAAATTTTATGAATCTATTAAAGCTTTTATTTCGAACACATATTCTATGTGGATTTTATTTAAATTCTAATAAATGAATAGTGTCAAAATTGACACTATTGTTATTTTATAAAAATAACATAATATAAAATTGTTTAAAAATCACAAATATATTTAAAAATTATAAATTGAAATTTATATGGTAAAAAATGTCATAAATTTTCAAAATATATAAGTAATTATTTATAATAATTTAAAATTTAGAATCTTATTACCACAAATAAAATTAAATAGATTAAATAAGGATAAATCAAGTTGATAAGGTTTAAAATAAATTTCCAACATGTCTAAATTTTATTTTTTGATGAGATTACAACCCTATCTCATATAATATTTGAATATGAGTCATTTTTTGTGATTTTTAAGTGGGTTTTGATTTATTATAAATTAATATTTCTTATGTTTCCAAAGGTGCCCGTCTCCTCCCTTATAAAGGGGCACCGCCTCCCTCTCCTCTTCACACAAATTTGAGCCTTCAAGCCCAGAAAACCCCTACCAATTTCACTTATAAACTTCCATAGAAATCTTCTAGAGTTCCTGGCCTTCTTCAAATACCAACTTTAGTACTCTAAGAGGAGGTTAAGAGGAGGCACGTCGAAGAAGAGGTAATGTCTTCTACAGATTCTTTCAAGTTTATTTATTCTTATACTTCCTCTTCTTTAGTTGTTTCATTATGAAGTAATAACATAAGTATAAATAACATACTGATATGTTATTTTAAATATGAAAAAACCCCATTTCACCTTCTATCCATCCTACGGAAAACGAAATCACCGCGCATGCATACGTACGGAATACCGTCTCCAAGCTGTGGTGTTATCTGTTTTTCCACCACCACCTTACTTGGATGGGTATAATGGTGAAAGAAAAACTATATATGTTTATTATAAAATCATAATTATTCTGAGATATTATATCATCCACTCCAATTCCATTCAATAATAATGGGAACGATATCATCGCTCGTGCGTACGTACGGATTACCGTCTCCATAACGCGATGAGATTCATTCTCCATGTTAACCATTCAAGAATGACTATAAAGTATATATAATGAATAATAATGATATATATGACATAATAATTCTAATTTATATATATATATATATGTCATCTACTTACTTCCATTCAAGTCAATAAGGAAAGTAAAACAACGTTAATGCGTACGTACGACCTACCGTCTCCATGAACTGTGTGTTTCATTTCATTTATCTATCTATTATATATATATATACTGAATATATATGATATATAAATCATGTTTTACATTCTATAAGTAAGTAAATTATGATATAAGTAATAATAATATCAAGAACAACAAGTCAAAACACGTACGATAAATGAAATGATTTTACCCAAAACGCTGTTTTAACATGGAATTTACGAAAGAACGGGTAATATAAAGTCATAAGTGAACCATATATGATATCATAACAATGAATATGATTATTTAATAAGTAAATGACATTATTTAAATCATTATATATGAGTTTCAGAAACATACAAAGCATATCGGACATAAGGTAAGGGAAAATTATTCCAATCTCATTCTTATCCGAGATTGTTTATTCGTAAGTTTTTACTGGGGTTATATTTTTCATCCATGTCCATAAAAATGTTTTCATAATGTTTTTAATATTATTACATGTATGTTTAAATTCATTTTTACCCCTATTTACTTATACTTTGTGTTATGGAAGGAATCTTTCTTTTGTTTACCATACATGGTACTTTTTGACTTTTCCGTTAAAAGTACGAGGATAATGTCTTTTTAATTATACGGCATGAACATATTTTTACAGTTTTATAAATCCTTATTTTCATGAAGATTACTCTATAAGATTTCATGACTATTTTCAACAAAATCCTTTTCTTTTAAAATTTCTTGGCATTTTGGGAAAAGAAAATGATTTTGAAGAAGAAAGGATATTTTCCTCAAGAATTCATTTCAAGTGTTTTATCAAAACAATTTTTCATCTAAGATGACATTATTTCATATGTGTATTTTTCAAGTATAATGTCTCTATGGTTTACATGGTTTCACCCTTCTTATGATTAAATGATATCCATTTGTTTTTATGGATTATGTTATGATGGGATGATGTTTATGGAACCCATTTTATTATTTGGGTTATGATGAATGATTTATGTTTTTGTTGTGGCACACATAAGAATTATTTCATTATGAGATGGGTGTGACCTATATCTCCCTCCAATGCATTGGGTAAAGATTTATATCTCATGAGATAGACATGGATGGAACGACAAGTTAATCTGGTTTAGTGATACAGGACTGAAACGAGGAGTGAACTCGATTTAGTAAGGGACTTTGTCCACTATGATGGTCTTGGAAGCAATGCCTTGGATACTATGGAAATCCTATCAAGTGGTCAATGGTTTTCCACAATTACATGTTTTATTCTCATGCTATTTTATCATGATTGATTTTCCCTTATGATCTATGCCTTACGTACTGCCATGTTTTATGTCATTACTCAAGATTTTGATGTTTAAATACTATGTTTGTGTTTTTAAGTTCAAATGTATATGGTTTGTTTTATTTTATCCGTGATTACCCTTACTGAGCATTTGAGATCACCCTTTATATGTTTTCTTTTCCCCATGACATAAAGAAAGGTTTTAGGTAAGAAAACAAAAGGGGAAGATCTTTATGGGAGATGTTGAAGATCTTTCACCATGATTAAAAGATAATGTTCTGAATTTCCAAAGAAACTAAACTATTAAATTCCTTGTGTGTTGGTTTTTGTTATGTATTAATTATTCCGCAAAAGTAATGTAATGTCCATGTACGTCAAGCTTTGGGTCTCTACACACATGACACGCACCTGCTGGATTTTCTGAAGGTGGGGAGCACATCATCCTCTTTAGAGGATGTACCATGGTACCAATGTCGCTTCGGGAGGAAGTATTGATGGACTTCTAGACACCCCCTCTAGAGGTACATCCAGGAGTGATGAAGATGTACCCGGATCTCTGATGACAGCACTAGTGGCCGGGAATGAAGAAAGCAGTAGCAGATTTTGTCTCTTGGTGCCTCACTTTCCAGAAAGTGATGGATGAGCATCAGGTACCAGCAGACTTAGTTCAGACTTTAGAGGTCCCAGAGTGGAATTGGGATAGGATATACATGTACTTCATGATAGGACTTCCACGTACATCTAGGGGTCATGATTCTATCTGAGTGATCGTCGACTGACTCACCATGTCAGACCACTTTCTACCGATTAAAGAGCATGGTTTAGTAGAGATATTGAGATGACTCTATGTGCAGTAGATTATGAGGCTACATGGAGTACCCTCGACAGTTGTCTCCGATCACGATACACATTTCACTTCCCAGCTATGGAAGGGGTTGCATGAGGCTTTTGGGACGTAACTTTGTTTGAGCACCTCCTTCCATCATCAGACAGATGACAAGATTGAGCGGACCATTTAGACCCTCAAGGACATGCTACGTGCTTGCATCCTTGACTTCAATCACAGCTGGGAGGATCACTTGCCTTTGGTGGAATTTTCATACAACAACAGCTATCACTCCACCATTGGTATGGAACCTTTCGAGACATTGTACGGCCGACCTTGCAGGTTGCCTTTATGCTGGACTTACCCAGGGGAGTCAACACTAGTGGGACCAGAGAAGGTATGGGCTACCACAAAGAAGGTGCAGATCATCCAGGAGCGGATGAAGACTACATAGAGCAAGAAAAAGTCTTATGATGACAGGAGATTAAGACCTATGGAGTTTGAGGATGGCGACCATGTCTTACTATGGGTCTCACCTCGATGAGATTTGAGGAGATTTGGTAGGGGTGAAAAGTTATCTCTGAGGTTCATTGGACCCTTTTAGGCCCTCAGTAGAGTTGGTGAGGTGGCATACCACCTAGCTCTTCCACCTCAGTTGCACCGGGTGCATGACGTCTTCCACGTATCATAACTGAGGAGATACGTGCATGATCCATCACACATCATCGGCCACAGTGAGATAGACATCGATTATTGGGTGACGTTTACAAAGGTTTCAGTGGAGATTGAGGATCGACAATAGTGGGTCCTTTGTGGGTGGTCAATACCTTTAGTGCGTGTATGTTGGCAGCACAGGAACCTCCAAGAGAGCACATGGGAGCGGGAGGCTCAGATACATGCTCAGTACCCCCACTTGTTTCCTTAGTTTGAGTTGTGGAATTTTGGGACGCAAAGCCCTGAGGTGGGGAGAATGTAAAGACCCAGAATTTCCATGTAATTATTTTTAATTATATGGGAATTTTACGAGTCCGTGAAAATTGACAGGGCATGATTTCGAGGCCCGGTGTGCCTGAAAATAATTTCTGAACATTTTTCAGGTACATTTAGTAAACGTGCGAGCGGGTTTTTGTAACTTTTGAACTGGTGCTCAGAATTGAAATTCTAGGACACTGTTGAACTCGCAACATCGATATTCTCTTAAGGATACCTTCACCTCGACCAGAGTAGGTCGAGGGTGAATGATAGTTTTTCACTTTTTTGTGGAGGAATAGAAAAATAAAATTATTAACATTTTTATTTTTGAAACCTCTCTACATGGGTTGTGTAGGTGGGGACCACCCAAACTAAAATCCCCAATTTGAATTCAATGGTGGGGACTACCCGACCCCCTTAAACTCTCTCTTTAATGTGGGTAAGTCTATTGAACTTCCTTCTCTTTAATTATGCCACCTTCCATTAACTAATTAAAGCCAACTTTAATTGTGTCAACAATTTGAAATTGACAAACATATTTTATTTAGGCTGGATATTCATTTTGGATTGGGGATAAATCATTGGCGAAAGGGAGGAATTGGGAGAACTTTGGAGGAACTCATCCACCAAAGAATAAATTCTCTTCCAAATGAAGAATTCCATCTCCATCGAAGAATGTTCTTCAGAATTAAGAAAGAGGACGACACATGATCCTGACTTCGAAAGCGTGTTGCGTAAGTGACGATCATTGGCACCCTCTTCACCTTCATCGATTTCATCTCGTGAAACATCAAGAACCTTCGATGTAGGGTTTGTTATTTGTATACTCCCCTTACCCCGTTCTCAACATTTTTCATAATTCAAGAATAAAAAACCCGCTTGCTACCGCTCTAACGCAGAGGGAATGGGCCAAACGAACATGGTCTGATCCCTCCACAAATATTATGGTTCTTTCAGTGTTCTTCGAGATGGGGGAAGATGGCGAACGACACCGATGGGGTTCAGGAATGGAGGCTGGCACCACAGCTGGTCGCGAAAAAGGCGGCGGTGTGACTGCACCGTCAGACAAGAGCTGTGTCCCATCAGCCGGCAACGGCCGACTGCACGAAGGGGCGGCGGCGTGCGTCCTCGCCGCCCGATGGAGAAAAACCTCAGCCTTGTACCGCGATGTTGAGGTGAGGCGTGGACGACTTGACATCGGCCACCGAAGATGGTGCAGCGCGTGACCGTGCCACGTGGAGGAAGGCAGCTGGCCGACCGGCCAGCCGCGTGTCGAGTGGACCCACGGGTCACCAACAGGAAGGGGCGGCGTATGACAACCCTGATTTTTAATACAAATTAAACATGATTTATTACATAAAAATTTACTTGATACAACAAAGAAGATCGAGAGGTTTAGTGTCTTTGGGGCTTAGGATCATTACATAAAAACTTAAAACATGAAATACAACATCTTTATTGAAAAATTCCATTGCATTACCACTACATTCCCTCATACTTAGCATTGCATGAGATAACCTGAGGACATGCATAAGAAAAGGGTGAGCTATAAAGACCAGTAAGGGAATACACATGGAATAACATGAGGAGTAAAATACATGTTATACAATAGGCATATCAATAGAGCACAAGAGAAACATGAACATAAAGGCATGATAAAGCATGATAATCATAACATGGAAATGTGGAAACAACACTTAACATGGAATTAGCATGATCCATGGCCCATTGCACATAGAGCATGAGTTAATCCTTGGACATGAAGCACGAGTAAACCCTTGTTTCACCTGAATTAGTATGAGTAAACACTCATTGCACATGACGTATCATGATACTATACTTTACCCAATGCATTGGAGCGCTATAAGGGCGCACCCTTCTTAAACATTTAATTTCATGCATAAGTGTGCCACATGGATCATAAAACATAGATTCATAAAACATAATCATTTAGTCCACAATAAAGTAATGTGGAATTCATACATGAAACTTTATAATCAATAAGTAAATGTTCATAAATGTGAACCCCCTTGATGGATAAATGGGCATGGTATTCACTATACAATGACATTGGCTTAGAAAATCGGTGCGATTTCAGCAGCGTAACGGCGTGACATAGGAATTCATAAAAATGGTTGATGAGAGAGAAGGGGTTTTCTCATCATATTTACATGTAATGGATAGTAAGGGGGGTTATATAGATACATTTCCCAAAAATTGTAATGGAATTTAGATTCATGATACAAAAGTATTGCTTGAATGTAAAAGAGGAGAGAGAAGTTCCTTTCAAAATTTCGGCATAGTAACAGGTGTAGATGGGAGGAATTTAATGAGAGATAAATGGGTATACCATCATTAAAACATAAATAGGGAAGTATGAGGGAGGTGATAAACCGTACCCAAACATTCATTATTGAAATTAAAAGGCAAAACAACTTAAAGAAAATTGGACAAAAATGAGAAAGGAAGAAAAAAACCCTTACTTGGAAGTGTGCATCCAAAGGCTAGAGAGAGGCTTGTGAGAGGCTTCTTGGGAGCTTGGGGAACCTTTGGAGGATTATAGAGAGAGTTGGGAAGAGTTTGGAAGAACTCAAAAGGCTTTGAGTGAGGAGGAAGTGGGAGCTTGGGTGGGTTTATATAGGAAATGTGAGGGAATTCTTTATTATTTAGGTTTGGGTCTCCTTACATTAAATTAATCCAAACCACAAACCACCCCATGTTTTTGCCCATGGTTTTTGGAAACTGGAAGAGGAAAAAAATATTTTATAAGGCCAAAGTCCGAACTTCTTAAAATAATAAGGTTGCTTATGTGGAGGTGAGTCACACTCCCATGGAAATTAATTTAAAAAAATAAGGTGTTTAATAAGTCTTGAGGGGTCCATCAATGCTTTGAAAAGTAAGTCAAACAAACCTAAAATCACATTATTTTAATGTTAAAACATATATTGTCAGAACATAAAGATTATAGTATTTTATTACATCACTATTGGGTCATTATGATGTCATAAAACACATTATATATTTAAACGGTATTTAATTTTTACCCAAAAATTTGACTGTCTCAGAAAATTATGAAAAATTCACCATTGGATAATTTCGACATCATGATTCCATAAATAACATTTATTTTATCTAAATAATTTTTTAAATATGTTAATTTTCACTTTTAAAATAAAAACCGACATTTATCGAAAATTCACGGGTTTTGACAGAAATGGCTTTCAAACCTTAATAAAAATTATAATTGCATTCATAAAATTATAAGATCATTTATATTTAATAAAAATTAATTTAATAATAATAATAATATTTTTTTAAAATATTATTTAATTCAAAAATCCCTTAATTTAATAAAATATAATTCTTAATTAAATAATAAATAAAAACACTATTTGTACATTAAAAACTATTTACAATGTATCAAAAATGACTAGAAATTATATTCATTATTATATAAAAAAATAATGTACATGAACATAGTACTACTTATTTGTTACATAACCCCTTAAAACAGCCGCATAATACCTAAGGGTAAGGTGTGCGATGGTGACAGACTCTTCGGGTGGCTCGGATAACATCGCTCAAGTGGTAATTTCTATAAACTTCCACTTTTCCCATAGACGGTCCCGTTCGAGCTTGACATGATGAAGCTCAGCTTGGGCTTGGTCATGAGCGAAGCCCAAGGATTCCACATCTTTTCCGAGCTCCTAAAATTGGGCTTCATATGGGGCAATTCTACTAGATGAGGCCGTCGCTTCCTTTGTATGAGTAAATTTGGATTTGTTAAATTCCTATATTTTATACTAATCATGTGATCACTGTTCAACGACTATATTAGCAATGGTCAAAATTCCTAACATAAAACCAAAGAAGTTGACATTTTATATAAACATAAAGAGACATTTAATTAGATCAAGAGGGATTTCCATTAATGAAACTTTGGGTCTTTAAAATATTCCCCCCTTAAGAAATTTCGCCCTCAAAATTTTTCTTTTCCCACACTTAAACAAATGTGGGTAACTCAGCTTCATCATTTTTTCCAATTCCCATGTCGCTTCTTCAAACTTGTGGTTTCTCCACAACACCTTGACGAGGGGCATTGCCTTATTTCATAGAACTTTTTCTCTACGATCTAAGATCTTCACTGGTTGCTCCTCATAAGAGAGATCTTCCAATTGTACCACCTCAAAAGAGAGTACAAGTGAAGGGTCCGGTATGTACTTCCTTAAGAGGGATACCTGAAATACATCATGTACTTTGTCCATGGTAGGTGGAAGTGCTAGTCGATAGGCTACAGCCTTGACACGATCAAGAATCTCTAAGGGTCCGATGTACCTTGGACTTAACTCCCCTTTCTTTATAAACCTCATGACCTTCTTCCATGGATATATGCGTAGAAACACCATGTATCCAAATTTAAACTCAAGGTCTCATTGACGATTATCTACATAACTCTTCTGTCGATTTTGGGCTGCCTTGATATGCTGATGAGTGGTTTTCACCTTCTCCACCATTTCTTCGACCATTTCTGGTCCAAGCAGCTTACGTTCACCGACCTCATCCCAACATGTCGGTGTTCTGCACCTTTTCCCATATATGGCTTCATATGGTGCCATTTGGATGCTCGAGTGGAAATTGTTATTATAAGAGAACTCAACCAGAGGAATATGTTGATCCCATCCTCCTTTAAAGTCCATTGACCACGCTCTCAACATATCCTCAAGTGTTTGGATAGTCCGCTCGGATTGGCCATCAGTTTGAGGATGATAGGCCGTACGAAAGTTCAGTTCAGTATTCAGAGCATGTTGAAGACTCTTCCAAAACTTAGAGGTGAATCTTGGATCTCGGTCAGACACAATAGATAGTGGTACTCCATCCAACCTTACCACTTCCCTGATATATATCTGTGCCAGTTGATCCAAAGAAAAATCCTCCCAAATAGAAATGAAGTGTGCAGTCTTTGTAAGACGATCCACAACAACCCAGATTGCATTGTTGCCTTTGGATGTCCTTAGAAGTCTGGTGACAAAGTCTATGGTGATGTTCTCCCATTTCCATTCTGGTATGAGAAATGGTTGCATCACCCCCTTAGACTTTTGCCTCTCTGCCTTCACTTGCTGGCACACCAGGCACTTTGATGTATATTTAGCGATCTTCTTCTTCATATTATCCCACCGAAAGTTTTCTCAGTGATCTCGATACATTTTTGTGCTCCCTGGGTGAATAGAGAAATTTGAACTATGTGCATCATCCAAAAGTTCCTTCTTCAGCTCCAGACTTGATGGAACACATAGTCTTTTCCCAAACAGCACAATTCCTTCTTCATTAACATTAAATTCTGAGGATTTCCCGTTTTCGATAGCTTCCACTTTTTCTTGAATTCCCACATCATCCTTTTGAGCATCCTTTAACCTTTCCAAAAGAGACAGTTGAGTAATAATTTGTGAAAGGATTGATGATGTTCTCTTCTCTATGATTCCCATGTCCATCTTTATCAAGTCTAAGAAGATTGGATCCTTATCAATTCTCATCATCGATAGAATCGCTGAGTCCTTTCTTCTTAGGGAATCTTCCACCTTGTTCGATTTCCCAGGGTGGTAATGTATTGAACAGTCATAATCCTTGATGAGATCTATCCATCTTCTCTGGAGCATATTAAACTCTTTCTGTGTGAATATATATTTAAGACTCTTGTGGTCAGTATATATCTCACATTTCTCTCCATATAGATAATGCCACCAGATTTTCGAGGTAAAGATCACCGCTGCCAACTCCAGATCATGCGTTGGATAGTTTCACTCATGGATTTTCAACTGCCTTGAGGCATAGGATATAAATTTATCATTCTTTATCAGCACACAACCTAAGCCCTTCTTTGAATCATCACTTAAAACAACCAAAAGTTCCCCACTTGTGGGTAAAATGAGCCCGAGTGCAGTGATAAGCCTCCTTTTCAACTCCTTGAAGCTTTCTTTGCATTCATCAATCCAAGAAAACTTTACTCCCTTTCAAGTTAGCTTGGTAAGAGGGTTGGACAATCATGA
The DNA here is from genome assembly GCA_963277665.1 of Viscum album. NCBI lineage: Eukaryota > Viridiplantae > Streptophyta > Magnoliopsida > Santalales > Viscaceae > Viscum > Viscum album. The sequence goes on from OY728141.1 coordinate 145,373,349, forward strand.
GAAATTTCTCACAAATCGTCGATAATATCCGGCTAACCCCAAGAAGCTACGGATATCCGTTACGGATGTTGGCCTCAACCATCCCTCAATTGCATCTATTTTGGAGGGGTCCACAGATATCCCATTTCTTGTGATGATATAGCCCAATAATGAGGCCTCCTTCAACCAGAACTCACACTTGCTATACTTTTCATAGAGATTCCCCTTGCGCAAAGTCTCTAGTACAATTTTTAAATGCTCCTCATGATCCTCCTTGGTTTTGGAGTATATTAGAATATCATCTATAAAGACTACCATAAATTTTTCAAGGTAATATCTAAAGACTCTATTCATCAAGTCCAAGAATATTGCTGGAGCATTGGTGAGTCTGAGAGGCATTACTATGAATTCATAGTGCCCGTAACTTGTACGAAAAGCAGTCTTGGGGATATCTTCCTTCTTCACCCTTACTTGATATTATCTCAATCGCAAGTCCACCTTGGAGAAGTATTGTGCTCCACGCAGCTGATCAAACAAGTCATCGATCAGTGGCAGAGGATACTTGTTCTTCATCGTGATTTTTTTAAGTTCATGATAATCGATGCAAAGCCACATTGACCCATCCTTCTTCTTGAAGAAGAGGACTGGTGCACCCCATGGTGAAGCACTTGGGCGTATAAACCCTTTATCCAGATTCACCTATAGTTGTTTCTTCAGCGCTTCAATCTCAACAAAAACCATTCTATATGGAGTCTTGGATATTGGTAATGCCCCGGGTATAAGTTCAATTGAGAACTCAACATCTCTTATAGGAGGAAGACCAGGCAGTTCCTCGGGAAACACTTCCGCGAATTCCCTCACAATAGGCATTTATTCAAGGATGGTTTCTTCCTTGGACTCAATCATCTAAGCCAGATACGCGTGATCATAGGGTAGTAATAACCATGCTTGAGATGATGGATCTAAAGGAGATTCATCTTCCTCTTGACACTTGTAAATAATCGGGGGTCGATTGTCCATATGGAGTGTGATTTCCCTCTCCCGACAATTTATGATGGCTATATATAAGGAAAGCCAATCTATGCCAAGAATTGCATAAAATTCCACCAGAGGGAGTATGACGAGGTTCACTGGGAAATTCAATCCATAGATTATAACAGGGGAGGACTTATACTCATGGGATGCAATGATTGCCCCATTTTCCGTACTCACTGAAATCTTTACTTCCATGATTTGTGGTGGTGATGGGATTGTTATACTAAACTTTAGAGATATAAAAGAATACGCAGAACCTGAATCAAAAAGTACGTTATCTATTCTTGAATGAATAACTAGCGTACCTATCACCACTTTGTTGTTGGGGTTCACTTCGGCAGAAGTGATGGCCAAAGCTCTTCCTTGCTGCCTTGGAGGTTGTTGGTTGCCTCCGAAAACCCTTGGATTAGGGCAATGATTTGCAAAATGCCCCAGTTCTTTGCATTTGTAGCATTGAACAACGCATTGAGGTTCGAACGGAGTGTTTCTCTCCTCTATCGCAGCCGCGAGTCTTTCTTGCCGACAGTTAACAGCTAGGTGCCCTTCTCTTTCACACATGAAGCATTTCCTCGCCCCCTTAAGGCAATTTCCAGGGTGCTTCTTTCCGCACTTTTGGCAAGTTGGGTGATAGATCTTCTTATCACCGTTGGATTTATCCATCGGACCACTAGCATTGAAGTCCACCTTATGATTCTTGTCCCCATGATACCCCTGTGATTCCCCGATATCCATTTCGACCTTGAGGGAACATCGGAAAATTTCCTCATAACTGTCGAAGTCACGAATCGCTAATGATTTCCGTAGGCTAGGCTTCATCCCACCAAAGAAGCGGTCAACCTTGCATTCGGGGGTAACAAAAAAGCTGGAAGCGAATCATGCAAGCCTTGTGAAGTTTTCCTCATACGCTCCAACATATTCTTTATCTTTTTTCTTGAGGGAAAGGAAGTCCCTTTCCATCTTAAGCCGGAGGGTGCGCGGAAAATATTTATCGAAAAACATATTCCGGAAATCTTTCCATTCCAATTCCTCGATCTCCTCCCCAGGCTTCGTATTTTTGATCAACATCCACCATTGATTAGCATCACCCTCTATACGATAAGCCGCCAGGAGAACCTTCTCTTGTTCAGAACATTGAAGGATGGAGAAGATCTTTTCAATGGAGTTGATCCATTTTTCAGCGATCATGGGATCGAATGATCCACTAAAAGTAGGAGGCCTTTGTCTCATGAAGCTCTCGATAGTGACTTGTTCTTTCTTCGGAGGGGGGGGGGGGGTTGAATGTTCCTTTTGACCCATGTTTCTAATAAAAACTTGAGTTATCTGAGATAAAATCATGACAAAGTTCGCGATTCCCGCTCCCATTGGATTGGGCATCTCATTAGTACAGTCATCACACTGATCTTCACAATGGTTGTTAGCCCGAGCCCTCCTATTACCAGCCATTGGCTGGAATAAAAAGAAAGTTAGGGGTAACACATAAAGGGTAATCCAAAGACAAAAGTTGATGACTTATAAATAAACTTTTATTTCCTTAACTCATGAGTCTATAGGCTTCAATCTAGGATTTTCATGATCTACTTTCTAACATATATTCTTAGGGGCATTTTTTTAATTCCCTTAACAAGGGTTCATACTAAGCTTGTGAATTTATCAAAAAATATCCCTCGGGAGTGTCTTAACCAAGAGTACAACAAGGCCCCTTGTCGTGCACCGGTTCCCGTTCGAGTCTAGCTCAAAGCGGTGTTTTCGGGTTTTACCCGTAGGATACATCTGTGCCAGAGCCGCCTCTACCCGCTCGTATCCAGACCGGGATGTATTTGTTTCATAAACCACTTACTCAGTACTTACCTAAACTTAGGGATGTTTTTATTATACTTAGTATTGTATATAAGGCTTTACTAGGGTTTTATAATCGTAATCCCAAAAATAACTAAACCTATCCTCTGATACCAACTATGACAACGCTGGTTTTTAATACAACTTAAACATGATTTATTACATAAAACTTCACTTGATACAACAAAGAAGATCGAGATGTTTAGTGTCTTTGGGGCTTAGGATCATTACATAAAAACTTAAAACATGAAATACAACATCTTTATTGAAAACTTCCTTTACATGACCACTACATTCCCTCGTACTTAGCATTGAATGGGATAACCTGAGGACATGCATAAGAAAAGGGTGAGCCATAAAGCCCAGTAAGGGCATACACATGGAATAACATGAGGAGTATAATACATGTTATACAATAGGAATATCAATAGAGAAAAAGAGAAACATGAACATAAAAGCATGATAAAGTATGATAATCATAACATGGAAATGTGGCAACAACACTTACCATGGAATTAGCATGAGCCATGGCCCATTGCACATAGATCATGAGTTAATCCTCATTGCACATGAAGCATGAGTAAATCCTATTTGCAGCTGAATTAGCATGAGTCAACACTCATTGAACATGACGTATCATGATACTATACTTTACCCAATGCATTGGAGCGCTATAAGGGCGCACCCTTCTTAAACATTTCATTTCATACATAAGTGTTCCACATGTATCACAAAACATGGATTCATAAAACATAATAATTTATTCCACGATAAAGGAATGTGGAATTAATACATGAAAATTTATAATCAATAAGTAAATGTTCATAAATGTGAATACCCTTGATGGATAAATGGGCATGGTATTCACTATACAATGACATTGGCTTAGAAAATCGGTGCGATTTCGACAGCGTAACGACGTGACATAAGAATTCATAAAAATGGTTGATGGGAGAGAAGGGGGTTGATCATCATATTTACATGTAATGGATTTTAAGGAGGTTATATAGATACATGTCCCAAAAATTGTAATGGAATTTAGATTCATGATACAAAAGTATTGCTTGAATGTAAAAGAGGAGAGAGAAGTTCCTTTCGGAATTTTGGCATAGTAACAGGTGTACATGGGAGGAATTTAATGGGAGAGAAAGGGGTCTCCCATAATTAAAAAATAAAGAGGTCAGTATGAGGTAGGTTAAAAACCATACCCCAACATTCATAATTGAAATTAAAAGGCAAAACAACTTAAATAAAATTGGACAAAAATGAGAAAGGAAGAAAAAAACCCTTACTTGGAAGTGTGCTTCCAAAGGCTAGAGAGAGGCTTGTGAGAGGATTATTTGGTGCTTGGGGAAACTTGGTAGGATTCTAGAGAGAGTTGGGAATAGGTTGGATGAACTCCAAAGGCTTTGAGTGAGGAGGAAGTGGGAGATTGGGGGGGTTTATATAGAAAAGGTGAGGGAATTCTTTATTATTTAGGTTTGGGTCCCCTTACATTAAATTAATCCAAACCCCAAACCACCCCATGGTTTTTGCCTATGGTTTTTAGAAAGGGGAAGAGTAAAAAAATATTTTATAAGTCCAAAGTCCAAACTTCTTAAAATAATAAGGTTGCTTATGTGGAGGTGAGTCACACTCCCATGGAAATTAATTTAAAAAGACAAGGTGTTTAATAAGTCTTGAGGGGTCCATTAATGCTTTGAAAAGTAAGTCAAACAAACCCAAAATCACATTATTTTAATGGTAAAACATATATTGGCCGAAAATAAAGATTATAGTATTTTATTATATCACTATTGGGTCATTATGATGTCATAAAACACATTATATATTTAAACGGTATTTAATTTTTACCCAAAAATTTGACTGTCTCAGAAAATTATGAAAAATTCACCATTGGATAATTTCGACATCCTGATTCCAGAAATAACATTTATTTTATCTAAATAATTTTCTAAATATGTTAATTTTCACTTTTAAAATAAAAACCGGCATTTATCGAAAATTCACGGGTTTTGACAGAAATGAATTTCAAACATTAATAAAAATTATAATTGCATTCATAAAATTATAAGATCATTTATATTTAATAAAAATTAATTTAATAATAAAAATAATATTTTCTTAAAATATTATTTAATTAAAAAATCCCTTAATTTAATAAAATATAATTCTTAATTAAATAATAACTAAAAACACTATTTGTACTTTAAAAACTATTTACAATGTATAAAAAATGACTAGAAATTATATTCATTATTATATACAAAAATAATGTACATGAAAATAGTACTACTTATTTGTTACATAACCCCTTAAAATAGCCGCATAAGACCTAAGGGTAAGGTGTGCGATGGTGACAGACTCTTGGGGTGGCTCAGATAACATCCCTCGAGTGGTAATTTATATCAACTTCCACCTTTCCCGTAGACAGTCCCGTTCGAGCTTGACATGATGAAGCTCTGCTTGGGCTTGGTCAAGAGAGAAGCCCAAGGATGCCACCTCTTTTCCAAGCTTCGAAAAATGGGCTTCGTATGGGGAAATTCTACTAGATGAGGCCATCGCTTTCTTTGTCTGAGTAAATTTGGATTTGTTAAAATCCTATATTTTATACTAATCATGTGATCACTGTTCAACGACTATATTAGCTACGATCAAAATTCTTAACATAAAACCAATTAAGTTGACATTTTATATAAACTTAAAGATACATTTAATTAGATCAAGAGGGATTTCCAATAATGAAACTTTGGGTCATTACACGGCGTATGACGTACCGCCGAGAGGAGAAGGGGATGGCCGAAACACCCGGCTGAGCTAGATTGAGCGGGACCCACGGTGGGTCCTACGTGCTGCCTGGAGAATGAACGGATTCGGTCGTTCGGTGATTGAGGCAGGGGGCGCGCGACTCCTCCCACATACGGCCAGGCCGGGCTGGACCCAGTGGTCCAGGTTGACCCGAACCAGGTCGGGTTGACCCAGGCCGGGTCGGGTCGGTCTGACCAGGTCAGACTAGACCCGGACCAACTTCGACCCATTTTTCTCTCTTTTGGCCATAACATTGGCACCAGATGTTTTTTTGAAGAACCATTTTTGGCGCCAGAAATCTTAGAGCAAGATGGTACTTTTGGTATACCCCACTTGAAATTTGAATAAAGTTGGGGTATGATCGAGTTGGATCGAGCATGAATTCAACCAGGCCCTAAGGACTAAAAGGCTAATAACTTATAGACCGATCATCTATTTGACACACCATATTTTGTGTTAAGACCCCAATGATGTAGAGGTAATTTGGGATACTTCTTTATGGGACTTAGTGGAAGTTTGAGTATCGACCAGTGGCTTGAGGAGTGGGCCCTCCTGGTGATAAGCGAGCTTAGTGCGTGAACCCTGTAGCTGGCTGTAACATAAGAAAGAGATCCTTTGTGGGTGTTTTATCGAGGATAACACATGGATCCTCTCTAGGAATCCTTATGGTACTACTCTAGGATCCTATGTGGGTCTACTGCACTAGGATCCCATGTGGGTCTGATGATGTACTAGGATCCTGTGTGGGTCTACTGTACTAGGATCCTGTGTGGATCTGATGATATACTAGGATTCTGTGTGGGTCTACTGTACTAGGATCCTGTGTGGGTCTGATGATGATTTAGGATCCTATGTGGGTCTACCTCTTAATAGAGTATGACGATTCAATAGTTACATCTAATCATCTCTACTACTATACCTAAGTTATACCAGGTATGAGCTGAGTCCTTACCTTTGTGGTGATACCTTTGTGGTATTCTTTTGTGTGGCATACCTGTGTGGTAATTTCCTTTGTGGTGATACCATGGTGGTATTATTCTGTATGGAGTACCTATGTGGTACTTACCTTCATGGCATTCCTTCCTTTGTGGAACATTTGAGCTTTTGGATTTTGATTTGGACCCTCTGTTTCCCCAAGATTGAGATAGGTATACTTGATAACTTAGGTATATGTATGGGCATATACCTAAGTAGGGTTGTCAGTTGATTTCATGCTTTTTGGTTTATACTTTGTGGAATTGTGAGACCTTGAGTGTCTCGGGGTCCCTACTGAGTATCGTTATACACACCCATGGATAGGCTATGCCCGCACCTTGATGTGTTTGGTGCAGATGATGGACAACGCTGACCGAGGATGAGAGTACCAGGACTAGAGGTAGTTCGGAGGTGGACTTAGACGAGGCATACCACAGAGATGATCGTTCAAGAGCTGTACCTACACTTCAGGTAAGATCCTTGGAGGGTGTTCACATGAGTTGTTCAGTTTACTTGTACCTCCCAATTTTACTTGTACTTTCCAGTTTTCCTGTACTTATAGTTGGCATTGTATTCTGGCCATTTTTCTTCTATACACATCCTATTTATTATACATTTTACTTGTGTTCTTATCTTTCTGTTTTCTTGATTGTTTGTGTTTACAGGATATAAAGGTAATGCCTTCCCGGTTTTAGGAAATACGCCTTTCGGTGCTAGTCGTCAGCCCCTTCCCTATGAAAGGCGGGCTTGGGGTAGTCACGGCATGGGCCCCAGGGGACGGGTCGTGACAACCAATGTGTCCTTACCATAAGTGAAAAAATATATATAATAATTTATATCGTGACATAAGTAAATTATTAGTAAACATACATTTTCCAAGTCATCATGCGCTGACCAAGCCACCCTGAACCTCAACCCCACCTATTTTGGCTCATTACCAGTAAGAAAGTCAAGAACACAAATACCTCCATAAAGGTATCATAGCTCATACCACCCTTCTAGTGGTTGTTATAGAAATACCATACATTTCATTAGGTCTATCTTTGGTCTGATTATCCTTTTAAGCACCCACAACACAAGTTTTTAGGAATCTATGACCAGTATCCACCAGTAAGACACTATGATTTCCCCTCTACAGGGGTAGCCACATACCCTTTAAAAAAGTTAGGACTACATTAGGATGGGTAACTAGGAATTATACCATGTAACTCCAAACCCCAAGGCTGCAAATGTGTATCTCAATATCTGCCAACTAGCCACTATGTTTTCCCCTCTACAGGGGTAGCCACCCCTGCCTTTAAGGATGTTAGGAACGCATCAGGTTGGGTAGGCTCATACACCCAACCTCAAGGCTGCACTTGAGTATCTTGGTACCTACAATTCAATTCTACATGCTATGAAACACAAAAAAAAACATGTCGTAGAAAGCAATGATAAGTCACACCAAGATCAAAGTTAGGATAATCACACATAAATAAGTACGCCCATGGATACTCACACACTTGCATGAAGTTCATCACAAGTGTGGTGTAGTCCAATATAAAAATCACATCATGATAACATCATACATATATATGGCCCAAAATGTGAAGGAACTTACTACCTCAAAAGTTTGACGAAAAACCTCTTCACATTTTTATTATCGTCAAAAGCGATATGTCAAAGTCTCATGTTTTTAGAATGTTGATGATCAAGGTGTGTCAAGGGTTTCCTAGAACCAAAAAAACTATTTTATTTCAAAAATAAATAAAATATCACATGCGATGATAATTTATCTCACTTGGTTAATTTTTTAATTATTATTAAAAATATCAAATGTGATGATATTTTCTTTCTCGTAAATAATTTCCAAATTATCATTTAGGTCAAAGCATGTTCTTAAAATATTATCCTTCAAGAATAATTATCTATTGATAATAAAATTATCCTTTATAATTATCTTTTGATAATTTATTAAAAATTACGCTTTTATAATTATATTTCGATAATATATTATAAATTATCATTTATAATTATATTTTGATAATTTAATTAAAAATTATCCTTTATAATTATATTTGATAATTTAAAATGATTACCCATGATAATTGAATGTTTTATCCTTTGATAATTTTGATAAATTATCCTTCATTAAATGGTTGAAATTATCAATTCTTTTAACAAAATTATCTTTTAATAATTTTATATATTTTATTCTCAAAACAAATTACCTATGTAATTATCATTTAGCAATTCTAAAAAGTATTCATTGAAAAACCCAATGATTATATTACAAATTATCATATGATAAGTCTATATTAATACTTTATAGTTTTTCATTTAATAAAATGAATAATTACATTCTAAAAATTATATCTTATGAATTATCATTCTGCAATATTTTTACGACAGAAAAAGGAGAGGCAATATTTTTATGATAATTTGTTGTCATTATCGCATGATAATTATTTTCAATTATCATTTCAAAAACACATTGATAATTTTATTAAATAAAATAATCCTTTTATGTCATTATCAATATATATAAATATATTTTGATAAATTATATAAATTTATCACAATTTGATTATATATATATATCTATATATATATATATAATTTATCATTTGATAAATCTATATTTTTATATTTTTTAATTTATTCAAGACCCCTTTCTTTTTTTATATATTGAAACACATAAGGAGAATAAGAAAAGTGATAAAGAGAATAAAACAAACAAGAAACAAAGAACACTTATAGGGAGGGGGTGAACCACACTCGAGAGAGGGAGAATACTCATATATATCCACGAAAAATACCTGGAATGGTTCACACTTCACCAGATATCATTATCGGTCTTCATTGGTGTGCTTTATAGGTAAAAAAATACAGCGGTATATATATAGGATCCCAAAAACATGTATGGTCCTCAGACCAATTAAATACCCTGATTCAAAATGTGTTTCCATAAATTGATGAAGATAGAGTGGTTTAATTCATCCCTTTATCACGTTATTAATTTTATTAGTGGTCATAATGCTATATTTTGAAGCTTTTAAAAGCTCCCACATGAGATAATGGTGGCTGGGATTTATTTAGGAGAAGATGAACAATAAATTCTCTATTTTTATAATTAAATTAATTAATCAATTAATATAATTTTTAAATCAATTAATTTTATTAGATACCTGACCAAATGCTTGTTGCGTATAAAAATTATACCCTGCTTAGGGAAAACACCCCATTTCATGCCCAAAAACGGTCTCAGATTTCTCATTTGATGCACAGTTTGAGTGATATTAATTATTTATCATTCAAAAAATGGATTAATAATTAATTAAATTTAAAGAGTTATTTTCATGATTGAGACATCCAAACATCCAATTATTACAAATCTTATACCCTATATAGGGTAAACACCATGTTTTGGACCCAACGATGGTATCCTATTTATCATAAGTTACACTGTTTTGGAGTTATCTAATTTTTTGAAAACATTGTGTGCACTTAGTTTAATATATTTAATATTCTTATTCAGTCTTCGCCAATGTTTTTTGGGCCTCATAATCTCACACTAACTCAGTGTTTGACTCCAAAAACATTCTATTGAATATTTCAAAGTGTTAACTAGGCTTTTAACCTTCCATAAAGCATTTAAACCATTTTAAGTTATTTTCACTGATAAATTATTTTTTTCCTAATAAGGAATTTAAAATTTATCAAAAGAGGGATTTTAATATCATTTTAAAAATCAGGATATTACAAAAAAAGCATGTAATAAATATATATCTTTTTACTATATCATAAATTTAGTTTATATACAATATTTTCAAAAAAATACATGCTTTCAGTTATAGTTAAAAGGTATTTTCAGTTATAACCCCAAAACATCATGAAAAATCATAGTTTTAGAAAACAAATGATAGAAAAATATAATAGCTCAAAAATTACTATACAATTACATTTATATTTTGGGGTATTAAAGGCCATGATATGATTTTGAGAAGGAATAAATGGAGTTGGAGTTGATTTTTTTTCATTAGGGATCATTCATGTTGTGAAGTTCCAATGATGTTGTTCTTGGGGGTTTCTATCCTCAGGGAATTCATGGTGTGAAATATCTATTTAGGATATGAATTTCATTTTATGTTTATTAGATTGAGATACTTTTTTCCCTATGGGTAGAAAATATATGAGGTTTATGGAATTAACCACCCATTCAGGCCATGCGTAGATTGATTTACATGATGTTAATAAAAAACATCACCACTCCGTACTCCCTCATTCCTCTATCACATAACTCTATTTTTAGGTGATCCTTAAGAGGTTTTTGGAGCCCTTTCCACCTATGATCTATGGTTTTTGACCATGAAATTTAGGGATATTGTATTGGAATTTATGGGTGAGTTATTCTTCCCTTTCTATCTTGGTTCATCTTGTTTCTTCAAAAGCATTCACAGTAGATGTGTAGTTTTTTTGTTGGAGTGTTGAGTTGGAAGTTTACTTTAAACCCTTTATATCCTTAGTTTTGAAAATAAAAACACATTTAAAAAAATATATTTTACTAAATTTATATTTCCCATGTTTTTAGAATATTTATATTGAAAACAACTTATTCTACTGAATATAGAAATATATCTTAACTAAATGAATATAAAATTTCCATACAAGTTTGATCTATCAGATTGAGTAAAGTCCAGTGCATCAGATAGACCAAAGTCAAATCCATAGGATTGAACTAAGTCGAATCTATTAGCGTGAAAAAATATAGTTCATCAGAGTAAAAAAATATAGTCTATCAGTATGACTGATTCTAGTTTATCATTATGACTATGTTTAGTCCATTAGATCGAATTGTTTTATCCATTAGAATAAAAGAATTTATAATTGGAGTTAGAATTTTTTCTATTGGTTAGAATATATTTTGATATCATTATAATGGTTCTATTAGAACGACATTGAATGAAGATGTATTTGCTGAGTTGTCATGTAAATATCATCTAAGGTCATTACAAACAACTTCTAGAATCACAAAAATATGACCATTAGAGGATTAAATATAAATATAGGTACATTCAAGGATCCAGGAGATGATACTTTTGAAAACTAAACCCATCAAAAGATTGATCTGTTGTAACTTCTCAGAAATATTTTTTTGTAATATTTTAGAGAGTTTTATGTTACAATGATTCCATGTGAGGATTGTAAAATCATTAGAACATCTTTCTAAATTATAATCTATGACCGATCAAGGTTATGAATGAGGGATTCCAAGTATAGGATGATAACTGAATCTGATCAGGATAATCGAGGGATTCTGAGGATAGGAAGACAAAACTAATTCTAATTGTAATGATTGGGGGATTTTTATTGAAGAAATATAGAAATAATACATTAAGTCAAGGTTATTGACTTCCTTTTCACTGAAGGTTAAATCATACTCATTCTGTTTATATTTGTTTTAGTTTACTAAATAACTTTTTAATGTTTCTATTTTCTTTTTTTTACAAGTAGTTTTAATTTCATTGTGCATTTTTTTTATGAAAGTTTATTTTAGTAAACTTTTATTTACTTTGATTTTTCAAAAACAATCTAATTCTATCAGAATTACTCTAATACATATATACTTCAAGCCTGTCACAAGTTACTCTGATCATCAGAAGTAATTTCAGTACGATAACTATAATAAAGGGGTTTGGTTTTTAATTATTTTAATGTTTTTAAACTATAATTCACCCCTCTTGTATCCATTACAACTCTTATAATCCAAAAATTTATATTAGAGAAGGTTTTAATATTTCACTTTCTAGTTTTTACTTGTATATATAATACATGTTTATAATTTTTTGTAACTTTTGTTATAAATTGTTTATTTATAAATAATTATTATACTAATGCGTAAATTGTAGAAATTGTTTTTTTTCTATAAGATGATAGGTTTAAACATTATTAATCTTGAAAGTATAAATCCTAGAAGACCACCAATATTTTATGGTGACAATTTTGGGTTTTGGAGAGATAAAATGAATATGTTTGTTATAAATACTGGTGTTAATAATTTATTTATGTTGACCGGTAACTACAAGATTCCGAAGAAGAAGGTGTCTATATTTAAGATTCAAGAGAAATCAAAATATCAATTGAATTATAGAGTAAGGAATAATCTATTGTGTTCTATGAAAAGAAACATATATAGTCTAATTTCATCTAGGGAATATTCTAGTAATATTTTGAAGAAATTTGATGTTACACACTTTGGAAATTCTAAATTTATTGAAACTAGAATAGATTTGATTTGAGTTGATTATCAAGTATTATATTTTATACATTGTGAATATATTGCAGAGAAGCATTAGAGATTCATGAAAATTATAAATAGTTTACAATCACTTGGAGAGAAGGATATTATAGATGAGATCTTATTTGAAAAGTTTATAGAAATCATGCCTAGGGAATGAGATTCTAATAAGATTTCTTTAGATGATACGATAAGAGTTACACATATGACTCTAGATGATTTGATTGATACCCTTATACAATATGAGGGAAGATTAAAAAGAGATGCTGAAAATACAAAGAAGATGAATTGAGGAGTTTATTTTTCTACAACTTATAGTGCTTCTAATAAAGTCCATTAAACTGATAATGTTTCAAAGTGTTTGAATAAGAAGAAAGTTATAGTTGAATCAAACAATAGTTCTTCAGAATAGTTTGGAAATGAATTAGATATTATTGAAAAGTGGATGAATAATATAGTTAGAAAGAAGGATTTATAATGTAGGTATAATAATAATCAAAAGGAAATAAGTGATTAAAATGATTATTCAAAATTAATTCTTTATAAATTTAAGAATGGTCAACATATAAGATAAAAGTGTCCAAAGTGGAAAAGAAAAGAAAATAAGGAAAAAAATTATAAAAAAAATTCTAATAAATAATATAAGCACAAGAATAAGAAAATTATGAAAGATTCAGATACATGGAGTGAAAGTTTAAGAGATATTTCATCATAAAGTTCTTTTGATAGTGGAAGTGATGATAAAAATAATATCATATTCTATGCGGAGATTTTAAAGATAAATAACTACTTCATGGAAAAGGTAGTTATCGAATATGGAATAAATATTACATTAAATAAAAACTATCTTTATAGTGATGATAATAATAATTCTATATCTTCTAATGAGGAATATTCTTCATTATAAGAAAACAATTTTTATCTATTTTTTAAGAGGTATCTAGATTTGTAAAATTAATAAAAAATAATAATTGTAAAATTAATAAAAAACTTAATGTTTCTCAAAAAAAAACTTCCAAATAAAACTCAAGAATTTATAGTCTTACTATTGAAATAATAAATCTTTAAAAAGAGTTATATGAAACTAATTTTGAGAAAAAGGATATTTCAAAATAATTATAGAAGTCTAATTCTAAAAGACCAAGATTTTCAAATGAATTATAAAAGATTAATTAGAATAAAAATTTAGTTGTGGATTAGAATATATTTATAAACTAAATTATGAAATATATAGCTTAAGAAATATTTTTTCAAAGTTTAATAATGGAAAGGAAATATTTGATAATATGTATAAACAAATAATACCTCATAGAGATGCATCGAGAATGAGTTTTACTAGTAGGAAACCTATTTTACAAAATAAATACTTTGTTCTAAACAGTTATCCATATTTCGCAAAATGTCAAAGTGGTGGACACTAGAAAAATAAATTTTCTTTAAATAAAGTTTAATAATTAGGTTTTCATAAGGATTTATTTTCCAAATAGTAAACTTTTTCTCAACATAGATAATTTGGGAAAATGTGGATTATGAAAATATTACTTTATAATAATATAGGAACCAAACAAGTTGTTTTAAAAAAAAAGTAATCTCTATGTTTTAAAGAAGATAAAGAATGTACCAACAACAACATATGATACATGGATAGTGTTTGTGTAATGACCCAAACTTTTTGAATGATAATTATTTCCTGATAATGCGTGTTTTATTTATTAGTACTTAACAAAACTATATCCCTTTAATAATGAAGTGATTATAACTGAAATGCGACCATTGGGTTTCGACTGTTATATGATCATGGGTTAATTATGACCATTGGTCAATATGATTGTTGGAAATAAGACTATTAATAACAATTTTAACATTATAAATAGAAATGATAATGGTTAATTAATGTAGAAAGAATAGTCAATGGTCTCATCCTGTAGAGTCATGCTGTATGAATCCCATTTGTGAGAACTTGGAAGGGAGGTGGAATATTTGGGATTCAATTTGACCAAGCCTAAGCTGAGCTTCAAAATGTTAATATTGAACAAAATTGCCTATGAAAGAAGATCAAGTTAGTGGAGATTACCACTCAGTTGATGTTAACCAAGCCGCCCACAAGTCTATCACTATCGCAATCCTCACCCTTAGGCCGTATGTGGGTGTTATAGGGGGTTATGTGTAAATTACTTAGTTACTTATTGTATAATCCATTTTCATAAATAAAATTTTTGCTCCATCAATTTCGTTTTTAGTTAACTTTTTCTTAAAAAAATATGAAAAATATGACAAATTGAATTTTTAGATAGAAATTGTACTTTTTAGAAAATGTATAATTATTATAATAAACTAAGGTATTATTAATGATGTTTATTTTAATTAAGTGGTATGATTAAAACACTCTTATTTAAATTTAAATGATAAAATAATTTTATTTCTTTCAAGTGTTAGAATGTTTACTATGCATTTTCTATCCGCTATTATTTATAATAAATACACATTTTTATAGTTAAAAGATAAATTTATCATATTTATATAATTATTATGATAAAATAATTTTCATTTTTTAAATCATAATGTTGATATTAGGTTAGGGTGAATTTTTGAGAGTTTTTTAAAATCGTTTGTTTTTCAGTGAATAGTAAAAATACAGTTTTACGTTTTTAGTATATTTCATTGAAATCATAATGATGTAATAAGTTATATAAAATGATAGATGACTATTTTGGATTAAAATAATGTATAATCTCTCCCATGTTTCCAAAACCATGGGAAAATACCATGGTAAAGCCCATGGTTTTTCAAATATCACTACTGCGGTATCCATGAAAATTAATAAACAACTACCTCACTTTTTCTATAAATACCCACAAATTTATTCATTTACATTCATTCCTAATTAATTATACATGAATCTATAATAGTATTACCTCAAAAGTATTCCTCCTAAGGTGTTCTCAGGCCCCCAATGTCCCAATCTTCAAATTTTGGGAACACTCTTCAAGGTAAGGGAAATCTCCACTTCTCTTTTCCTTTCAAGTTCTCTTTTTATGTGGTATGTATTTCAAGTTTGAAAACTATGTTCTTTTTTAAATTCTATTCTAATAATTTAATGTATTAAGTGTATTTTATGAGTGTTAAACCCTTTTCCCATCTCTTTTTAATGTTTTCTAAAACCACATTTTATACCCATTATGCTGGCAATTTTACTTCTCAAAATTTTTCTACTTTTTTCAAGATACTATTTAATTTGTTTTTTTGAATACACAAACCTACTTCTTCTCCAGGGGTATTCACATATATGTTAAAAAAATTCTTTTATTCTGGTATTAACATATATGAAACCCACCTTCATTTTCTGTGGGTTTAAAATGACAAAAGGATCTTGTTTTTAAGCACTTTCTAAAACACCATGTTTTTGACATGAAACTATTTTCTTTTATTCTCCACAGATTATTTATGAAATATTTTATTATTATATTTTTGGATAAAAGTAATTAATAAATATTAATGGTTATCCTTTAAAGTGATCCAATGCATTAGGTAAATAATTTAATCTTTAGAGATGACATGTTTTACGATACCTTAGTGAATAACCTTGGTAGTTTTTATGATACCTTTGTGATAAACCTTAATGATATGCTTATAAATGACTCAATTAAATTTTTTAGCAAAATTTATTGGTTATGAATAATTTTATTTTCATTATGATATTCCTATTTTACCATTTCTCATGCCTTTATTATATTCCTTAAGTTCTTATTGATAATTATTATAATCACATGTAAACTATTTCTCTTGCTTTACATGGGCCTTATTCTCACCCTTTCCTCTAATGTGTGTCCCTAGGTTATGAGATGTAATACATTTACTTAGGTTGAATCGTGAATAATCATTTCAAGTGGAATAAAATAAAATTTTATGTTTTCATGTATTATGTATCTTTTTTCCAAGAAACTAAACTTTAAAAGATCTTCTATTTGTAAAATGTAATGAAAAGTTATGTAATAAAAAGTCGGGATGTGATAGTTGGTATCAAAGGATGATTTTTTTATAGAAAATTCGTATTTTTAAACTATAGGAAGAACCTTATGTACATGTTAAAATATATGAAAACATCATCTTATTTTTGTGAATCATTAAGTAAGTGGTTTCTGAGAAAAGAAATCTCTATCTAGATATGAACAAGTGGATGTGGCTCTGACACATATGTATCTAGGGGTAAAACCCAAAAACAATGCATTGAGCTAAAATCAAATGGGAATTGGTGCATGATAATGGGCCTTGATGTAATCATGGTTTAACAATATTGGGGGATATATTTGGTTAATCGTATTCTTTTTATGAACCATTTTGAAGGGTTTATAGAAAATGTAATTATTGTTAAAGAAAAAAATATTTAAGAATGATGGTTCAAGACATGGAATTACTTTATAAATATAAGATTATTAAATGAAACATGTTTCTCACTAGGTTTTTATTCTTTTATAAAATGACAGGAAATATAAAAAACCACATAAATAGTGAGTGTAATGGACGAGGCACTGATGGACTTTCGATGGAAGACAGAATGGAAAACTGCATGAGAATGATGAATCAACTGACTTGAGTTATGAGCAATAACATGAATCAAGCTAAAATAACAGATTCACCACGAAGGGAATTTTTTTTGTTGAGTCCTTTATTAATCAATGGCCACCAACTTTCAGTGGATCTACTGACCCATTGATTGCTGAACAATGGATAAAATCAATAGAAAAGATCTTGTTTTTGTGTTTTGTTGGTCAGAATAAGAGAAAGAAACCCTGAATGTGTATCGATTATAGGGATAAGATGGTTAGTGGTGGAAACTAGTTAAAAACACGAATCTAATAGGAGAGATTGAATTTATGGAGTGATAAGAGTTCAGGGGAACTCTTTTCAAAAAAAAGTTTCCCCGTTCAATGTGAACGAAAATGGAGAAGGAATTCCTAGAGCTAAAGCAGATGGAAAATGAACCTATGAGAAGCTATGAGATGAACATCACAATACATTCTCGTTACACCTTTATCTTTTTCATAAATCCTAGTGGTAATGTTGATAGATTATTTGGTGGACTAAGACCTCATCTATGGAATAATATTGCAAAAATAGACTAGGAAAACTATGAGGAAATAGTGAGAAGTGTTATGAAAGTTAAACTGGAGTTCAAAAAGATGAAATGGTCCCATAGATCAAATGACAATAAGTGATATTTGGAGCCAAACTTTGGGAGGATCTTTGATCAAGGTAGGCGAGTAAAGAAAATGAGACTTTCTACATGTAATAAATGTGGGAAGAAGCATTCAGGGAACTACCTTCTCAGGAGAAGGAAATGTTACAAGTGTGGAAGAGAAGACCATATCACTTGGAACTATCATAGTAAGGTGAAACCTTAACTTCTTAGAAAAAAGACAAATGAAATATGGTGGAGGACCTACCTAAAGTTTAATACTTCAAGACAGGATAGCTTGAAAACTTTTCCAAGCACTGTCCAAATCCAAGGGTAGTAGAGGGGCATCACCATCAGCCTTAACATAGACAAAGTGAGAAAGGTCGTGTTTTTTCTATTACAACGTCTGAAGTTAAATATCTAAATTATGTGGTGGAAATTACCCTCCTTATTCTCTCAAATATAGTAAGTACTTTGTTTGATTCTAGTTCTATGCATTCCTTTATTTACAACATGTTTACAAAGAATATAGAATAAATCCCTAAACTTCTATAAGTAGAGTTATTAGTCAAGAATCATGTAGGGATTATCCAAGCATCGGTAGTGTATATAAGATATAATATTTAATTTGGTGAGCATAATATTCTCTGAAATATATTAGTTATTCTCATTCTATAATTCAACATTATGCTAGGGATGGACTGGCTGAAAAGTATAATGCTAAGATCAAATACAGAAGAAAGGAAATATCATTAGTCTTGAATGGGAAAAATACAGTTGTTTTAAAAGGAGATATATCTTGACCTGAATTTTTTATAAAATAATGACTTATATCCTTCCTTATGAAAGTGATTTGTGAAGATGAAAAATGAAATGAAAGTATATGATTAGAAAATGTCCCCATCATTTAGGAATATATTGATATATTTCCTGAAAAGTTAACTATACCTCCCATAGAAAGATAGGTAGAGTTCTCCATTGGACTTATGCCTGGATCCAAACCGATATCCAAGAACCCATATAGAATAGAAAATGTGGAGCTAGAGTAATTAAAGAAACAACTCCAAGATCTGTTGGAGAATGGGTTTATCTAGCCAAGTGTTTCTTCTTGGGGATCACATATTACTTTTTTAAAGAATAATGATGGATCAATGCGACTATGTATTGATTATAGATAACTTAATGAGATCATAGTGAAGAATAGGTACCCTCTTACAAGAATTGATGATTTATTTGACCATCTTCACCAAGCTCAATTCTTCTCCAAGATTGATCTTCAAACTAGTTATCATCAATTGAGGGTGAATATAGAAGATATTTCAAAGGCTGCCTTCCGATTGAGATATGGGCATTATGAGTTTGTTGTTATGCCCTTTGGATTGACTAGTTCTCTGCATATATATATGGATTTGACAAATAGATTTTTTAAGAACTACCTTAATAACATTATGGTAGTTTTTATTGATGATATTCTGATATATTCTAATAGTATCAAGGATCATGAGGATCATATAAATGTTATATTTAAAACTAAGAGGAAGGAGATGTTATTTGAAATGTCCAAAAAATCTGAACTTTGGTTACAAAAAGTTTCTTTCTTGGGGAACATTGTAACAAATGAAGGAATATCAATTGACCCTATGAAGATAAGGGTTGTGGAGGAGTGGCCTCATATTATAACAATAACTGAGGTTTGTAGTTTCTATGGATTAGTAGGATATTATAGGAGGTTTGTGAAAAACGTTTCAAGAAATTCTAATCCACTAATCAAGTTAACTTGAAAAGGGGTCAAGTTCATCTATATAAATGAGTGTAAATAATGTTTTCAAGAGTTAAAGAAGAGATTGGTTACTGCACTCATGTTAACTCTAACCTCTATCGGTGAAGGATTCTTTATTTTTAATGATGCATCTCTAAAAGGTATTTGGTGCATCCTCATGAAAAATGAAAAGGTGATTTCTTATGCATATAGACAGTCAAAGACTCATGAGTAGAACTATCCTACACATGACTTAGAGATACCTGAAACTTTGTTTCTCTAAAGATATAGAGACACTATTTTTATGGGGAGAGATGTGATATATACATAGACCATCAATATTTGAAGTATATTTTCATGAACAAGGAATTGAACACAAGAGAGAGTATATGGTTGGAACTTCTTACAAACTATTATTGTTAAATTATTTATCATCCCAGAAGAGAAAACAAAGTTTCTGATGCATTAAGTAGGAGGAACCCTGTTGTGCTGGAAATGATGAGGATTCAAATAGATACTTTGATTAAAGACCTAGAAAAACTGGACATGTGAATCATAAGGGAAGGGAAATCATCAACCCTATACCAAATTAATTCCAAACCTTCATTACTATATAAGATCAAGAAATCTCAAAGGGAATATCCTTTATTTTTGAAGAATATAGAGGATGCGAAGAATGGGAAGTTTCCTGAGTTCAATATCGATCAAGAATGTGTACTGAAATTTTATATAAGTCTATGCATTCCATATATTATTTAAATAAATAAGGATTTGATGGATGAATCTCATAGATCTACTTATTCTATACATCATGGAAGTATGAAAATATATAGGTACCTTCATGAAAATTATTGTTGGGATAACATGGTAAGGGAAATTTTTGGCTACACAACAAGATTCCTGGTGTGTCAACCAGAGAAGGAAGAGTGAAAACTTCTTAAAGGGGTATTACTACCACTACCCATAACAACATGGAAGTGAGACAATATCACTATGGAAGTTGTCACTGGTCTCTCAAAAACATCCAAATGAAATAATGCAATATGGGTTATAGTGGATCCTCTCACCAAGAATTCCCATTTTATCTTCATTTTGAAAAATTTCTCTCTTGAGAAAATCATGAAGATAT
The DNA here is from genome assembly GCA_963277665.1 of Viscum album. Classification (NCBI taxonomy): domain Eukaryota; kingdom Viridiplantae; phylum Streptophyta; class Magnoliopsida; order Santalales; family Viscaceae; genus Viscum; species Viscum album. The sequence continues at coordinate 145,394,323 of OY728141.1, forward strand.
ATGAGAAGGAAGTGGTAAGGCTACATGGATTTCAATTTATATCGTATCTAATCATGATCCAAGGTTCATATCAAAATTTTGGAGAATTCTTTATCATGATGTAAGTACCGAGTTGAATTTCAGTATGGCTTATCATCCCAAAACTTATTCCAATATAAAAGGACTATTCAAACACTCGAGCAAATGCTGAGAACATGATCAATGAAATATAAAGTGGATGGGATCAACATATCCCATTAGTTGATTTCTAATATAATAAAAAAATTCCATTCAAGCATTAAAATGGCACCCTATAAAGCTCTATATGGGAAGAAATGTAGAACTCCTACTTGCTGGGATGAAGCTAGTGAGAGAAATCTGCTTGGCCTTGATCTTGTGAAAGAGATGATAGAAAAGGTTCATTCTATCCAACAACACATAAATGATGCTCAGAGTCGAAAAAAGAGTTATGTTGACAACCGTTTAAAGGACCTAGAGTTTGATGTTGGTGACAATTTATTCCTTTGAATTTCACCTTGGAATAAATTCATAATGTTTGGGAAGAAAGGGAATCTCATCCTTAGGTATATTATACACTACGGAATTCTTGATCGTATAGGAGGAGTGGCCTATCAGCTCAAACTTCCTCCAAATATAGCACAAGCTAATGATGTTTTCCACATATCTCTCTTGAGTAAGTACATACCTAACCCTTCATATCTACTAAATCCAGAGGTGGTACAAATGCAACATGAACTATCTTATGAGGATCATCCAGTGGAGATCTTGGACAATAGAGAACATGTTCTATGAAAAAAGACTATCCACATTGTCAAAGTGTTGTGGAGAAACAAAAAATATGAATAAGAAACACGGGAACCAAAGATAATGAGGTAGAAGTACCCACACCTTTTCTCTTCTGAGTGCTTGAGTTAAAAGTTCTAGGATGAAATTTCTTAAGGGGGAAGAATGTAACAACCCAAAATTTTTGAATGATAATTATTTTCTGAAAATGTGCATTATTTTTTTATAATAAAAAAACTATATCCATTTAATAATAAAGTGACTATAATTGAAATGTGACCATTGGGTTTCAAAAATTGGTCAATATGTATGTTGGTCAATATGATTGTTGGAAACAATACTCTTAATAATAATTTTAACATTATAAATAGAAATTATAATGATTAATTAATACAGAAAGAAGAGTCGATGACCTCATCCAATAGAGTAATTTAGTATAAAGACCATTTGTGAGAACTTGAGAGGGAGGTATCATATTTGGGATTCACCATTGAACAATCCTAATACGAGCTTCAACATGTTAATATTAAATGAAATTTTCTACAGGATAAGTTCAATTTAGTGGAGATAACCACTTGGTCGATGTTAGCCGAGCCACCCCATGAGTCTATCACTATCGTACAACTCACCCTTAGGTCATATGTGGGTGTTATAATGGGTTTTGTGTCAATGAATTAGTTACTCATTTTATAATTAATTTTTATAAATAAATTTTTTATTCCATCATTTCTGTTTTGAGTTTACTTTTTCTTAAAAAATATAACAAATTTGATAAATTGAATTTTTGGACAGAAATTGTACTTTTAAAAAATTATATAATTATTATAATAGACTAAGGTATTATTAATAATGTTTATTTTAATGAAATTTTATGATTAAAATGCTGTTATTTAAATTTAAATGATAAATTAATTTTTTTTCAAGTGTCAGAAATTGTACTATGCATTTTATTATGCATTTTTTCTCTGTTATTATTTTTAATAAATAAGTATTTTTATATTTAAATGTTAAATTTATCATATTTAGATAATTATAATTCAAAATAAATTTCATTTTTGAAATCAAAACATTGATATTAAATTAGGGTGAATATATGAGAATTTTCAAAAATATTTTGTTTTTCAGTGAATAGTAAAAATATAGTTTTATATTTTTGGTATTTTAATGAAATAATAATAATGTAATAAGTTATATAAAATTATGGTTGACTATTGTGGATAAAAATAATGTATTAGGTTTCCCAAGTGTCCAAAAAATGTGAAAATACCATGGGAAAGCCCATTGTTTTTTGAATACCATTACTGATGTATCTAAGGAAATTAATAAAAAACTCTCTCACCTTTGCTATAAATATCTACCAATTTCTTAATTTACTTTAATTAAAAATTAATTATAAATGAATATGTGATATTATTACCTCCCAATAAGTCCTCCCAAGTTTTTATCTATCCCCCACGGTTCCAATCTTTAAGTTTTAGGAATACTCTTCAAGGAAAGGGAAATCTCAACCTCTCTTTTCCTTTCAACATCCCTTTTTTATATTTGTATGTATTTGAAGGTTCCAAAATAAATTATATTATATCCATTTTATTATATACCATTACTGTATTAAGTGTCTTTTATGAGTGGGATACCCTATTCCCCTCTTTTTTATTATTTTTTAAAACCATGATTTATACCCATTATATTGTTGAATTTACTTCTCAAAATTTCTCTCTTTTTCTCAATAAATTATTTTCTTTTATTTTGTGAATACCCAAAACTCCTTATTCTATATGGGTAATAACATAGATTTGAAAATGATTTATTTTATTGTAGGATCAACATACATAAAACCCACATTTCTTTTCTATGGGTTTAAAATGACAAAAGAATATTCTTTTTAAGCACTTTCTAAAACACCATGATTTTGAAATGAAACCCGTTTCTTTTATTCTAAAATGGTTATTTATAAAATGTTTTATTATGATATTTTTGGTTAAAATTAATTAATATATATTAAGGGTGTTCCCTTTTAGTGCTCTAATTCATTAGGTAAATAATTTAATCTCTAAATATGACATGTTTTACAATACCTTAGTGAATAACCATAGTAATTTTTATGACACCTTGGTGATAAACCATGGTGATATTATTATGAATGACTTAATTAAATTTTGTAGGCACATTTATTTATTTTTATTCATTTTATTTTCATTAATATATTACTATTTTATCATTTTTCATGCCTTTATGATATTACTTAAGTTCTTATCGATAATTATCATTATCACATGTAAACTGTTTCCCTTGTTTTCCATTACTAGGAATTATGCTCACAATTTACTTTGATGTGTATAACCAAGTTATGAGATAAAATAAATTTACTTATTATGAACATTTAATAAGACTTTCAAGAGGAATATAATAAATTTTTATGTTTTCATGTATTATGCACCTTTTTTTAAGACACTAAACTTTAAAAGATCATCTGTTTGTAAAATGTAATGAAAAGTTATATAATAAAAATGTGGGATGTGATAGGTTTTCCTAGAAATATGAATAGAAACAAGTATTTATTCAAGAATATTATAAAAACTAATGGTGGAAAATTTATATTTGGTGAAAATTCTTTAGGAGAAATCATCAGAATATATAACATTGTTCTTCTTAGAAAAGTCTTAATTTTTAATATTTTATTTTCCATAGGTATTAAGAACAATATTATTAACATATTTCAATTATGTGATGAGGGACATCTTTTGAACATCATGAATGAAAAATTTACTATTCATAGTTCAAAATCTGAATTTATTCTTTCAGCCAATCGGCATGCGAATGTCTACACACTAAACTTAGAATACCTTAGGAGATAAGATCTACCTTTCCCCAGTGTAATGGAAAATAAATCTTGGTTTTGGAATAGAATATAAGGACACTGTAATGTTATAAATTTAGCTAAAAAATCTAAGAAAGTACTAGTTAAATATCTTTCATAACTTAATCTTGATACTTCCAAATTTTACAATCCTTATTTATTAAGAATGAAACATAAGTAAAGTTTTAAATTTATTAGTGAATTATCAAATTATTATAATTTACATTAATTCACATGGAATTGTTTGGTCATACACAAACTAGGAGCATTAGTGACAAATAATGTGGATATATTTTAGTTTATATTTATACTAAATATACATGGGTCTATTTTTAATTAAATAAGTCTAAAGCCTTTTTATATTTTAAAACATTTGTATCCCGAGTTAAAAATAAGAAAAATCTATCCTTGATAACTATTTATAGAGATCATGGTGGGGAATTTTTAAATTATTATTTTGAAAATTTTGTAGTAAAAAAGGTATAATAGATAAATATTCAGCACTTAGAGCTATATAAAAAAATGGTGTTGTTGATAGGAGGAATAGAATTAATCAAGAGATTACTATAACCATGATGAGTGAATAATAAACTATTAATTTTTTTGGGCTAAAGTAGTTAGTACTTCTGGTAATATTATAAATCATGTTTTAATTAGTCCTTTTATTTTTAAAAATTATTATGAGTTTTGGATAGGAAGGAAACAAAAAATTTCATACTTTAAAGTTTTTGGATTAAAAGTATTCATTATTAATACTAAACATAACTATATAAATTTCCTCTAAAATCCAGAAGGAAAATTTTTAGGTCATTCTACAACTAGTAAGGATTATATAGTCTTTAACAAAAACACAAGTACTATTGAGGAAATAGAACATGTTAAATTTTAGGAAACCAATCCTTTTGTTTTTAAAATACCTCAACCAATATCTTTGAGTGTTATTTATAAAATCGATTTTCAAACAATGTTGGAAAGTTATTATAACAAGATAATAACTAAAGAATAAATTTCATAAGTTCTTTCATAAGAATAATTTCAACATGTTATTGAAGAATAAAATTTTGTAAACCCAAGAAATAATTTATTTCTTTAGAATCATCCTAGTGATAATATTATAGTTAATATAAATAAAACTATTAGTAATAGAAGTTACTTAACAAAAAAAGTTTAATTTTTTTCATTTTTATCAAAATTAGAACCTAAAACTTTTGATGAAGATTTAAGTGGTGAAGATTGGATAAAATATATGCAAGATAAAATCAATGAATTTGGAAGGAATCAATTTTGTACTTTGGTTGAATGAACTAAATACACTACTATAATTGGATTAAATGGGTTCTAAGAATAGGTGTGATGAAAATAGAATAATTGTAACAAATAAAGGTAGAATTATTGCTAAAGGATATAATAAACAATAATTCATAGATTATAAATAAAATTATTCTCTAGTACCAAATCTTGAAGTTATTTATATACTTATATCATATACAACATTTATTAATTTCAAACTATTTCAAATGGATGAGAAGTTTTCATTTCGTAATGGATATGTACAAGAGGAAGTTTATGAAGAACAACCCCCTGATAAAATATATAGAATATGTTTTAAACTTAACAAGGAACTTTACATATTTAGACAACCCCCCTCAGAGCCTAGTATAATAGATTAACTTGATTTTTGTTACAAAACAACTTTGTTAAGGGAGCAGCGAATCAAATTTTTTTTTATAAAATAATTTTGTAAAAAAATCATCATTATTAAAATTTATGTTAATAAAATGAATTTTTTTTTCAAATAAAAAATATTTAACATATTTATTTTCAAAACTTATGAAATATGAGTTTGAAATGAGCATGATGGGAGAACTTACTTATTTTCTAGGTTTTCAAAATTCAAAAAAACCATAACTAACTTTCATATCACATCATAAGTATATAAAATATATTCTTAATAAATTTGGATATGAAAATAATAAAAGTATAATTAATCCTATAAAAACCTAAACTACTTTAGATATTAATGAATATAAGAAACAATTGATAAAAATATATTTAAAGGAATGATTGTATGTTTACTATACTTAATATCCCTTCTTCTAGATCTAATGTTTTTGGTTTTCTTGTGTTCAATATATAAATAAAATCCAAAAGAGTCCCGTATTAAAGTTGTAAAATGAATTTTTCTTACTTTAAGGGAACTACAGATTTAGTCTTGGTTTATTCTTCAGAAAATGATTTTAAACTATATTTTTTCTCAGTTTGTGACTTTTGTGGATGTAAAATGAATTGAAAAATTTATTCTGGATATTGTAATTTATTAGAAGAATATTTATTGTCTTGATCTTATAAGAAGAAATGGTTAGTATCACTTTCCACTGCTGAAGCTAAATATGTGGTAACTAAAATTTTTTGTGCACAAGTGTAAGGAATGAAACACACAATCACATATTATGGCATTAGTTTTAGTATAAATAGAATTTTGTGTGTTTAATAAAGTTCAACTAATTTAAGTAAAAATCGAAAACATCACTCATGAGAAAATAAAATAGATATAAGACTCCATTTACTTTAGGATCACACACAAAAAGGAGATATTAATTTAAAATTCAATGGAATACAAGAACAACTTGTTGTCATTTTTACTAAACCCCTTAGTTTGGATAGATTTTAATACATTAAACAAAATCTAGGAATGATAAATATCAAGTTATCATTAATATATAATTATTGTTCACCAATATTCTAATATTAGTGAACTCCTTTTGAAAGATGGAGTAATATGATTTTGTTTTCTAAAAAATTTATTTTTTCAAAACAACTTTTATTTTCCAATTTTTTTATTCACTAAATATTTATTTTTATAAATTTGTTTATATCTACAAAAGAATTTGTTTTTCAAAATTATTTCAAAATTATTAAAAATATTTGTTTTCTCAAATTTTTAGTTTTCTCTAAAATATTAGTTTAAAAAAAAAAATAATTTTCAAAAACCAAGAATAAGAGTTTACTAGAATAAATTTATTATTTAATGTTATATATTCACTTCAAAAGGTATTTTCTAATATTTCATATTTAATATCCATTAATACAACTTTTTTATTGTTGTTTACATTTTAATATTTTTTTTTATTTTACAAAACCTAAAATTTTAATTTCAATAATATTTCTTTATCTGATAAAATTTTCTTAAAAAACATATTAAGTGTTTACAAATATATTTTAATTATATCTTGATAAATTCATGGTCATTAGATCATTTTTGGAATTGAATCCGAGCCATCAGATCTGAGGATGTCAAATCATCACCTTGAGCCTATAAATACATGAGTGGTTCACCACATCCCACATCGATTTATCTCGTTTAAAAACTTTTGGATCACATATTATTGGTCTGTATGATCCTTTTCCATCCATCTAATCTAACTCAACACTCTATGATTCAGAATTTTTCAGTTAGTTTAGTGTTGCAATATGTCTACTTTAGAAGATATAGAAAACATAAAAGTTTTAAAAAATAGTTTAATCAAGAATAAATGGTATGATAAGACTGATTCGTTTCTGAAAGAACTAATCATATTTCGTGGTTGGGAGAAGGTGTGTGTAGAGAAGGAAGATTTTTATATTCACTACCTGAATATTATAAAAAAAATTATTCATCTGTTCAGTTTAGTAAGGAAGATAATTTGGAATTTGTAACTTTTAATTTTTTTTATGAGAAGTGTAAGTTGAATATCCAACAAGTATCAGACATTTTTGAAGTTATATTGTATGGAGAATCTTATCTAGTAACACATAGGCTACCAGAGAAGTTAGGATGTTTTGAAAAATTAAAGGCAGAATCTTCATTATCTCCAACTTTTGAGAAAGTTAAGAAAGATTAACATTTAAAACCAGAAGAAAGATTTATTTCATTATAGATGCAAGGTTAACATATGATAAGGAATAGTGACCAAGATACATTAAAAGTACTTTACATATTTTTTTATATTTTCTAATGATTATGAGGAAAACAAATATGGTGAAGTATGTCCTTCTATCAGTTGAAGGTATCAAGTAAATTTATATGTAGTTTAGAGTACTTTAGTTTCCATGATTTATCAATAAGTTTTTGATAAATTTTGGATCTATAATAAAGGTTAAGAATCATTTTGTTTCAATGAGAGAAAATGTTTCATTATTAAGTGAAGAAATGATTTTGAGGATGAAACTAGTTTTTTATCAGAGTTGAAAAATTTTGCCGAGAGATTAGAAAAAGGCGTTTCTAATTCCAAGGTACAATAGTTGAAAAAAATTTCAATAGAAAAGAAAATATGTTTCATATTCTCCATGAATGAAAAATAAAATTAAAACCATGACTGATGAATCTTGTGAAGAATTGATTAAGAGAAAAGGTAAAAATAAATTTGGAGATCTGAAATTTGGTTTAGACAAGGCTAAAGCCTTATCTCTAAAACTGAAATCCAAAAAAGTTCTGAAAGATGATGAGAAGAAAAGAAAAAAAAATACTTGACAAAGAAATAATAGTTAAAAGTTTTATGAAAGGTGTTGAAATAAGATAGAAATATTTTCATACAACCTCTAGAGAATAAAGACATGAAGTTCATTCCGTTTTTCCTTTTTTCTATTTTTCAACCAATTCCTCAGTCGGTTCCTCAAACTACTCAAAAAAATATTCTAGATCCTAAATTTGTTGGAACTTCTAATGTTCCTTTTTTTGTGAAAAAATAAAAATGAAAAATTTTATAAGTTTAAAATGTTGTTTCTAAAAAATTTCAAGTTGAAATTCAGAAAAGTGTGAAAAACCATGGAAAATATGGTTTCAGAAGTAAAGATAAACTATCCAGATAGTTAGAAGAATAAATGGAAGACGTTTCCAAAAGATATATTCATAATATGAATAATAATAATAATAGGAATAATAGGAAAAGAGTCCCAAAGAAACACTATATTTTACTATTCAGTTGGAAAGGGATACTGACCTAGTTATTTACAAAAAAAAGAAAGTTCAAAAAAATAAGTTTAGAATACAAAATTTTAGACAAGAGTATTGGATAGAGAAAATAAAAATAGAAATATTTACGTTTTATATGTTTTATAAGATGGAAAATTAAAAAATAAATAGAAATAAAAGGACGAATTAGCTGCTGGATCTTCAAAGAGATGAGTTTTTGATGTTTCATCAGATTCAACAGATTCTATGGATGCACATTTTGATCAAATAATGGAAACTAGATTCTCATATTTCAATGAATCTTTGAAAAATTTAGATGATTTTATTCCATATATTCTGAATATAAAATCTTAGTGTAAGAATATCTAGAAAATATTGCATGTGTTTGAGAAATTGGAAGCTCTAAATCAGTTGGATGAGACCATTGTGTAGAATAAAGTAGAGTTGAAAGATTTTAAATTTGACTCAAAATCTGAAAATAGAAGGGATAATTAGATTGTGATATAGCTAAATAACTCCTATATATATATATGGGTTTTCATGATGAACAAAAATAAGTGGTTAAGAATACCCCACTAAAAATTTCTAACCCCTTTTAGAAGTTGTCTTCTGAAGTAGATGTGAAGTTTGTATTAGTTGAGAATTTCAAATTCTTATTAGAGTCACAAGATGAAGAAATTTTAGAACCAAATAAGAAGAACTTATTTCTTTAAAAATAATTCCAGAAGCTGAAATTTGAGAATATTGAGAATCAGTTTATGAAAGAATAAGTTAAGAAGCTAAAAGCCAGGAATATTGAGAATTAGTTTTTAAAATAAAAAGGTAATAATTTGAATGATGAGAATAAAGAGAACAAATTACTTAGACAATATGTTTAATGTTTAAATAAATAAGTATGAGTATTTGAAGTTATTGAAGAAAGTATTGCAAATCTTGGGATAACGAATCTAGAAGTTGATAAGAACTAATAGAAATTATGAAAAATGAAATTCCTTGTGAAAAAACTATATAAGAAAGAATGATTTCATTTTTTATGGGATCCTAGTGTTGTAATACTCAAACAAATTTTTGAATCAATGAAAGTTAAAATGTTATTCCCTATATATATATTTATATATTATTTAATGTTTTCCATTTTTGTTTGGATGAATGTTCTTTTTATTTTTTGGATGAATGTTTATCTTTTATAAATTGTTTCATAGAATTATAATACTAACATTTCTGGTACCTTATTCCTCCATAAATATTTTTGAAAATAAAAAATGGGGACTAGTTTTGGGAGAAGTAATTATGGGAGAATTGTTTCAAATGGAGAAGTTATTATTTAATGGATAATTATTTAAATAATTCCTTAAAGAATAATTTATTTTAGGGAGAAGATTTTATTTAGGGGGAGATTTATTTTAAGAAGTTATCTAATCTTATTCTTCTAGAAAAAGTATGTTAAATAAAAGGATCCATAAATAAAGGGGGAGATAACAAAGGCAAATGGATATGTGTTTCCAAAATTTTAAAGGGATTATAAGATTTTCAAATTCATTTTTAAGTGTTGTTCTTTTTTATTTTTAAAAAGGGGGATATTATTGAGTTGAAATTTTACATTGTACCCTTTTTATCCTTTGTTTCGAAAATCAAAACACATAAACTTTAAAAAATATGTTTTACTAACTTTATATTTCCTATGTTTTTAGATTTTTTATAGAAAATAAATTATTCTACAAAATATAGAAATATATATTAAATAAATGAATATAAACTTTCCATAAAATTCTGATCCATCAGACTAATAAAAGTATATTCTATAAGACTAACCAAAGCCAAGTCCATCAGATTGACCTAAGTCTAGTCTATTGATATGGAAAAATATAGTTTATCGGTATGACTAAAACTAGTCTATTGGAGTGAAAAAAATATTTTCTATATGTATGAATGATTCTAGTCTATCAGTATAAATATGTTCCATCAGAATGACATGTTTTATTCCATATGAGTAAAAAAGTTTAAAATGAGAGTCAGAATTATTTCTACTGGTCCAAATAAAATTTTATAGAATTATAATGGTGCAGTTAAAATGACATCAGATGAAGCTGTATTTGCTGAGTTGTCAAGTAAAGATCATCTGAGACCATTTTAACCGACTCCCATAATCACAGAAATATAACAATTGGAGGAGTACCTAAAAATAAAGGTGCATTCAAGGATTTGGGACCTGATTCTTTTGCAAACTCAACCCATAAAAAATATTTCTCTATGGTAACTCCAATTTATGATTTTCATTGTAATATTTTAGAGAGTTTTATATTCTATGGATTCCATGTGAGGATTTTAAAATCCATAGAACATATTTTTCAATTTTATTCTAGGTCTGATTGGGGTTACGATCAAGGGATTCTAGGGAAAGAAAGATGGCTGAATCCAATCAGGATGATCGAGGGCTTATGGGGTAAGGAATACATAGTTGATTCCAATATTAGTGATTGATATATTTTTTTTGAAGAAAGATATACCTGACAGTTTAGTTTAAACTATGGATACCTTAAGTCATGGTTATTGACGTTCTTTTCACTAAAGGTTAAAGTGCACTCTTTCCATTTATAAAGTTTCTCTTAGTTTACTAAAGAACCTTGTAAAGTTTCTGTTTTCTTATTTTTAAAAGTTGTTTTATTTATATTATGAGTTTTATTAAGAAATTTTATTTTAGTAAAAATTTATTTACTTTTATTTACTAGAAAAAATATGAGTCCATTTCATGTTACTATGATCCATACATACTCTGAACCCGTTACAAGTTACTCTGATCATCAGACACAGTCTATGTCTAATAATTGTAATAAAGAGGTTTGGTTGTTAACTAGTTTAAAGTTATTAAACAACAATTCACTCGTATTTTATCCGTTATAAATCTTATTATCCAACATGGAGAACTCTTAGGCTATAATTTTAATGGATGTTTATATGATCTAGCTTGATCAAGAGTTTCCTTGCAACTTTGCAGTGTCGTGGTTGTGTGATTCTTATTTTAGCCTTATATAATGGATTTAAAAGCTAATTTGAGGTATGGGATTCAAGTTATCTCCTTATATTATCTTCAATTATGAACTGATCATGTTTTTTTTCTTATTAGGTGAATAGTTAAATCAGCATAACAAAGATAATAAATGGACTAATTAGTTGGAAGGGAAGTTGTGTGAACCACATGTAGTTACCAGTTTTCCCTACTATTATTGATGTTGAAATTTCATGATATATGTTTAAATATTGTGTTTTTATTACATTTTTTGATGAATTGTTTAATAATACCCTTTTAAATTGGTAATTACTTAATTATTGTAATTAAAATAGAATGACGAATGTTTCATGCTTAATGTTTTTATGTCTTGGTGGAATTTGATTTTGTGTATTGGTTTCCATTGATGTGTTTGGGTTGGTGGACTTTGAGGTTATTTCTTGGTGAACTATTATGTGTTTAGCTAAGTGGAATTTGATCTTGTGGCTAGGTGGCCTTTTTTGTGTTTGGATTAGTAGAAGTTGATGTTTTTGATTAGTGGACTTCGATGTGTTTGTATTGGTATGATTTTTTGTTGTGGATTGGTGGGATTTATTGTGTTTTTATTGATGGAATTTTTTATTTTAGATTTATGGCCTTGTTTTATAGTGGTTGATGTGGTTGATTCTTGGTGGTAGTTTCATAAAAATTAAAAGACAGTTTTAAGATAATAAGAATTTACATGGGATGATAATTAAAATTTGTGTGATGAATTTGAACTAATTGATATTTTCATATATGGAAAAGTGTAAATGACTAATGAATTATTTGGTGTGAAAATAATTATATAATATATTAATAAATATTGGTGGATAAATTTTCAATCATTATGGGAATTAAATTCATGTTGATAACTTTTGAATCATATGCTCGCGGTTTGCTATTTGGATTAGTGGCAGTGTATGGTGGTGTGATATTAGTGATTTCTTGGAAGTGGATGCCTGGTGGTGTAACTTGTGTGAACCCTTAGGTGCGATATTGTGTGATAATATACTCTACCAGTATTATTTATGTTTTTTATGCACCCCACCCGATTTGGATAACCCTACTAATGCCAGAGGATTTGGGGTTGTTTTTCCTAACATCTAGGATGGTGAGGATACAGATGGATGACTACCCTCTCTTCCCTGGTCTCTCTTCAATAATAGTTTTCAATGGTATTTAAAATGGATGATGAGATATGTGGTGGGTGTTATAAGTAGTAGTATGAGTTTATGAGGTTGATTTCCTTTATATTCATTATACCTTATATATCTACTCCTATGATATGATGATGTGTTTTAGGGTACTGGTTGAGATATAGGCTTTCCTATAATGATGATGTCGTTTATAGTATGTGATGATAAAATGGGATCTCCTATTGAAATATTAATTTTTATGGATGGAATGGGAGAACATGAAATTTTAAATTGAGGTATGAGAGAGCCAATCTAGTGGAAAAGTGGTTTTAGGGTGCCTTTCTATGTTCTTGATATTATTTTACTATTCTTGGATGCATGATTAGTGAGTGCGCCTTAATGAGTTTTGGGGACTTAGTTGACCTGGAATTACTATTATATTTTCAATTTTCATGAGATAACTCGAGGTGGATCCTATTGGGTATACATGTATTCTCACCCCACATATATATTAAACTATTTTCAGGTTTCAAAGAGGGTATTGGTGATCGATTTGAACATTACTTGCTCGAGTTGGATTAGTTGAGTTACTATCGCATGAATGATTTTGGTATTGTTTTATTTGGATATTATTGCATTTTTTTTCATATAATAATTAATTATGGGATTAATTATGTGGTTTTAGTTTATTTCTATATCATACGGTGTTTTGATCGGTGGTTAGTTGTAGTGATAATTGGAATTTTGAGTGAAATGCATCCCATATTCTAGGTTTATACCCTCAATGCTAGTCACAAAACCAGGGCCTATTGGAGGTGGGATTTCGGGGTCACTCTCATCCTTGATTCTAGATCGGGTGGGATCCCCAGTGGGTTAGGTCATGAAAGAGTGGTATTATATCTATTGGTTAAGAGATGTGAAATAGGTTTGAGTTAAGAAATGATAAGGATTACATGGGTTGGTATGGTATCAGTTTCAAATAATATTAGTAGGTAGAGTAAGAAAATAAAACTGGCTTAATCATAAGATTTTATGTCCCCCTATGATTCTATGAATGGGTCTTAATCTTTATATGCATTCCATGTGAGGAAATTATGCTTCTAGTGTGGATACATTGGAGAGGTACAAACATCATACTTGATTGAGTTCTATTTGTGTTCGGTTCAATATGGAGTGGGTATGGGGATGGATAATTGAAATAATTAAATGAATCTAATTAAATACATTTCTTCCAAACTTAAGAGTTTATCCTTTTTTGTTGAAATACCGAATATTCATCACCGTTATGTAGTTTTTGTTTGGGGTATTAGTAGGTTGACCCCATTGATTTCTAGAAGGTTAATCCCAATAAGAAGGATGCTCAGTGTTAGTGAATGATTTATGATTTTTAGAACCATATATTAGAAAATTATGAGGGTAGTGTCTTCAGTATAGTGACAAATAATTTGTTGAAGGATATGGGGATTTACTTTGGTTTTATCTGTTCTTGAGATGATAATTGTGCGCCCATCATGGTTAGTTATTTGAGGGAAGTAGTGTGTCAGTGGTGGATGATTTTTCTATGAGATCGGAAGGAGGAAGATATGATGTGGGATGATTTTAAGTATGATTTCTTATCATTGATGGAGAAGGTGGTGAAGAGGCATAAGTTTATCTCCCTTTTGTGGGGGAGTATGGATGTTTTGGGAGATGTTGACCAGGTTCAAGGATCTTCAATGATTTCCCCCGAACATCTTCTAATATGGGAAGAAATGAGCGCATCATTTAGAGAAGGCTATGTATCCCTCCATTTATTATACAATTACTCCATTTACATTACCTACATATCTAAAAGTTTATAATAAGGATGAGGTGATGGAGAGGGTTCATGATAAGTTTAGAGCAATACTATTAGAGATTTAGTAGGTTCATTTGAGGAGTAGGATATTAGATGGGGGTCACATATGTTAGGGAAGTTTGGTTTTAAACCAATAAGAAAGTATCTCCAGCAGTTAGCCTAATGCTTCTCGAGATCTATTAGTTCCCATCCATCTACCGAGAGCTCTATAGTTTATTTTTATGGATGTGGATTCCATCGCCATTATCATAGGGAGTTCCCTAATCTTTGAAAGGTCAGTATGGTCCCACTGACCAGGTTCCCTTCCAACCACAATAATAGTTTCCCTTGAGTAAGTTTAAGTAGTATAGGACTCCAAAAAATATTCAAAAACCTATCTAAAATACTTATGCTTATCCAAGAGGTGGTGGAGATGACAGAGGGCAGTAGGGACCCAAAATAGAATGTCAACGTGGAGGTTACCAGTAGTGCAATATAAGAGGTGGTGAAGGATAGATATATGTAATGGAGGTACCAATTCCATAGGATCCATATATCATTTGAGGTGTTATTATTTTATCATTTACCATGGTTTGTAATTTTATTTATTATGGATCATTGAACTCCTTTGTTTAAATCAATTTGATTCGAGCATTGGGAGTAGGTGTGGAGAGGCTTTCCATGCCCTCGGTGTTATAAATTCCATTCAAAGTTCAATCCCATTTGATTGATGTGTGATGGGTGTGTAGACTGATGATGTGGAAACATCAGTCATTGGGTAACTTCTTCTTTCTATATGTACATCCATACAAGTCATCCTTAGAATGGGTTGGTTGCACACTTTTCACAAGTTCATTGGTTTTTTTAAGATGAGAGTTGAGTTATATGATGTAAAGGGTTGGAATATAGTCTTATCCACTGAAAAAGGTTTCATAATGGGTAGCCGGTGTGTGGAGAACCTTCTTTCTGTGATGGTTCAGTCATTAGAGCATTCATCTGAAGCTCTAGTGATGGAGTTTTCTAGAGTCATGGTGTAGTTTCTAGATGTTTTACTGGAATAGATTGTGACCCTACCCTCTATACATTATATTGAGTTTGAGATAGATTTATATATGGGTTCTACTCTAATTTTGATGTATCCTTGTTAGATGATACCTTTAGAGCTATGATATTTGAGGATTCTAATTGATGATCTATCATGAAAAGGATTTATCCGACATAGTGTGTCTCCATGGGGAGCTCCAGTGTTGTTTTCCATGGAAGAAAATGGCAGTATGAGGTTGTGAATATACTATCTGAGTATAAATTAGGTGAAAATCAAGAATAGTCTCCCACATTTGAGGATAAATCATCTTTTATAATAGTGGATAGGGACAAGATGGTTTTTTAAGACTGATCTACAATGTGGATATCACTAGTTACAAGTAGAAGAGAAGGATATCCTGAAGACTAATTTCTGATGTTAGTATGAGAACTTTGAGTTTTTGTTTATACCATTCAATTTCATAAACATGCCAACTATGTTCATGGGACTCATGAAATCCGAGTTCCATGAGTACTAGGACTAGTTTGTAGTTGGGATATATTATATGATTTTATTATGGTTGGATTTTTTCATTAGATGTTATACCTGGTAGTATCATATTTGTAATTTCTTAGCACTGGATTCCTAGCAGTGTAACTTTGTGTGAACCTAGAGGCGTAGGAATGTTTGAGACTACTATACAAGTATTCTTTATGTTTATTTATACACTACATCCAAGTTAGATAACCTAACTATCACCAAAGGTTTTAGGGGTATTTTCTCAACTTCTTGGATGGGGAAGATACATATGGATGACTAACCCCTCTTCCCTTCTTTCCCTTCAATAGTAGTTATCAATGGTACTGGAAGTGGATGATAAGATATGTGGAGGGGGTCATGCATAGTAGGAATAGGGAATGAGGTTTATGTACTTTTCATTCATGATACCCTTCTACCCTAGTCTTGTGATATGATTATCTAGTTTATGGTACAAGTTCAGATCTAGGCCATCCCATAGTGATGATGTGGTTTATAGTAAAGATTGAGAGTAGGGATTGCTCCTTGAGATGTTGATGGTTATAGAATGGATTAGAGCACATGAAATTTTATTTTGGGGTTGAGAGAGTGGAAAACCAATGAGAAAGTAGTTTTAGGGTACTATTCTACATTCTTGATATTTTGTAACTAATATTGGATTCACGATTTGGTGCATGAGCTTTGGTGAGCTTGGAGGACTTAGTTGACTCACTAGGGGCTTATTGGTTTTACTGTTTGTTCATTGGGGGAATTGGTATGATTTTTTCACTTTTCATGAGAGACCATGTGGTGGATCCTATTAATTATACATTAATTCTCACTGCACATGCACACACACACACACACATATATTAAATAGTTTTTTATGTTTCTCGAAGAGTGTTGGTGATAGAGTTGGAAATTAACAGCTTGGGTTAAAGTTGTTGAGTTGTTGTTTCCAAACTGCATTTAGTATTTTTTTATTTGGATATGGTTGTATTTTTTTTATATATTCATGAATTATGGGTTTTTTTGTATGGATTTTATTTATTTCTTTATATTATGGTGGATTGGTTGATGGTTGGTTGTTAAGTTCCTTATGATTTTGAGGGTAATTCATCCTATATTGGGTGTTTATACCCTCGATGTTAGTCACCAACTCGGGGCCTTTTAGAGGTGGACTTTGGGGGTTAATCTCATCCTTGATTCTAGTCAAGTAAGGGTTTTTAATGGGATAAATCTATCATAAAAATAGTTTTAGTAATTAGTAGGAGTATTACTAATGATTTTAGCCTATAAACTATACTCTCAAAAATTTCACAAAAGCTACCAAGAAGTTTTTATTGTGATAAAACATGATTTCACATTTGATTCACAATTATAATCAATGAGAATGATCATAAAAACTATAAAACCCATCATTTATAGTCAATATTATCAATTTAGTATGCTATAAATTTAATTACAACATAAAATCGGAGAATCAAACCAGTAGATAATATTATTTTCCTGTATACTTATTTTAAAGAACTTAATAAGATCTTAAACACTTAATTTTTAGAGTGGAAGGATACAACTTGGGATTCCCTTATTTTTTGGAAATCAACACAATATTTTTCATAAAATTACACAATCTACTAAACTTTTATTCTACTATAATAGAAAAAAATTACAAAATTAAAAAACAATAAAAGAAAAAACTATTTTTTTTGTTTTAATTGAAAATAAGTGGATTTTGATCTTCAAATGATTGTCTAAAAACTATGATTTATTTCCTATAACTTAAAAAATGTAAAATATTTATTAAACTAAAACCAATTAAATAGGAAACTAAATAAAAAATAAATAACATGACCATTTTTTATAACCCTCACGGTGTACATCATTTATAATATCCACAGATTTATAATATTGAGTTTATCCCCAATATAATGGGGGAGTAAATTTTTTTACTTATAAAAAACCAAATTCTTCTATCTCCAATATTGTTAAAGTTTAAATTCTTGTGAAGTAACCATGGAACATGTTTCTTTATAGCCCCATACCTTACATTTTAAACCTTGTTCTTCTTTAAATATGGTCACAATATGTAAAATTAATCCCCTTATTTATAAATCACATGAAGAGTGGTGTCCAATTGTTATGAAAATTCAACTCTAGGATGTGATTCTTCTTTTAGTGTTTTTTAACTATTAATTATTCATTGAAATATAAATCTATATTGGCATCCTACTTCTAAATAGTGTATATATTAAATAACTCTACTTCTTCTATAACTAATACAAAACCCAAAAATTTAATAAGAATTGGGAGTTCTATATGTGCCTCATTGGGTATAGTTTCATGTTTTTATTGAATCTCTAGAATCTCAGAAATATCATCTCATTCACTAAATCCTATATAGGGAGAAAAAAAATCAAGATTGGTTTCAAAATTTCATAACGAAATAAAAATATATCCTCTTAAAAAAATCATTTCTCTATAATAATTATTCTTAATGTTTACTTTGATAAATCAGTGTTCTTGGGAAAATATTCAAGACTAGAGAAAGGTATTTATAATCCTCTGACTTTTATTAAAATTTCAACACCTCAAATGTGGTATATTTCATGGGGAAATAAGGGAATTCTTAGAGTAGAAAAACCTATTGAAGAATGGTAAAATTATTAAATTGGTTAGTGAATATTAAATCATACAAAAAAGTATTAAAAATTAACCGATATTTCAAATTAGATCAAGATTACTCTAATTAAGCATTCCACTCCTCTTGATAGCCTTGGTGCATCTCTTAGTATACTGTTTATTCATTTTTAGTTTAGAAATGAAAGGTAGCTTATAATAAAAAATAGGTAGCTCCAGATATTCTTTAGATTATTCTTTATATTATTCTAAAATATCCACATAAAATGTTTCCGTCCTCTTATGATGCTTTTGATATAAGTTGGATAATTTTGTCAAAATTACATTAGTCACCCTGTAGTTACCATGCCGTCTTTAGTGGAAATTTAACTATTTGTGCTTGTATCCAACTTTGAAAATATTCCATAGCTTCTCCAAGTTCCTATACCTATAAGTAATCTAATAATGAATTTGATTCCAAACTATAATAATCCCTCACTATCAAAAAGTATAATTAAAATAAAAAATTGATTATTACTAATATATAATTTCCTCCCCAGTAACAGTAACAATTTTTATGCCACATTATCTCAATAATGATAAAAAATTCATTTATAAACTCCCATGATATAGCATAATAGATAACCTTGGGGTTATATCATAGATGAAATGTGTCTATATTAGTGAATCTATGAAAATATTTTTCGGTTTTTAGTTTATTTAAAAAATAAAAATTATTTTTTAAGAAAAAATTATTGAAAATAGTGAAAGGATACAAGAAAAATTAAAAAAGAAATAAGAAAAATGTGAAAGAATTTAGCAAGAAACTAGACCAGTCTAGGTTGTTCCACATTTATACTATTTACCATTTATCTATTTAAGTATTCAACAATTATAAAATTGATTCACTTAGTGAATGATTGATTTCATAACTCAAAAAACACACTTAACTTGAACAGTTGACACTCATGCAAGTATGGATCACACTACATGATGTATTCTCCCTACATTTATAAGAAACACTCAATCAATCCACCTATATGAAGGATTAATCTTAAGTATAAGTGATATTTTTTAGATAAAAAATCATACAACATATAACACAACACATAATCGAGTTAAATAATAGATCAATGGGAAAATGAATTAAGGTAAGAGAGTAATAAATAGACCATAAGAGTTAACATGCTATCAAATCTCCCCACTACACCATTATTTTCAACTAAGAGAGAAGGATAGGGAACTCACCATCCTTTTATTTTAATGTATAAATAATATTTAGATTCACTTCCTTGGAATGAATAGTGGGTTAACCCTCCATTTATGGAGGTTAAAGAGTTATATTAAAGAATATATACATAATGGTTTTATTTATAGTACAAAAAATAATATATATAATTAATTATTATAGAATGACCTCCCTGAATTAGGCATGAGGTCCCAAGAAAAAAATTATTTCTTTTATTTATATAATAGATAATATATATTTTTAAAAAAAATATCGAATAGTTAGATAATCCATGTTTTATAAACCTAGGTTGATTTTCAACTTCATCTGCTATATCTCTAGTAGTCTAAGAAAAAACTCAATATGAAGTGGCTTCTTCATAGTCGGTACTCATCATCTCACATTTTATGACTCCATGTGGTATAATCCACTACCTATAATATTATTCTAGCTTCCTAAAGTATTAATTCACCCCAAAATAACACATATCCATGTCCACTGACATCAAATCCAAGAAAAATTAACATAAGAACATTTCCTATCCTAATTTAGTATTTAATGTTTCCATTGAAAATCTCCAATAGCTTATCCAACACACTTCTTTCTCAAGAATGATCTCCCTCATTTCTTTATTTTACAATTATGGGAATATTAGGTCACCATGGTCTTTTATTTTATTTTAAATTTATATTACTTTGATCAAACCTATTGATTATAAATACCACCATACTCATGCCTTATCCTCATTTAGAATAAACTTTTGATGTTTTCCTTTAAAAATATCATTTGTTTTTAGACTTTTAAAACTCGCGTGATAGTGAAAACTATACTTACTTAAAATAATTATAGATTAAATATATAGTTTATTTCAAATTTATAAAACTAAAAGATAATTACCTAAAATAAATATGCATTGAAGATATATTTATGAAGACTACAAATTCCATCCTCTCAAGAACACTTTCATTAAATCATACTTAGAACCATCATATACAATGCTTGATCATTTTATATAGGATTAATATTCAAATTACAATATTATTCAATCAATAGGTTTGATATTACTAGTTTAACAAACTTCTATCATGTTTTTAAACTTGTAATCAACCATTTAGATGATCTGTAATTCCTAGTTCCTAGATGATTTAATACAGCTTCACAATTTATTATCCATGATCTCACTATTTAATCATTCAAGCCCTAATTAAAATCCTCCTTTAAAATTGGAAGATCATCATGTAATTATTTACAATGGAAGTAAAATACCACATGGTCCTCATCCCATGGTTTGGAATATCACTAAGATATAACATCGAGCACTAAGTGTATGTTCAAGTTCTTTTTTGAAATCATAATAGTCAGAATAATAAACCCCCACTCATCTTCTTCAATTTGAACATGAAAAAATAAATAATATAGTAAACACATGTATACAATACCCGATCAATCATATCTCTTCATTAGAAGTTATTCATTAATCTTGAATTGTCTTCTTCAAAATTGAATTAATCTTGAGTTCCATGTATGTTAGCTTCTTTAATCCATATCAACACCATATTCAACCCTCATTGCCATGTTTTAAGACCTTCAATATGAAGAACTAATAAAGTATTTAGCTAAATCATTGTATTCACTTGGTATTTTCTCAAAATATATATATTCAATCACATTGATCAACTGTGTAATCAAATCTTTAGTCATTAGGTTTGAGATCTAGTCTTCAGAGCTCTAGACTATGTTGATATTCTTTATCGAGAAATTTCAATAACCCAGGTTTCCCAAATTAAAATTCATAATCATATTTGAGTAAATATTCCTCTAAAATCTAAGCTCGAGCTACTCTTTAAATACCCATTATCAAGATCATTTTGGTTTCTTCTCTATGATACAATTATCTTAGGACAAAACAGGCAAAGGGTAAATGACGTCTTTCAAATATTGAAAAAATTGTTATGTACAACTAAAAATATCTTACTTGAAAGTTGGGTTAAGTCTTATAAACTAAGAGGAAAGTATTATAAAATTTACCAAATTCCTATGTGATTCTAAAAGTGTTATAAAATTACCTTAACAATAATATGAAATTTGTAGGAAGTGTTATAAAATTTTATCATTTTAAAAATCTATTAAATATAATTCTAACTCCTACAAATAAATAAGTCTTATGAAAATAAAAAAATTTATTACAAAATCATCATCTCTTCTAAATATAGTATCATAACTTAACAAAATTATATGATATTTCAAAAAATTTTAAATTTACAAAATAAAATAATTTTTTTAAATGATCAAAATACAACCACGTGACATGAAAAATATAAGTTCCCAGACTCATTTTTTTTAAAACACTTCAAAAATAATATTTCAATTAATGTTTCCATGAAAAAAAATATTTATTAATAAAATATAAACATATTAAAAAAAGAACATTTCTATAATTAAAAACCAAAAATCCTCATTTTCACACAAATATTAAATGAATTATAATTTTGATACAAAATGATTTACAATACAAAAAATTTCAATTAAAACAAATTTTAGGTATAAATTCATTGAAATTTTATAAAAGGGATATGAAAAACATATATCAAAATAAATCTACATAAGTTTTAAAGAGACTGAATCCAAGATTCATAGTTCCTTTAATATATATAAAAACACTTTTTGAGTAGAAAATATAGATTTATATAGTGGTTTGAACATGTCTTTCATGCCAAACTTTATACTGATTTCTTTGACTATTGGGAAGGAGGTTTTCTTTCTGACTCTCTTTCTAAAGGTGTAGGTGTGAATCCTATTTAATTGGGTCTAGAGGATATCTACTGGTTATCTCCAATTTATTCTAAATTTTTTGGTGTGGATGATAACTATGCTTCTTTTAAATTGGTCTGAGTTAGTCCATGCACATATATTCAAGTTCTATTACCAAATTTCCAGCATTCCTTGGTTATAATGGTTAAAGGATTATAAGATCATTATATTTAATTATCTTATAAATATTGGGATTCCATTAATCATGATATTGTTTTTTGGTTTATCTACTATATAATTTTCTCATGCTATGACATTCCATTATCCTCCCTTGATTGAAATTTTCATCCATAACCATCTTATGATACTTTCTTTCTCTGGATTGGTTATCTTCACTTGGGGTTTGAATTCATTGACTATGGTTATCTCCCCAAATGCTAGGAATTTATAAACCACTTTTCATTCTGATGAGGATTTTAGAACTTCCTAGTCATGGGAATCTCACATATTTGGCTATCATCATTTTATTCTCTTCATATGGACTTCATATTTTAATTATTGGATGGATACAACATTGGCTGTTATCTCAATCATGCTACCTAGGATTCATTTACCCTATCAAAACCCTATTGTGCTCAAAGCCATTACAGATACCTTGGGTTGTGTTTTTTAGGTGGATGATATTATGAATTATTTTATTCAAACCATGGATCCTCACATCTATGTGGAAGGGGAACTGTCTCTTATTATTTTGGATTGGTTTTAGTATAATATATGGGATGTGGTTCATGGTTAGAAAAGTATTCATTATGAGTCTAGTATTAGTTTTTTCTCTCAATATCAACTTTAATGCCATAGTTTAGACCATTGGAGATTTTTTTTCTAAAGGAAAATAGAATAAGGTGTCCTATCTTTCTCTAAAATGGGGTTTAATCTCCCTAAAGGGTTATGTGCTATGGTCATTTGGTGTGATATATATCGTGGATCCTATTTTATCCACTCCTCTTTCCTTTAAGGTCTCCAATGCTCTTATGGTGATTCAATAGAGGAAATATGGTGGTTTAGTTTAATTGATAGTAGTGGGGGGGGGGGGGGGTGTACCCAATAAACATGTTTAAGATTTCTAATTTAGTGATATCAAACAATTGTTGGCCCGATCTTCCTTTAGAGTCTAGAGATTTTTCTTTCACTGTCCTAATTTATAGTGGATAATGTCTTTTCTTATGATGTCATTGTTTTTAAAGGAGGATATTTTGATAGTCTTTTATTTGAAGGTTCTCTTAAATTTAATGTTTCTAGGAGATTGGAAATGTTTTTGGGTGTGGGCATAAATGAAGTATCACACTCTGATTTCTATTGGGCCTATAAACATGATTAGTTGGGTTTTATGTCTTCCCCTCTCACATGATATCTTACATTTCCTTTGGTATTTCTGGTATAGAAATAGGGGATATATATATATGAGAATATATTAAACTAGGTATAATTTTTCATACTTATAATAATATTTCATATAGTCAACTAGATAAACATGATGCTTAAGAAACTCTTACTGTGGGGGTTAGAATGAAGAAGATGTCTAGATTTTCCATGTAGAGTTTGACATTTACACTTATAGTATCGGAACTCATTCAAGGTAAAAACAAGAATATCTGAGGATGGAATTCTTTATCACCTCGAATAGTGAAAGTGGTGAAACCATGAAGTTTTTTAAACACAAAAAATCATTATAATGTTCGTCTTTCGATAGAATATCAGGGGAAATGGGGGACCTTCCAAGTGTGAATTCATCAAAAAATGACGTGGAATTTTAACAATAAGATTAATATTATTTTGGAACTGAATCATAAGTAGGTTTAAATCCAAGGCTTTGATTCTAGTTTTTACTTTTCTTATTTCATGCATGTGACACCAACTAATCAACATATATTGATTTTTATAGGGATATTTTATTCATGAATTTTAATAATGATTTAGATAAATACATCACCTTTATTGTTTCATCACTAAATGAGGAGTAATATTCATATAATTTTATGATAAATGTGATTTGGAGGATAAATCACTTCTTTAGTGGAAGTTATTTACCTTTAAAATGGGGTTTATAACTTGGCTTGGAGGGATGAATTTAGTTCTATAAGAGATTCTACTGAGAAAAGGGAGGTTTTGGCTATCTCAAGATCTCGATGGGGGATTTTATCTTCTTTGTATTTGTTAATAAACTGATTTTTTTGGGATTTTATAATGAGAACTTTACATAGTGAAACATCTATAAATAAGAAGGGTGAGTGTGGCCTCGACCTAACAGGTTCCTTTCAGATTTGTATGGAGTTAATTATTTTATTAGTTTTACTGTGTTTCATCCACCTCAATGTATTTTAAATAACTTGAAACTGGTTATATATGTTACTTAATATATTTAGAATAAATGGGGGTTTTAGTATTCTAAATTATGGGCTGAATATGAAGGTTTCTAATGTGTTATTTTAACATACTAGGTCATGTCTGCCATTGGCACTCCCATAATGATCTTTAATAAATACCGATAAAACTATAGAAAGATATCAAAAAATGGAGGGGTGATAAAATAATTTATGGGGATTGTTTTTATTCTATTAATATAGTGAATTAGGATTTAGATATAAGTATTTTATCATGAAATTTAAATGTTCACGATGAAAAGGTCAAAATTAGATCTTATGAAATCTGCACTAGCGAAGGAAGAGGTCATAACATTTTTCCACCCTAGGACACTCTATAGTGCTTGGACTAGTGGTATTTACTTTAACTTAGTCACATCTCTCTATATGATAGAGGTTACTGAATAACAATGAGGTCTCAATAAGGTATTTTTGGGAGACTATACCCCTTATATAAGAGTTAAATAATAGTGAAAATAACCCAAACCATACAAATCCGTGAACATCAGAGTAAATATAATAATAAAAAGACCATGTTTTATAAAATGGAATATTTTATATAGAATCACAGTCATGGTATCATATAATAATTGAATTCCCATTAGGTCGATCATATATAATCAAATAATATAAGAAAAGATAACATACACCAACTCTATATCAATCCATAGGCTATAACTTTTCCCACTATCCTAACTCAATCCATGATCCTATATCTCTACCATGAAATACCCAAATCCACATCCCAACTTGAACTTACAACCAAGTAGAGATCTAATTGGGTGCCCATGTTCCATGGCTTCCCAGGTAGGGTGTGAGTACATAACCCTGTAGAGAACCACCAATGTAGTCCCTAACATAACCACTGTATTATATGTATGTACATTTGATATAATCAAAATAATAATGAACTTTTGAAATGTAAATAAATACCAATTGTCAGTCCTTGGTCTCTAACATGACCCTTATGATCAACCATACCTACTTCATCCAGTATAAGAATATCTAAAAGCATGTTGTAATACCATGAATATGAATTACACTGGTACAAGAATCAAACCATAGGATAATTTCTAGGAATACCATTTAGTTATCACACACTAATCTAAGGAGAAAGTCCAAGTAATCCCTATCATTATCCCATATCCAAAGAGCATGTCCAAGGAATCACAAACTGTCTGAAATGTATACAAACTGATGGGTTTTAATTCCTACCCCTAAATACAAGGAGAATTTATAAGTCATAAAAAAATATCCATCTTATAGGATAATTAAGGATTCACATCCTTTACCCATAAAAGTAAGGATAATGTCCAAATAATTCTAAACTATCCAATACATAGGCCAACTTAGGGGTCACATCCCTTATACATAACTATATGGAGTGTGTTTAATTCATTCCTATCATCATTACATATAGACCCAAGGAACATTTTCAATTAATCCCTATCATCATATGGACCAATGGTTGATTCCATTATGGTCATTCTAGGAGATCCATATACACAAACATATATAAATAATATTAGATGGTACTACGTCCCTCCCATAAAATCTCATCATAACGCTCTTAATGGTAGTGTGTCCAACCCTAAATCATCACACATATCCCATATCATAGGGAAAACCTTATTCTCCCAACCCAACACACATAATAGAGGTTGACCTAATCAGTGATCGAACTACCAATGTTACTATAACTTTACCAGGATAAAACACCAATTTTTGTTTTAATATGATACCTATAATCATATATAACCATCTATCTCACATGCACTATTGGGCCACAAAATAATGAGGAATACCCCACATTCCCTTAGGTCACATAATAATAGAAACACTCTATCTGGGTTTAATCTTCTAACTCCTATCTCTATGTCGATCCTATCACTCATAGAGACACATTTCCCATGTCATATACATGATAGTATCATATAATCACTATCCTATTAACATAATCCAATATGTATCACTTTCAAAAGATTTCAAAATGTATATCTCATATCCTTAGGTAATCCTAGGTCTATCTAGACATACAAATTATTCCCAATATACCCAAATAACTTTTACATGAGAATTGATATTATAGTATAATAATCACAACCACCCTACTTTTTATTTAGAAATCCCATTAGCTCTATGACATCTAACGGTTCCATAATGGCCTACCTGACTAACTACTCCTAACCATCTCATCCCTCCACTAGGAATTCCACCATGGACAATGGGTTCATTCACACCCTTATAGGGTGAATTTATCTCAAGAAATGTAGTAATGATAATATACTTATCCATCGATGGATAAGGCATCAATATATTACACAATGGTATATTATGGCCCTTGGTAATTCTTAAATTACATTAGAGTAATTAGTCATTAATTAATAATTTATTAATTAAAAAGGGTAAATCACCCTTAGTGGAATAACCACATATAACATTTCATATCAAATTCACAAATAAACTATAAAATGCATAGGTAAATTCATAAGGACCACCTACTTATATGAATATTTCTTTTAATCATAGCCCAAAACCTATACCCAATCTTGTTTGAATATAAACCGACCATCACTCATCCATAAAAGGCCCAGTATCATCCCATTAAATCCAAAAATAATTGATTATATAATTATAATTAATTATAAAATTTAAGATGAAGTGGAATAATTCTTAATAAGATTAATAGGAAACCTTGTCATACTAAAAACCTGTGAAAATAAATATGGGTGGTCCATAATTCACTCCCTTCCCCATCATATGAAAAATCCATAACATAATTCATCTATTCCATTTCCAATTAAAATTAATTTAATCCAAAAGAATAATGAAATTCATAGGGGGATGTACCTTCATTGAAATGATGAGTGATGATGTTCAAACATCATAACATGACATCCTTTAAACAAGCCATATGAAATACCCATCACACATATATTATTTACCCATGATCTAGTGAAATCATCACCATAATCTATCCTAAAATGAGTCTAAATTAGAGGGATTTGACAATAACCAAAGTGATTGGAATAGAATGAGTGAACTTACCTGAAAAATCCATAGAATCAAACAAAAATCCATCACCTATCAATGGGGTCTAAAGAGAGTTAGGGTGGATAGATACTAATAATAATGGACTCTCTTGAATTCCCATAGTCCCCTAAATCTTAATTACCTTGAAAAAAGGTATAGAATTACCATTTTCTAAAAGAACTACCCAGGAACCATTCACAATGTGAACTAGGTAGTTTGCAGTGTGAATATTAGTATCTAAACACAATCCTGGAATGGACCCATATTTCATGACATGAAATACTTGAGGTAAATAGATTTATCTCCTCATCCGACACTATACATGGTGTGAACCATTATTTATGGTTTGAATGGTATAGGATTCTAAATTTTAGCTCCTAAGATACTGATCCTTATCTGATGCTATCTAGAGGACCCATGACACCTTATAAGACTCATTCCACAAAAAAACACAAATTATAACCCTTTTAATCCTAAAATATCAAATTCTAATCTCAATTGTTTGTATGAATTAATATCTTGATGAGAAACTCAAATTCTTTTGTAATTTCACCACCCATCTAGACACATGGTATTGAAATATTCCCACCATAACACTTCTCATCCCTAAGAAGTCCTAGTGGTTCTTTAACCAAATTATTGAAATACTCTAGTGGTCAATTAAACACCACTTACAATGTTCTATCTTTAGACTCCCAATGTTTTTCTATCATGTAACTCCAAGTATCAAATTTGGACACACTGAACTTCCTTAAAAAATCTTGAGTTTATCCCTTAAACCATGTCAAACGTATCTTGAATGATCCTCCGGGTATGATATCCACCTCCCCAAGTTCTATTCATCCTAAATCCACCCATAGTTCCTCCTTTAACTAACTTTCTCTGAAATGTTCATCTTCAACCATTAACACATTGCTATAACTTTCAATCATAATGACCCAAATCATTAAATTAACCCCATGATCATCTCAACATAGACAAACTAAAATACCAACCCAAAATTTTATGTAATTTCATAGTCAGACTACTATCCCTTCACATCAATCATCATGTTCCCACCATGAGAAGAGGTGTATCTATATTCTAATTTATGCTGATATCCCAATAAAACCACCAAAGGACCAATATTGAACATCAAATTCTATCCGACATCACATCAAAAAAACACATCTAGAATTTTCCACAGAATTAGATAAATTAATAATCATTCACCCACCTATACCTAAAGTCACATTGATCGTCTATCAATCAGTCTCACTTATCAATGGCTCTTATGACATTAGGCTCATACTTACATGAAAAATATGATGCTACCCAACATAAAAGTATTCTATTATAAAACTTTATAAATATAAAATGGATCCCAAAAACCCACACTCTGTCTATTACCACACACTAGGAATAGATGTGGACATTATAATCATATTTGAGTTTCAACATGATTAATCAATTACTACTGAATTCAAACTCTTGGAAATTTCATCCCCAAAATCCTCCAGATTTCCATTCATTCTAAGGGTAAAACACTTAAAAATTATATGGTTCAATCCCAACCATAAGGATTCCCTCACACCACTCCTTGAGTTCCAAACTTATATGGGTTCCAATATCACATGCTTATTTCCCTTCCCAATCGATGCTCCTCTAGGTATCCAACCTCTAGAACTAGACCATTCACTATGGAATTATAATCATATAAGAAACATTTATATTCTCTTCAAACCTATAGGAACTAGGCCTAATTTAATTTCATTAAATCCAATTCTCCTTGTCATGTACATGGATACTCATCAATCTGCAATTCAAAAAATTACATGTAGTAGGAACATACCACCTCAATCACATTAGAATTAAATAGTATCCCGTTCTCATGAAAGCCAACAAAACTACCCTACTCACAGTCCCATGATTCATATATGATAAAAACTTGGATAATATGCCTAAACCCACCATTCATGATTCTTGCTAGTTGGCTTCATCTATATGAAGGAACCCTTAGTAATCCTCTTGAAAATTAAGAAATTTCACCCATGCCATGGTCTTTCACATAACCACCCACAAACCTAACCATCATTACAAAAAAATGACCCACACTAGATCTAATAATATAGTATCTTCACTCACTAACCCAGTAAAAACCAATGGTCTAGGAATCCAACTATCATACCCTCAAAACCCATCCTCGATATCAATGCACTTCAAATACTTTATATCCCAAACGTAAGGAACAATACTCATGCCTTTACCTATAACCATTTTGGTTTTTCACAATATTAGGGTAACCTTTTTATAATCCCACACAAAAGATTATACCCATTCTTCTCATCTCTAAAGGCACTCAAAAGTATAGGATAACCCTTCTATTAGGATACCTTTTCATATAACAGCTCACATACTCACCACCGACTTGGTTTGTGTCTTATAGGTCACTAGGTCCTCCCACATTTCCCATAAACCCATATCTTATAAGGGTTATCTTTTATAAGAAACAAAACTATGTATCCATCTTAAATAACACTCAATAAATCATGTGACAATATACCCACTCTATGATCTCAAATACACACAACTGACACCACATGCCAAACATACGCCCACTAGTGTACCAACCCTAATTGAAAATCCACATACGAAACTTCCCCCATAGAGATCATGATATTATATAGACTTATTCACACACACACACACAAACACACACACACACACACACATATATATAATTGAATCATCCTATAGTTATATGTATCAAGTAATCAATTTTCACTAGGTTCAGTTAAGTTGAGTTCCATCAAGAAACTATGTAGGAAAGCATCACATAGGTTATTGGTGAAACTTTAAATGACCAAACCCTTTTCACCTAGTCCAAAATCAACATCAAGTCACCCAGTTCCAATCCTGACATAGATCGGGTCTCTATACATCCCACACACCAAGGGATTATTTCATCATCACAATCTATCATAACACCATCGGATCCAAATTCCAAATTATTAGAGAAAACATCTATGTAAAAATTGAGTAGAATTTCACTATCAAGTTATATAGGAAATAACTATACAAATTTTATGTTTAAAATTTAAACAGTTTGATTCAATAATCAAAAAAATCGAAACACTTACACATATTCCTTTCATATGAATCTTATCTGCCTAGAATGATAACTGAACACTGGGCACTTGATAATGATCTAAGAGTTAAAAAACAAAATAAATTAGATATTTGAACACCATGGGTTTCACTAGAGGTAAAATCAATAAAATATACCATTGGATACCAAAAAAATTAATCCCATTCCCCTAGAAATCTTAACATCTCCCCGAAAAAGTTGTTCATGATACACTGGTTAGGGTCCATCGCAAGCTCCAATAATTCCTAGAAAGACCGTATACCATATTATAAAATAATAAAATAATAAAATATCTCATTCCACTTTGTAACATTTTAAAAACCTTGTAAAATATATAATTCTTAGAACTATTGTTATTACTTGATGTCAGGTATGCCTCTCTATATGGCAGAGGTTACCAACTAGCAGCGAGACTATATGGAGGTGGATGGGGAGACTATACCCTTATATCAGAGTAAACTTACACTAAAAAATAACCCAACACATAAAAATATATGATAATCATGTTACATATTAAATAACAAGAACATTCTATAATAAATGGAATGAAAATAAAAAAATATTATCTTACTATCAAAAAATAATTGATCACTTACTAGGAAAATCATATATAAAAAATACTAAATGAAAAAGATAACATACACTATACCTAAATTCATCACTGGTCATTACCTCATCATACTCTCTTGACTTCATCTAAGATAATCCAGCTCAATCATTAAATACCTAAGCACTCATCCAAACCTGAACCTATAACTAAGTGGAGATCTTATTAGGTTCCTAAGTTCTATGAACGCCTGAGTAGGGTGTGAGTATATAACTTAGTAGGGTACCAAAAATGTGTTTCCTAACATAATTTATGTATGTAATGTATGCACATGTGATATTTTCATAATAGCTGTAACGTCCCGGTTTCGGAAGCCACCTAGAGGTGCCCCGTGCCTGGTTGGTCACATGGCCTCAAGCACATTTACCTGAGTGCCAGAGGCTACTGACTAATAGTGAGGGCCGTGGGTGTCATAGTGGGGAAACTATACCCTCATTAGAAGAGTACACAACGGAAGTAAAAAGATATACAATAGCGAAAGCAGTAATAATACCAAACAATAGTAACCGTGGAAGACTGATAAAGAAACTACTGGAGCATATATATATATAATGATGCATGATACATATATGTCTAGGAAAGAATCCAAACAAAGAACAATGCTTAAATAAAGTACTAAACCAAGTACAAAAGAAAAACATAAATCATCTCCTCAGCATCGCAAGCCTAAGCTTGGTCCCTTGCTCTCCAGCTCAACAGTATGTGAAGTACCTGAAGTAGAAGGGCACTTGCCCTTGTCTATACCTGCAATAATATAATTTGTTTAGACCCAAAAGCATGAAACAAATTGGGTATGAGACTAATACTAGTAGAAAACCACCACGAGATCCATGCCTAATAGTCAATGAGTATATGGTAGGTAAAAGTATAGGAAACAGTAACAGGAAGGCACTCAATAATAAACAATCCACATTCTGAATATCAAGAAACAACTAAAAAATTAAGAAAACACAATAGGTAACCCTCTGGGAAGCCCACTCAGTCTAAACCCTCTGGTCCTACCTAACAAGTACAAGCAACCCTCTAGGCAACACACATAGTCTCACCCTTCTGGGTTAGCTATGGTATAGACTTTCTGAGGAAGCACTCACCATCAATTCCCCCTATAGTATCGTGTCGGTACTAAAGGCACTCTATGGAAGCACTTATGTCACATTAACTCTATGGCCTACATCGAGGAGATATAGACTCTCTAAGGAAACACTCAATGTTAATTCCCTATGTGGTCTCACATCGTAATATTATAAAAGGCACTCTAGAGAAGCCCTTACGTCCATTATCCCTATGGTTTACTACACTAGGTTCTCACGACCCTATGTAAATAAACAATTATAGCATTGTGTATCGGCCAAAGTAAGCCTCAAGAACTACTTGGACAACATTCTATAACACAACAGCATAACAGAATAGTACTCACACCATCCTATAATACTAGGCATGGGAAAGTAAATAGCAGCCTAACAGGCAATCAAGACCCAAGGGTCCAAATAGGAAAAACATGAATGGGAAATACATCCAAATCACAAATATTCACCATATTCACAAACAATAATCATTTAATCAAGAATAACTGCATAGCAAAGAAACAATAGGGCTGAAACGGTAAAAGTGGAACACCCCGTTCTTGGGTATTGGGCAAATTTTTCACATAAAACTCATAGAATTTCAACAGAAAGGCACAAACCACCTACCTCGGTGTTGGGAGATCAATATACTTGAATCTCGAGGATTTAATCACCTTATAACTCCATAGACCTATGAAAATGTATAAAACTTTCAACCCACGATAACTCACAAAAGAGGAGAAATAAAGCGATAGTGCTCTAGGAGAAGAGAGAACTCACCGATGCGATTCTAACACTGCCGTCGGTGTTTTATTCGGAGGATGGACGCTCGGTCCGGGGATCGTCAAAGATCCATGGTTGATCGGCGCTCTCAAACGAACTAGGTTGAGAATGGGATGATTTTGTCTGTAAGACGCGACCCTGGTGCATTTAATGAAAAAACAAAATACACAAAATTTACTTTTGAAGTACGTGGAGTGTACTCACCATTTCCGTACTCTGATTTAGGTGGCTTCTAGGTCACCCCACATGGTCGTGTGCAAGGCCACTACACAGCCAACACACAGATACCCACGGTAACCGAGTACACGACATGCACTCATAATGTAAACGACGTGTACTCATAAAGTACAAGACGTGTACTTCAAAAATTTCCAGAAACTTATATTTTCTAAAAAACTCTAGAAAAAAGAAAAATAATACCTAAATAGAAGATCCGGGTTCTTAAAAACTCCCCCCTTAAAGAAATTCATCCACAAATTTCCCTAGCAAGGTAATGTAGAAGAAGAAACCGTGAACAGTTCCGGCCATTGCGATCATACATCAGACTCCCTCTCCCAAGTCTCATCCTGTACTCGACCGTGCGACCATAGCACCCGTATCAGAGGAACAAACTGTCTACGGAGAACCTTCGTACTTTGATCAACAATCCAGATAGGATGATCCTCGAAAGATGTGTCCACTTCCAAATCAACCTTCTATGGTTGGAAAAAATGAGATGTGTCTGAAAAGTAACATCAAAGCTGAGAAATGTGGAAAACGTCGTGCCTAGCCCAATACCTCTCAGGTATCTACAATCGATAGGCCACCAGCCCAAATCTCTCCAACACCTCAAACGGCTCGACGTACCTTGGTGAAAGCTTACCCTGTCTCCTAATCCTCTTGTGTCCTAACCTTGGTGTGACATGCAGGAAAACCTGATCCCGACCTCGAACTCCAGATGTCGTCTCCTCTGATCAACATAAGACTTCTGATGAGACTGTATATTATCCATGCTCTTCTAAATCAACTCTATCTGCTCTGTGGTCTCCTGAACAAGACAAGGTCCTAGAAAAGTTTCCTCTGCTACCTCTAGCCTACATAAGGCTGATCAGCATGGCCTACCGTAAAAAGCTTCATAAGGTTCCATCTGAATAGTTTTTTGAAAACTATTGTTGTAGGAAAACTCTACAAGAGGTATATGCTTCTCCCAAGAACCTCCAAAATATAGGATACATGCTCAGAGCATGTCCTCAAGAACTTGAATCATATGCTTGGACTGGCCATCTTTCTGGGGGTGGTAAGCTGTACTCAAAAGTACTTGTGTACCCAAAGCCTTATGATGCCCCTGCCAGACCCAAGAAGTAATACGTTCATCCCTGTCTAAAACGATAGAGTGTGGAACTCCATGAAGACGTACAATCTCACGGATGTACAACCGTCCCAGATCATCAACAATGAAGGTATACTTGATCGGAAAAAAGTGAGAAACCTTCGTGAGTCTGTTAATGACAACCCAAACTGCATCATTCCCTCAAGGAGACCTCGGTAAAACTGTCACAAAATCCATCGCGATGTCATTCCACATCCACTCAGAAATGGTTAAATATTGTAAAAGCCCTGTTGGCCCCTGATGCTCTGCCTTCACCTGCTGACAGGTGGAACACCTCATGATGAAACCAACAACGTCCCTCTCTATACCTGGCTACCGATACTGACTGTGTAGATCACGATACATCTTGGTGACGCTAGGATGAACTACCCAAAATGAGGAATGGAAGTCCCGCATCAACTCCTCACTTATGTCTGCTAAAACCTATACGTTTCCCTAGAAACTCAAGATCTCATCCTTGCCTATGGTCCATCCAGGAATAGGGTCCTCTCAAGACACATTTTTTCACAGGACTAGGCCTTCAGAATCTGATAGCTACCTCATTAGTACTCGATCAAGAAGGGTAGAGGTAACAAATACAAAATAAAGAAAGGTTTTCCCCAGTCTATCGTGCACCTCCAAATGAATCTCTGAGAACAGAGCCATAAGCTTCCACTCACTACTGGCCTCCCGAACTTCCTGTATCTGAGTCCTCCTATTCAACGCATCAGCCACTATGTTTCCCTTCCCAGGCGTATAGGCAAGCTCAAAGTCAAAGGACTATAGGTACTCAACCCACCTGTGCTCTCTAAAATTCAGATCACGCTGAGTGAAGATGTACTTGAGACTTTTGTGGTTGGTGAAAACTACAAAATTCTATCCCAGAAGATAATGTCTCCAACAATGTAGGGCATGAACAACACCTGCCAAATCAAGATTGTGCGTCGGGTAGTTCCTCTTATGTGGTCGCAACTATCGATAAACATATGCAACAACTCCATCTCCCTGCATAAGAACAACTCCCAACCCGATACCTGAAGCATCACAATAAACATTATAGATCTTTCCCAGCTCTAGAAATACTAGTATCAGTGCTGAAGTCAGCCTCCATTTCAGCTCCTAAAAGGCTGACTCACAAGAATATGACCATAAGAACTTCACACCCTTCTTAGTCAGACCCGTCAGTGGTGCTGTTAAGTGTGATAAGTCCTGTATAAAATGCCTGTAGTATCCAGCCATCCCTAGAAAGATTCACGCCTTAAAGACGTTCTTCAACTGTTCCCAGAAGACTATAACTCTCACTTTCTCTGGGTCTACTGATACTCCTGCCTCTGAGATAACATGACCCAAGAAGTGAATATGATCCATCCAAAAGTGTCACTTTGAGAGCTTCACATATAAATAATGCTCCCTCAATGTACTCAGAATGATCTCAAGATGGGTAGCATGGTCGTGTCGAGTGTGAGAGTACACCAAGATATTGTCCACGAAGACCACCACGAAGGAATCAAAGTATGGATGGAACACTCATTTCATTAGTACGATGAAAACTGCAGGCGCGTTCGTGAAACCGAACGACATAACCAAGTACTCGTATAGACCATACCTACTCTGGAAGGTTGTAAGAGGTATATAAGATGGTCTAATGTGAAACTGGTGATAACCGGACCTCAAGTCAATCTTCAAGAACACCCAGGCTCCTCGAAGATGATCAAAGAGATCATCAATCCTAGGCAAGGGATATCGGTTCTTGACCATCAATTTGTTCAACTTTCGATAGTCCACACAAAGCCTGAGGGTACCGTCTACCTTATTCGCAAAGAGGACAAACAAACCCCAATGAGAAGTACTGGGTCTAATGAAACCCTTTGCCTGAAACTCCTCCAATTGCTTCTTGAGCTCCTACAACTCTAGTGTAGCCATCCTATAAGGAGGAATGGACACCGGTGCCGCTCCTGGCATAAGCTCAATTGAAAAGTCCACCTCACGCTCCAGAGGATAACCTAAAAAGTCCTCTGGAAAGACATATCAGAAATGATCCACCATTGGGGGAAAGTCTAACTGTGAAGTCCCCTGGTCATAAAGATATAGACTAGAAATCTAGGCTATAACTCCTCATATCCCATGATGATATGGACCCTCTCTACTTTCCTAGACATCCCACAAAACCTTATGAAGAAAAGATACGCCCTCTGGTGATGTGAAACTCACCCTACGACGATAATAGTCGACGAATGCCTAGAAGGGAA
Source organism: Viscum album (assembly GCA_963277665.1). Lineage (NCBI taxonomy): Eukaryota > Viridiplantae > Streptophyta > Magnoliopsida > Santalales > Viscaceae > Viscum > Viscum album. The sequence goes on from OY728141.1 coordinate 145,431,663, forward strand.
CTAGCCAGTCCATTAAAAGAATGAAATCATAGCCTTTCATCTCTAGGAAATAGATATACCATAAGAAGTGACACCCACAAAACTCCAGAGGGAAATCCTTGCACTGACGTACACTAGTCGTCCTAGTTCCCAACAGAGTGTCTAGCATCAAGATATAGGCAGAGGAAAAGATACAGAGCCCGAGACTCTCCACAATAGTAATAGATATAAAGATATGGGAAGCCCCTGTATCGAAAAGAGTTGAAGATAAAACTGAGGCACCCAGTATTGTACCTCGAACTGTAGAAGGTCTAGGATTATACTCCTTCTGTGTTTTCTCCACTGTAAAGATCTGGACTACTCCATGGCCCTGTGGCCCTACCTGACCACTCTAAGCTGATCCACTCTGCTATCGGTGAAAGACTGGCGACTGACCACTAAGACCACGACCTCCACTTCGTCCTGAATGGCCGGAAAGAACTCCAGTTCCCTGACTGGTGAGAAATTGGTGTTGCTGCTCCTGAACGAGGAGTCATAGAAGATCCATTGTCACCAGATGTTGGTGAGAAGATCTAACAGAATCACTGAAGATGACCCTACATAATGCATGATTGGCACTCCAATGGTTCTCTCGGGCAGTGTGGCCTTTTATGCCCACTCTTCCCACACTGGTATCACACCACCTGGATACGCAAAGATGTGTCTCACCTCCTTTAATCAATGCACGAATACTCTCTGTGGTGCTTCCTACTATCAGTAGGAGGAATACTAACCCCAGATGTAGAGCTGCCCTGGCTCACAACTCCAGAATCCCTCATATTGTGCTCTGTGATCTGTGCCTAGTTGACTATAGAAGTGATAGAAGTCAACCGAAATATGTTCACATGCGATCAGATGTCGTGCCTCAGAAAATCCTCAAACTTCCTTTCCATGAACAACTGATCAACTCCTGGAATAGGCGTGAAGCGCTGCAGCTCAGTAAAGCAGGAGGAATACTCCATAACAGAAAGAGTAACCTTCTCCAGAATCCTAAACTCCCGGCATCGATCGTCCCTCAGGGTCTCCGGATAGAAGTAGTCAGAGAAGATGTGCTGAAACTCATCCCACGCCATAACCGGCTGGCATCCCATCTATGAGATCACATCCCACCACCTTTTGGTGGAGTCCCAAAGCATATAGGTAGTGAGATTGACCCTAGTATCTGGAGGTGTCTCCAGATGCTCAAAGATCATCAGCATGGCTTTTAGCCATGACTCTGCATCCTGGGGTCCTCCATCCCCTGAGAAAGTGGGATGCTGCTGCTTCTGGAAGACCCGCGTAAAATAATCCATCGACAGGGCCGGAGGCGATGCCCCCTGAAAGGTATGAATCATCCTCATAAAGCCTTACCTAAACTGTGCATCAGCACCTATGTCAGGTATAACGACTAGTGACAAGACTGACACAACAGGAGGATCTACGGGAAGTCCCTGATCAGCCATAACTGGTGTCTGATCACCGCCTGGAAACTGGCGTACAACCAGAGGACGTCTCGGTGGCATGAATCTACAAGGTCGATTGAAAACCTTAGATCAATATTATCAAGGACTAAAAACTAGAAGTATAGGAAGGGAAAAGGAGAAAGAAATCATTCAAGTTATTAAAAACATGACTACAAGGCGTGTACATTTTCTACACGGAGTGTTCCCTTAAGTCATTTACATGGGCATGCACTCTTGCCAGAACTGGTCATGTAACACCCCATACACATAGTATGTTCACCTAATTCATGGTGTGTACTTGAATCCTCTTCCCCTACCCAAGTCCTTCCATACAGTTAAGCCACACGACTCTTCTAAGACAAGACTACACGGCGTGTTCAAGATATACATGGTGTGTACTAGACAAGCTTCACCTGGCCCGTGTTGTTAGTGACACGACCTAACACACGACTCATTCTACATGGCATGTTGGAGGAGGACATGACATGTACATGAAAGGGTAACACTGACCCGTGTTGTTGGTTACACAGCCAGCTACACGGCTGACACTACATGGCGTGTTCCATGCAGACATGACATGTAAGAGAAGGGATAACACCGACCCATGTTGTTCGTGACACGGCTGGGTACCCAGGTCAGACTACATGGCGTGTTCACCTGGTGATCGACGTGTTCCCACCAGAATTTCCTCATTCCGTGTCTCTACCCACATGACCTATGACATGGTTAGAGACTACACGGCGTGTACATAGAGTACACGGTGTGTACTTAATAAAAACTGTTTCTTCCCAAATAGAAGAACACAAAGCATGTAGTCAAAACTACACAGAATGTATTTTGGGTTTTTCTGGATAGTAAGCCGTAGAAACTACTCCGGAGCCCAGAAAAACACAGAAACAAACATTAATGTTCCAAATTTTGATCCTTGAGGTCCCATACTCCCCGTGAATCAAAGCTTGGCATCTTATACATGTTATAACAAGGTAAAAAAGTCAATGATCCACTAAATTCCAGTCCATGAGGGCCCATAACACCTCAAGAACCAAATTTTTTGCGTTCATTCAAACAAACATTACACAAACAATACCCTATCAAACAAAAGGTAGTTTATCAAGGAATCTATCACAAAAACATGCATATTCTACACAACATCTATCAAAACAACACGAGATCACTAATGCATCCTAGATGGCATGGAAAAATGCATGACATGTGATTTCTATCAAGTGACTATGTGATGTATGAGATGGAATACCCTCATATCATTGGGTTGAAACAGAAGTAGAACCTCAATGACATCAACAATAACATCATAAATCATGTGAATCAATCAAGGTAAAATCAAATCAACTGTAATAATTTCAAAACCAAAAAAAATTGCAATTAACGAGGTAGATTAACTTTTCCCTACACACGAGTTATCTAATCCTAGGAATATCTTATTACCAAGTACCTATTATATCCTATCCCTGACTAAAGGCTCCAAACAGTAGGTCAATAGAAAATAAATCCTTTGACACCACTTTGTAATAACCCGATTTTGGAATCCACCCAGAGGCGCCCCATACCTGGTTGGTCACATGGCCTCAAGCGCATTTCCTCGAACGCCAGAGGCTGTTGACTAGTAGTGAGGGCCTTAGGTGTGATAGTGGGGAAACTATTCCCTCATTGGAAGAGTACACATCAAAAGTAAACAGATATACAATAGCGAAAGCAGTAATAATACCAAACAACAGTAACAACGGAAGACTGATAAATAAACAACTGAAGCATATATATATAATGATGAATGATACATATATGTCTAAGAAAGAAGCCAAAGAAAGCACAATGATGAAATATAGTTCTAAACCAAGTACAAAAGAAAAACATAAATTAGCTCCTCAGCATCACAAGACTAAGATTGGTCCCTTGCTCTCTAGCTCCACAACATGTCAAGTACCTGAAGTAGAAGGGCGCTTGACCTTGTCTATACCTGCAACAATATAATCAGTTTGGACCCAAAATCACGGCCCAAACAGGGTGTGAGACTTATCCTAGTAGACAACCACCACGATATCTATGCCTAACAGTCAATGAGTATTTGACAGGGAAAAGTACAGGAAACAGTAATAGGAAATAGTAACAGGAAGGCACTCAACAATAAAAAATACACAGTATGAATATCAAGCAATAACTAAACAATTAGGAAAACACAACAGGTAACCATCTGGGAAGCACACTCAGTATAACCCCTCTGGTCCTACCTAACAAGTACAAGCAACCCTATGGGCAGCACACACAGTCTCACCTATCCAGTTCAGCTATGGTATAGACTTTCCGAGGAAGCACTCACCATCAATTCCACCTATAGTCTCATGTCGGTACTAAAGGCGCTCTAGGGAAGAACATACGTCACATTCGCTCTGTGGACCACATCGAGGAACTACATACTCTATGAGGAAGAACTGAATGTCAATTTCCCCTGTGGTCTCGCATTGTAATATTATAAAAGATACTATGGATAAGTCCTTACATTCATTCTCCCTATGGTCTACTACACTAGGTTCTCATGACCCTGTGTAAATCAACAAGTATAACATCACGTATCGGCCAAAGTAAGCCTCAAGAACTACTTTACTAGCATTATTCAACACAAAAAAATAATAGAACAACAACCACAACATCCTACAATACTAGACATGGGAATGTAAACGACTTCCTAACAAGAAATCAAGACCCAAAGGTCCAAATAGGCAAAACATGCATGGAAAATACATCCAAAGCACAAAAAATCACCCTATTCACAAACTGTAATCATCTACTCAGGCATACCAGCAAAACAGAGAAACAATAGGGATGAAACGGTAAAATCACAATACCCCGTTCATGGGTATTGGGAAAATTTACTCATTAAACTCAAAGACTTTCAGGCACAAACCACCTACCTCGGTGTTGGGAGATCAATATACTTGAACCTCGAGGCTTGAATCGCCTTAGAACTCCGTAGATCTTTGAAAACTTATAAACTTTAAACCCACGATAGCTCACGAAAGAGGATAAATCAAGGGATGGTGCTATAGGAGAAGAGAGAACTCACCGATGCAATCCCAATGCAATCGTAAATGTTTGATTTGGAGGACATACACTCGCCCGGTGCATTTAATGAAAAAAAACAAAATACACGGTGTGTGCTTTTGAAGCACACAACGTGTACTCACTGTTTATGTACTCCGCTTTAGGCAGAATCTAGGTCATCCCACATGGCTGTGTACAAGGCCGCTACACGGACAACACACAACTACCCGCAGTAATTGAGTACATGGCATGTACTCATAAAGTACACGACGTGTACTTCAAAATTTTCCAGAAACTCCTCTTTTCTCAAAAAATCCAGAAAAAATAAAAACATACCTGAAAAGAAGATCCGGGTTCTTACAATAGAATTGAAATAATAAACCATAAATAAATAACCACTGTCAATCCTCAGGACCTAATATGACACTTGAGATCAACTATACATACTTCATCTAGTGTGAAAGTGTCTTTGAGAACATTATATTACTATGACCACTCATTCCACAGGTACAAGCACTAGATCAAAGGATCATACTTAGGCATTCCATTTAGTTTTAACATATGGATTCAAAGAGTTTGTCCAAGGTATCCCCATCATCATCTCAAATCCAAATATATTTCAATGTCATCCAAAACTATTCATCCCATAGGCCAACTGGGGGAGGTGTATCCCATAATCACAAATTCAAGGAGTGTGTCCAAGGAATTCCAAGCTATCTATCCCTTATGCCAACTAGGGGGTCACATACCCTACCCATGAATACATGGATCATGTCCAAGGCATTCCAAACTATATTACTCATAGGATAACTAGGGGGTCACATCCTTTACCCATAAATCCAAGGACCATGTCCAAGTAATTAATATCATCATCATATACAGATCCAAGTAAGATTTACAAGGAATCCATATCATTATCTGGGATAACAACTAATTCCTATGTGGTTATATTAGGAAATACATATACATTATTGTATGTAAATCATCTCTAAGGGTAGTGTATCCGTCTCTAAATACCAAATAACACCACACCAGATGAAAATGTGCCTCACCAAAATTTGTCTCACATAACCAATCACAAAGGGTAGACATCATCTACCGAAGCCAAACCACATAAAAATAAATCACTATTCCTCGCTAGGATCACAAAATAATGAGACATAATCCATATTCTCCTCGGTCACATCATAACATGTACACACTGTCTTCATTCCATCATCTAAATACCATCTATAAATAAAAAACATCACTAAAAGTGCATCAAATCCCTGATTATATCATAGACTCACTGGTATCTTATGATAAAACCCATAAACATCACTCCTAGAACATCAAAAAATGACCATCTTACATCCTAGGGTCATCCTAAGTAAGTGGCCCCAACAAACATATCATTAATCTACTTATAATCATCTACTTGAGTACTCATATTATGGTGGAAGAAACAAGCTCCACCCACTCTTTGTTAACTATACCTAGAGGCTCTAAGTCATATCATTGTTCCATCATGTCATACCTTTCCAAGAACACCCAACCATCACATCCCTCCATTGGGATGTCCACTAGTACACCAAAACTAGGGGATAATATATACAATGGGTTCATTCACACCCCTTTATGGTCTATGAATCTCAATGTGTGCACTAATTATCAAACCCTTGTCCACCAATGGATGGGGAATCAATCCAGTACACATGGATTCATCATGGCCCTTGGAAATTTGTGCATTAAATCCAGGAAATTAATGTTTAATTAAAAAAATTTTAATTTCAAAAGGTCAATCACCCTTAGTGGAGAGACCACATATCATATTCCATAGATAATGAATAAATAAAACTACATATATCCTAATAAAATCCATAGGGACCGCCTACTTTATATAAATATTTCACTTATTCAAAGCACAACAACTCTACCCAATCTCATAAAAGCATCAACCAACCAATAATATTCCACACATGGCCATATTTCATCCCATTACATCTAAAAATAATTAATTTTAACAATTATAGTTAATTATACAATTTAATACAATGTGGATTAATTTCCAAAAAGCTCTTTGAGAAACCTCATCACTCCAAAACTATGAAAAACCACTTGTGGGAGGTCCATAATACAATCTAGTCACTATCTTTGGAAAAATAACTAACATACAACATTGATTCCATTACTAATTTTATTTTATTTAAGAAAAAATATTAAAAAAATTTTTATAATGATTTTACTTCATCAAAATTAAGAGAGATAATAGGTAGACTCCATTACGAGACTTACTATAGAAAATCCATATAAAATCCCCATCACAATTAGATGATTTCACCATGTTTCTATAAAATAATTTCCAAACCCTAGCTTGAAATTATACTAGATCAGAGTTATTTAACAAAAACCAAAGTAGAGGGATAATAATATAAAAAATTACCCAAAACCACAATAGAATAAAATAAAAAAAATTTACCACAAAAAATAGTTTTAAATAGAGGAAAGGGTGGTAAGATTTGGCTGATAAAGGCCTCTATATATTGATCACTCCTAAAAATACAAATATGAAATTAACATTATAAAAAGAACAATCCAGGCACCATTCAATGTATGAACTAGGTTTCTCATGTCATGAAAACCAATTTAACAACATATTCTTGACATGTACCCCTCATTAGTAGTTTTAAATACTTTAGTTATAGGTAATTCAATCCTTTACCTACCCCATTCATGTTGTGAACCATTGTTCCTGATGTGAATGGATGTAGGATACTAAATTTTATCTTTTGGGCCATTAAACCATCCCAAAAACTCTCTAAAGAACATGTGATACATTTTCATCCTCATTAAAAATTTAAAAGAACCACTTATAATTGTTTTAACACTTGAGACTGTAACCAAAAATCCCAATTCTTTAGACAACCCATCTCCAAATAAAAATATAAATTCTTTTTAAATTTCCTCCTCTGTTTGAACATGGGGTATTATATAAGAGTAGGTGAGATAAAGGTTTTTGTTTCTTTGGTTTAATAGGTGATATTTTAATAATTTATACTTTCATACATGTATTAAAAATAATTTTTTTGGGAGACTTAATATGAAATGGGAATATGGTTATTTTTATTCTGATATTGATGATATTGGTGTATTAGTGGATAAATATTTGCTAGGTACTCTTATGACTTAAATTTTTTGACTCTTATCTATGGGGTTTAGTAGGAGAAGATAAAAATTTATTAACAATATACCTACCTAATTTTCTAGGTTGTATAAATCATTTCTCTCTAGTTTACCTGATGAAGGGAAATTCTATGAAACTATTAAACATATGAACCTTGAGAGTGCTAAAGAACCTGATTATTTTATAATATATTTTTATTTTTTTTATGAGATATCATCAAATAATATATGGTGTTCATTATGAGAGAATTTTTTAGGGATGAAAAAATCCTTAGGGAAATAAAAGATACAATACCGGTTCTCATCCCAAAAACCAAACATACTTTTATTTTTCAACACTTATATCAAATTAGTATTTATAAATTCTCTTATAAGATTATTTATAATATTTTTAGTCTCAATATTTCTGCTATGCTCCCTAACATCATCCTAGATAAGAAGCATGATTTTATTATGGGGATGATAATTCACAGTGCTATGGGTTTGGCATAATAAATGATATTCGGTTTTGATTGTGAAGTCTTTACGGGTAATGTGACGGTTAAAATTGATGTAGATAAAGATTATAAAAATATAGAATAATGATTTATTTGGATTTTTATGAAGAATATGGGGTTCTCTATATTAATTTGTGACTTATTTTTCATGTTATTTTCTTCCCCTTAGCTATCAGTCTACATCATAGAAAGAGTATATGGTTTATTCATGTTTGTTAGAGGGATTCAATAGGGTGAATATATTTCCCCATACAATTTTATTATTTCCTATTATGTATTTAATAGGAACAACAATACATATATAAATGAGATAAGTATGAAACAATTTATTTGGCGTTATGGGTTCCTTGGAATATCTCATCTTTTCTTTGTGGATGACCTCCTGGGTTTTTTAACGGTAAGAAAAAATATATGTCAAAATTCATAGATCATATTAATATATATGGTTTATGGAGTGGCTAAATCATGAAGTTTAGTAAAATAAATCGTCTAGTATTTTATAAAATTCCTCAGAGGAGGTGGTATCTACTTGAGAGATGGATGGGTATTGGTATGATGGATATCCTTATAGAGTACCTTATAGAATTTTGATTCATGGGTAGACTTGTATTCATCATTTTGATTCTATTGTTTCTAAAGTAGCTATCCAAGTTAAAAATTGGAAAAATAATATGTTATCATTTGTTAATAGGATCAATTTGATCTATAATGTCATAATGTTTATGCATATCCACTTACTCTCTATGGTGGTTGTTCATAATATGGAAATTTAGAATATTGAAATTATTTTCTTATATTTCCTATAAGGAAGTGACTTGGATAAGCGTATTCATTGGATGGGTTGGTAGTTTCTTGATCTTACTATAGAGGATGGTGGTATTAACTTGCATGATATTATGGAAACTATGAAATATATTTATGATAAAATTTAATGATATTTTATTCTTCAATTTTGTATTTAGGAATGATTCACATGAGGTAAATATAGCGATTTTTGGGAGGTATTTACTCAGACTAAGTTTAGAGTGGATTCTAAAATCCAAAAATAGATAGTATCAGTCCAACCATCCATTATTGATCAAGATCAGTGGATTTAAGGTACTAGTGAAATTATTTTCTATAATTATCTTTATATAATTTACCAAAATCATTTTCTATGATGTCTGGTACCAAATAGTTCAGTCATGGAGGATCTATATTACCCTAATTTTCTTAATAATATTTTGAATAAGGATAAAAAATAAATTCCCAATGATATTATCCTGTCATTTGATAAGGCATAGATTATGTTTTTACCAGAAACTTTTGGTATAACTTTTCTAATTCCTTTCATTATATCAATATGATCCCAATATTGATGGTTTTGTGGGGATCCATAAGATGAAATAATATAATTCATATTAAAGTGAGTTATTTTGTACGGTGAATTCAGAGTAATACCATTCTTATGGATTCTATAATACAAAAAGAGTAATTTATATAGTTTTGAAATATAATATATGCTAAAAAAATGTTGAATAAACAGATCACAAATTTACCAAATGTTTGAGGTGTTGGGGGATGTCTCCTTTAGGATGGAATGCTTTGGGTTTCTCCATAAAACCTCATTTTTGCACCCATTATCTAGCTATTCTAGGATCCTTAGGATTTTTATTATAATGTATATTTTAAGATTCTCTATAAGAGTAATAATGAAATCAATAATGGCTTGAAAACAATATAATTTGATTTTATACTTTTATGTTGCAACATATTACAGGAGTTGGTGGTTGATGATGGAAGTTTATGACTACAAGATATATTTGTATCTATATTTAATTAGGTTAAGATATTGACCTACTATTGTGCATCAATGGAACTGGGTTTGATATAATTCCCCTTATTATGGCCTCAAGATGAACATATAAGTATATGAATTTAATGGTGTCATGGTGGGGGGAGGTTTGGTCCATGATATGGATGGATTAGTGGTGTTAGGAATTGGGGTGAAATTTGGACATAGATCCTCCTTACTTATAGAGGCTAAGTATTTTATCATCAGTATCAAACTGTGTTATGAGATAGGTATGAATATTGCTTTTATTTATATAGATTTTGATTCTATTGTAAATTTTACAAAGAAGTAGTAGTCCTCCACCAGACCTATCTCCAATATATTTTGAGCATGTTTTATGAGGATGAAAGAGTGTATCATTACCTCTCACACTTTAAGTGAAGGAAACATGATGGAAGAATATATTGCTTTATATGGGAATTTCAATGGTGATATTGAGGTTTACTATAACACTTAGACATTTTCATTATTATTTAAGAGGTTTTCTATAGTGGATGCTCTAGGGATCTATTTTTTATATCTAACTTAATGGTGGGCCTTTCTAGTTTTTGTGATATGTTCTTGTAAAAAAATAATTTAGAATATAATGAAAAGATGTAATCAAAGAGTGTAATATAGAAATTATTCAATGTTACTCAAGGTAAAAAGTGATTTTGTATGATCTCCCTCAAACACATATAACTATATACATGAGTCCACCAACTATATCATATACAAGTATAAATTTTTGATAAAATATTTTTATCTAATACACCAAGTAAACATGGGATACAAAGTATATAAATCCTATATTGTCTACTTATATATTATTTATCTACTAAGTATAGACTAACCAAGATGAATAATATATAACTTTTCACTAATCCTTATGGATAAAAACATCATATGAACCTCTTCTAAATAGATAATAACATAATATATGCCATATAGGCATGTCATATAGTCCTTAAATAAATCTTAATCGATGTAAAAATCTCATACTCATTATATGATAGGATAAAACTCATATTTTTTAATCAAGAAACTAAAAAATAATCATCAACATACCTAACCATCCCATTATTATCTAAGAGTCAAGGGTTATATAAGAAAGGTATAAAAATATGAAGTCTCTTATACTAGTTATCTCACTAACCTTAGGTACAAGGAAATCCTAATATGAAACATTTATCCCTAGTATAATAATTATATAGTGCATGGCACTTCACTTGGTATATGCATAGGGGCCCTCAAATGTAGAAAACATATTTTTTCTCTCAAGAGAATTTTTTCTATCTCCATATTAAATACTACTCATGTTAACCTTAATATTTCATCACAATATACAATAATTCATAATGAACATTTCCTAGGAATGAATCAAAGTTTTATTTTTATTGTTTAATTATTATTTTACTTCATGAAATATATACATACAACAAGAAGAAATATAATATGGATCATAAATTTTAGATAAAATGATACATTTTATATCCTTAAACTATTTAAAAAATATTAGTAGAACCATTCATAAGTTCCCACTTAATCATATCACATACGATATACCACCAAATCATCCTCATGTTTGCTACATTTTAAGGGTATTATTAAACTCATCAATTCTCAATGTAATTCCTACAAAATTTCTACATGAACATTTGAGAAAAACCTCCCACTAAAATATTTTAGTATATAAAATATATAATTTAGTTCAGTTTGAATAGTGGTGAAAATTTTAAATCATGTTTCTAAAATTAATTTCTTTGAAAAAATATCAAAATTATTTTACTTTGTAACATCATATGTTATGATGTTAATATTTTTTTATACTTATAACACCTAAATTTATTTGGATCATTATTGAATGATTTTGATTAAAATTTATCTTGATATCATTTTGGTATCTAATTTAAATATTTATAATATTTATTTTCTAAAACATCATAATATTATTTATAATATAACGTGGAATTATACTTGTCATTATAACTAAATATAACTATTTTCGTCTCACTATAATTTTATTTCCTAAACTATTTTAGAATGATAAGTAATGTTCACATTGAATAAAAACTAATTGTAACATCTAGATATATTTTTTGAACAATTTATTTAAATAAACTTTAATTTTTTTTACATTTTTTATTACACACAACATCAAGTTTATTATTTTTTACACGTAACACCGAGTTTAAACAAAATGTGACATACTATTAAAAAAATTATTTTTTAATGTCATAGTATTAAACTAGCCTTTAGAATGATGGATATGAATAAGATTAAATAAATTATGATAATATATGGTTTACATATTTATATAAAATTAATAATTTTGTGACCAATTAATTAGAAATGAAAATAAGAACCATTTTAAAATAAATAAAACATTTTTTGAAAAAAATATTTTTCTGTGCACAAATGCGTTTTAACTCAATAAATTAAAAAATAGTTTCTGTTAATTGTTTTAATAAAATATTTATAGTATATATTCAATATGAAGTTTAAAATTTATATTATGTGTTTTCTAGATAATAGGTAAGAATAAATCTAATTTTATACACAAAAAATATACTTTTATAAAAAGAATTTTTTTTTGCCTTTTACACACTTATTTTAATTTTTTTTAAATTTTTCAAAAACTTATTTGAAAAAATACACTGAATTATTTAAATCATAATTTAAAAATTATATTAGAGTAAATGTTTGATAATTTTCTGAAAAACTAATTTTTTTGACAAATAGTTAAAAATATTGGTTTTTATTAAGAATTATCATTTCTATTAAAGAATTTAAAAACATCAAAATTATTTTAATATGGTTTTAAAAGTAAAATCATTAAAATTAAATATATATTAATATAATTTATTTCATTTTAATCAATTTAAAATTTAATTTTCATATAAAAACATTTTAAACTTTTGAATATTCTCTCTTTGAAAAACCGTTTTCTCATAATGTTTATAGAATTTATTTTAAAATAAAGTTTTCTAATTTTGTAAATATATTTTTTTTAAAAAGGATTAAATATTTAGAATAATAATAATTTATATTTTCAAATACTTTCAACTTCATTTTTGACCATAATAAATAGTATAAATAATAAAAATTAATTTCCACAACTAAGGTGAAAATGGGTTTACCACGAAGTTAAACTAAAAGGATAAGGAAAAAAATTAATTATAAACTTGTACAAAAAAGATTTTATGGACATATTTAGGCCATTTAACCTCCAAGGTTCTATAATTTTCTATTTTTTATCCTTCTTGCATTTTAAAATATTTGGTACACCATTTTCTTTTCGAAATTTACATGCGTACCACTCACCTCACTTATAAAAGGCCACCCCCTCTCCACCCCACTTCAAACTTACAAAACCCATTGGTTTATATAATACCTAGGAAAATAACTTACTTAATTATCTAATATAACAATATAATCCTTATTTTGTCCATTAATCCTACCTAGGAATACTTTTTGTGCAAACCAAAAAAAGTTGTCCAAGGAAGAGGTAATGTCCCTAACCGAGAATTTAATTTTATTTCTCCATACACCTCCTTCGATTATAATTAAAACATGATGATATAATAACCTAAGTATATTAAATATAATTATATGATATCATATTATTTTAATTACCTATAACAATCTGCTAATCTATTAATTAGTTTATGAAATCATCATTCATTTATACGGTGGACTATCACCCCACGAAGCGATGTTATTTGTTTTCCATCCCCACATCTCACGGATGGATACAATGAAATGTTTGATATTTATATATGATATTTATGATATTATTATACCTTGGTAATTATAATACAACATATAAATTCTTACCTCCCAATTGTTGGAAAAAAAATAATGTCGCTCGTGTGTATGGCAGACTACCGCCCCGTGAATCAATGTGATGTATTTTTCCATTTTAATTTTTCTTTAATGGTAAAAAGGATATATGAAATGAATATATATTATATTTTTAACATAATTATACCTTTTCAATAATTATATCATACATACCTTCTTACATTCCATTCCATGGGGGATACAATAACGCCATTCATGTGTACGATGGACTATCGCCTCACAAAGCGATGTGATTCATTTTTCACTAATGTGTTGAATAAAATTTTATATGGGTAAATTTAATAAATATATGTGATATATATGAAATAAAAATTACTCTATAATATTTATTTCATTTTTCCTTCCTTCCTTTAAATCTGTTAAGAATATGGAAACAACGTTTACACATACGTATGACCTACCGTCTCCATGAATGATGTATTTCATTTTATATGTCTAAATTTTATGGATTACTATAAATAAATATATAATGAATATATATTATGTTTATCTAATTATTAAAATTATGGATACATGAATATATTATGTTTATATTATTTAACCATGATAAAATAAAGGGGATTTTATATACGAAATCAAATCATACATGGAAAACAAATTAGTTATTACCCGAAACATGACATTAAAATATAATTTTTAAGAAACAAGTAATAAAAGGTCATAAGTAAATCATAATTTATATGATATATATAATTATGGTTTTTTAATGTATCTATAACAACCAAATATTTATTATACAGTAGGTTTGAATGTGTATGAAGTATGTCAAGACTTAAGGTAAGAGATTTCCATCTCACTTTTATTTTTTGTGAGATAAATTCCATATTGACCATGTATTTATTTTATGTAGTGTATATACTACCCATGAATATATTTTATAACGATTATAATTAATATTATATGTATTCATATATCCATTTTATAGTCTCTCTTTCATGGGGTGTACATTTTCAAAGTTACCAATGACGTAAGGGATTTTTGTCTTAATTTTCCTTCTCCGAGACATATGTTATTTTATGTACCTATATTATTTTATGATATGTATACACATCCAATTTGACATGTAATATCGTGAATTTATTTATTCTCATGATATTATAGGTTTCATTTTTTTTCATGGGGATTAAGATTCAAAGTTACCAAAATAGTAAGAGTTTTATGTTAGAATCACATCATTTATCAAGATTGTTCACGATTATGATTCCAATGATGAAATATTAAGATTTATCTCATAATAAACTCATGTATTTTATTATTATCTAGTTATTTATGTAGAATAAATTCTTTCCTCTAATTTCTCTCTCTATGTACTCAATAGTTCAAATGATTTTTTTATGAAAATTCTTCATTATTTTATTTTTCAATAAAAAACCCCAATTTATTATAAAAAATGTTTATAATTTTTTTAATTTTTTTAAAATTATATAAATGATTTATTAAATAAATTTTGACCCACTTTTTACTTTTAAATTTTTTTCAAAGGAATCTTCATATTTGTTTCTAACCAATTCTTGTTTTTATTTTACTTAAAATGTGTAAGGAATATTTATTTTAACATGTATGACATAAATGGTATTTTATTCCATCACCTACAAATTAGTGTTTTTAAATATTAAATTATAATTTTAAAATTATATTTTCAAATAAAATGATTTCCAAAATGTTTTATGATTTTTTTGTTTTAAAAAGTATTTTTTAATTAAAAGATTTTTCCGTAATAAATGTTCTAAGTGTCTTTTCAAAACAATTTACATATAAGAAAAAAAATCCTTTGATAGTAACTATACTTTACTAAGCATATGATATAAAGATACCATTATTATTCTTTCGCTGAATGGTTTATGGTTATGATGACAAGATATTTATGAAACCCATTTCTTTTCATGAGTTATACCATAAAAAATTCTAATGAAACCTGTTTATTTTTACACCAATTATGCTATGATGAAATGGTGAAATTTATATAAAAACCAAAATTTTACCATTTTTTATGGTATGCTGTAATTATTATGAAACCTATTTATTTTCATGGGTTCTGATATGATGAATGTTTTATGATCTTATGGCACACACATATATGATTATCATTACATGATGGGGGCTACATTATAACCAAGGATGTTGGTTACCTTATATACATGATGGTTGGGAAATTTACATCCCTCTAATTAATTAGGTAATGATTAATGTTATATTATCTCAAAGGGTACACAAGTGGTTATCCTAAGACTGAATCAGGTACATGGGTGTTTATCCCAATCCCAACAAGTTATGAATTTCTTGGTGGGTAGCCTTAAAATAAGATTTTATTTTCCTATGTGTGTTCCAAAAATATATATATTATGCAAATTTTAGGGTATCATGTCTTATGTTATTTTATTCCAATATGATTCATGTCTTTTGAACTATAATGACCCTAACTTTTATAAAAAAATCCCTTTGTGATTGAATTAAATCCCTTATTATGGTTATAGAAAACATATGCACTTATTTTGAGCCTTATATCCTATCAGATATAAAAGAACATTAAGCATTATAACCATTGATGATATAAACATTTAAAAGTGATCATATTATTAGTATAAATATACGGTTTTGATAAATTCAATTGATATAGACAAAGGAAGTGAGAGACTTAACCAGTATGATCAGTCCCTATGAATCCCATTTATCAGATCATAAAAAAACGATATAATAATCAATATTTTACCTTGAAAAATATCAACCTAATATCTAACAAATAATTAATGATAAAAATAGTTTATGCGGGAATTTAAATCTCATTAAGATCATGAACCAAACCATGTATGTCGAACCACCCCATGAAAATCTCACCTTTACAAACCTTACCCTCAGGTAAATTTCTGTTTTCATAAAGGGATATTTATAAATACCTTAATAATATATATACATATATTTTATTTTTAATAGAATAATGATTAGATTTACTTCTTATTGTTATTACTTGATAAATGATTTTTATTTTGATATGATAAAACAAAAATTGTATTTTTGTGTAATATAAAATCTCAATTAAGACAATCCTTTTTTTTATGAATTCATAATTTTTTTAAAGAAAATATAATTTTATAAAATAATAACATTATATAATTTTTATTAAATATAAATGATAATATAATTTTTATAAAGTCAAATGTAATTTTTATAAGGGTTCAAAAACTGTTATTGTCAAAAACCCAACATTTCTCAAAAAATATAAACTATTGTTTTAAAAATTTTAATTTTTTTTAAAGTTAATTTGATAAAATAAATATTTTTTTTGGAATCATATCATCAAAATTATTTAGTAGTGAATTTTTCATAATTTTCTGAAATAATCAAATTTTCAGGTAAAAATTGAATACGGTATAAATATCAAGTGTTTATTATGAAATCAGAATGACCCAAAAGTGATGTAATAAATTCTATAAAGGGTATAAAAGACCAAATATATTTTTACCATTTAAAAAAATGTGGTTTTATGGTTATTTTTTAATTTTATAAACCCTTTATGAATCCTCTAAAACCTATATTATATTTCAAGGTTTTAAAATCATTTCTTTATGAAGATGAATCAATTCAACATCCACAAGTTTAATATTTCATTGAATTCATCCCTCAGAGTTATAAAATATTTAAAACCATTCCTCTTTGGTGGTAAACTTGGGAAATAACCAAATTAAGGTTTGAGGTTTTGATTACTTTATTATATAGAGTCTAAAACATAAGTTTGGGAAATAATAAATAACCCCTCTCTCTTTTTCTATATAAATACACACAATATCTGATTCCTCTTCACTGAAAAACAACTTAACACATCCTTACTCTTAAATTAACTCTCTTGAGTCCTCAAAATGTACCCCCAATCTCTCTAGAATCTCCTCCTAAGCTTTTGGAATCATCGTCTCAAGGTAAGGGATCCTCTTTTTCTCCTCTTTATTCAAGAACCTTATTTATGTAATGAAAATTTTCATCCAATTACTATTGATTTGGTATAGTATTTTACATCCCTATTACTTCCATAATTATTTCAAAGTGATTATTTAACCCTTTAACTCTCATTGATCACTCCCATGATTCATTATGTACCCCCGTTATGCTGTCAAAATCATCCTACAAATTTTCAATGCCATGTTTTTATTCAAGTTCCATATTTGTATTATGAATATAAATTAAAAAATTTTCATGTTTTTTATTCTCTTACATATACCACATAATTTCAATTCTTACATCCAAGTTATTATAATCCCATTTATCTCTCATTGAACCATTATATGAATCTTTATATATCGCTGTTACGCTACCAAAATATCACTATGATTTTCCATACTGAACATTTATGAGGTGTAAACCCATACACATTTACATTTAAGGGATATTCAATGAGTTTTACCTATAATTCATTGATTATATAATTCCATGTATCTAACCCACAATACTTAATCATGGGATTAAATGTGATGAAATATGTTCTTATGTTATATGATCTATATGGCACACTTATGCATGTAAATGATATGATTATGATGAGTGAACCTAGATAGAACTCCATTGCATTGGGTAATGTTTTTGTCTCAAGAGATTCTATGTATAGTGTATGTGAGGTTATCATAATAACATTATGTTATGATTTCTTGTTGGTTAACCTTGACATATGCTTATGATTTCATGTTTAATGTTGTTTCCAGATTCCCATGTCACCTTTATGTTATCATGATATATCATGCATCATTGTTCATGTTTATGATTATCACCCCTTTATATCCCATGTAAATTCTTATTGTCTATCATGTAATAATTTCTTTATGTAATTATTTGTTTATTACCTTATTGGGCTTTAAATGTCACCCCTTTCTTATGTATGTCCCCAGGTTATCCCATGCAGTTTTAAGAATAATGGAATAATATGAGCATGTTAAAAAAATTTCAATAATGCCGATGTACCCCTATTTTAAGTTGTTATGTAATGTACCGAATTCTCGAATACACTATATCTATTTATATTCTGGGGTTTTATGTGTATTCTTATATAAAAAATCTTGAATCAATGTGTAATAATGATAGGGGTTATCGTAGTTGGTATTAAAGGAAAGTGTAGTTGTTTTTGGGATTAGGATTAAAAAACTATAGAGAAAGCCTCAGATATAATGATAAACATAATAAAACATCCGTAAATTTTGTTAAAGTATTGATTTAGTGGTTTCTAAACAAATAAATCCCTATTGGGATACTATAAGTGGATGTGAATTTGGTATAGATGTATCGAGGGTATAACATCTGAAAACACCATATTAAGCTAGAAGTGATCAGGAACTAGTACATAACAACAACACTCGATTCAAAAATGGTTTGAAAATCTTGGGGGATATGATTTAGAGAATTCACAATCTCTTTATGAACCATTATTAATGGAATAAAAATTACATAAATGTTTATGTTAGGAAATAGATCATGGATAACATATATTGAAGCCTAAAATTAATAAGTTAAGGAAATACATGTCATTTATAAAATATCCATTTAATGTAATTGGATTCCCATTTGTGTGTTTAATAGTTTTAAATTACTCATCCCTAATTTCCCCATTATTCTAGACAATGGACTAAAATAGGAGGAACCGAGTAATCAACCAATGTGAGGGGAAATGTTATAACTGCCCAAACAAGATGCCTAACCTAATGAGAGCAGGAATTGAAAACATGTTGAAGATAATCTCTCAGTTGAATCATGATATTAATGGAAAATTGAATAAAGAGTAATTCCCAAACCTTTCATAATAACTAAAAATATGTAATTAATACATTTATGTGACAAAGGCCTAAAACTTTTAATGGATCATACTATCCCTTAATCATAGAAAAATGGATCAACTCCATTGAGAATATATTTTTTGTACTTCAATGTTATAAATAAGAGAAGGTTATACAGGTTGTTTATCATATGGATGGAGAAGTTAATCAGTGGTGTAAATTTATAAAGAATATGAATCTTGAGGAATATATTGAAGTGATTTTCTGGAAGGAATTCCAAAAAAATATTTTTCAAAAAATATTTTCATTGCACTCTCTGACTAAAAGTGGAAAGGTATTTTCTTTCCCTTAAGAATAAAAAATAATGAATCCATTAGGGAATACAAGGAAAACTTCAAAATACTTGCATGATATAGCTCTAAATATTTTATTACCCCTAAATTGAAAGTTTACTTCTTCTTTGGTGGGATAAAACCGAGTCTATGAAAAGTCCCAATGATTTGAGACATTAAAAATGATGAAGAAATTGTTTTAAGTTCCATCAAATCCAAACTTGAGATCTGTGAATAAAAAGAGTCTCATAGGGATAATAGGAAAAAAGTGGAGTTAAATTTTGGTGATGCTAAGAAGAAATATAATGGTGGTAAGAAATTTCAAAACCCCACTTTTCAAAATCATGGAAAAAAGAACCCTAGAAATCTTCTGAAGAGGATGAGGAAATGATTTAGGTGTAGAATGGATGGACACCTACCTAGAAAATACCAATGGAAGAAACTTCCCAATATAATAGAAGAGTGGAATTATCTAGGAAAACCTCATCCTATTTTCCAATGTTTTAACTACAAGGAACAAGGAAACTTTTTAAACTAATTCCCTAATCCTAGGGTTGTTAGAGAAAATCAACACCAACAACCTCCAAGGCTGCATGGGTGATTATATTTCATCAAAACCATTGAGGTGGGTCTCAACAATGAAGTGGTGATGGATACGCTAGTTATTAATTCAGTAATAGTGAACATACATTTTTATTTTGACTCTACACATTCTTTCATATCACAAAATTTTAGTATAACTATTCAAACACTACCAAAAAGCATGTAGGTAGATTTTTCATTGAAAATTTCCAATGTGGAAATTATTGCATCCCAATTATATAACTCTCCCCCTATCAAAATTTGTTAGATGAACTTCCCATTTAACCTTGTGATACTCCCTTTAGTGGGATTTGATGCAATCCTAGGCATGGATTGGATTTACTTATATATAGCCACCATAAATTTCCATGAGAGGGAAATCACTCTCTATATCATGAATAATCCTTTGATTCTATAAAAATGTAAAGTGGAGGATGAATCTTCATTATATCCAATATCTCAATCATAGATATTATTTTCCTATAATAAAGTATATCTAGATCAAATGATTTTGTCTAAGGAAAATATCATTCTTGAATAAATTGCCATTGTGAGGGAATATTCTAATGTGTTTCCTGAAGAATTTCTTAGTCTTCCAACTAGCAGACATGTTTAATTTTAATCGATATTATTCATGGGGATTTCCCAATATCCAATAATCAATATAGAATAGTTGTTGTAGAACTTAAAGAGTTGGAGAAACAACTATACGAGAATCTAGATAAAGGGTTCATTCACCCAAGTGTTTCACCGTGGGGTAAACCAATCCTCTTCATCAAGAAGAAGGATGGGTCAATGATCCTTTGCACTGATTATCACATGCTAAATAAGATCAAAAAAAATAACAAGTATCTGCTATCATATATTAATGAATTGTTTGATTAGATATGGGAATACTAGTACTTATCTAATGTGGATATTCGGTAAGGGTATTATAAAGTAAGGGTGAAGAAGGAGGGTATCCCAAAGACTACTTTTTTTATAAGGTACAAGCATTATGAGTTCATAGTAATGCCATTCAGACTCAATATTTCTCTAAAAATATTCATAGACTTAATTAATAGAGTATTTAGAGATTAACTAAAAAAATTTGTCATAGTATTTATAGATGATATTCAAATATACTCCCAAATCAAGGAGGAGAATGAGAAGCATCTGAGCACTGTAATAATGAACTTACGAAAGGAGAATCTTTATGAAAAGTATATCAATTTTATGTTTTGGTTGAAGTAATTATATTTATTAGAGAATGTTATCATAAGAAATGGAATATATATAGACCCTTCAGAGTTATAATAAATTGAATAATGGATGAAGCCAACATCTTTGATAGATATCCATAGTTTGTTTAGGCTCTATGGGTATTATTGATTATTTTTGAAATATTTATCATGATTATCAAACTATATAACTAAGATAAATTAGAAGGGAGTCATGTTTTTTTGAAAAAATGAATGCGAAGAGCTATTTAAGGAGTTGAAGAAGGGTATTATCCCTAAAACTATTCTTATTCTACCCATAAGTGGGGAACTTTTCATGGTATAAAACGATTCTTTAAAAAAGGGATTGGGATGTATACTAATTCAGAATGATAAAGTGATAACCTATGCCTCAAGGAGACTAAAATTTCATGAACAAAACTACCCAACACTTGATATGGAGTTGGATGTAGTAATATTAACATTAGAAATATGGTCCCATTATATCTTTGGGGAGAAGTGTGAAATATAAATGGATCATAAGAGACTCAAGTATATATTCACAAAGAAAGAGCTGAATATTCACTAGTGAAGATGGTTAGAGCTGATTAAGTACTATGACTACAAATACACTACTATCATGGGAAAGAAAATAATTTATCAGATTCTATAAGTATAAAGGATCTTGAAATTTTATCATTGATGATAATTTAAGAGGATCCAATCTTCATAGAATTTTAAAATATGAACATGAGAATCATAACAAAAAGAACATTATAAATCCTTTAAAAAATGATTTCTCAACCATACCTAACCATACCTTATAGAGATGATAATGGATTCTTAAATAGATGATCTGGAAATTCAAAAGAAGATGGAATCTATAAGAAAAGAGAAATCCTTAGAGTTAAAAATTTATGAGGAAGGATTTATAACATTTGAGTCATGGCTTTGTATACCATCAAATCCCGAGTTAATGAAAGAGATGTTGGATGATGCATAGAGCTTGACCTTCTCTATCCATCCATGGAGCACAACGATGTATCAAGATATCTAAGAGCACTATTGGTAGGAAAATATGAATATATAGATCATGTAATATATATAAAGGTGTATTTTATGTGAGAAAGTGAAGGATAAAGGGAAAAAATATAGGGGGATGATGCAACCATTACCCATACTAACACGAAAATGGGAAAACATAACCATGGACCTTTTCACCTGTCTTCCAAAGAAATAAAAAGTAAATAATTATATATGGTTTGTTGGGGATCATCTAATAAATATTGTTCTATTCATTTAAATATGATAGGACTTCTCACTCAATCAACTTTGAAGGATATTCATTAGAGAAGTGGTGAGGCTGTATGGAACACCACTATCGATTGTATCAGATAGAGACCCAAGATTTACCTCCAAGTTCTGGAAGAGTCTCAAACATATTCTAAATATTAAGTTGATACTTATCATATATTATCACCCACAAACTGATATCCAATATGAGCATACTATCTAGACACTCGAGGACATGTTGAATGCATTCTTAATGGACTTAAAAGGAGTATGGGATCAAAATATTCCTATGGTTGAGTTCTTATACAATAATATTTCTCAATCAATCATCCAAATAGATCCTTATGAATCCCTTTATTGTAAGAGATGAAAAAAACTACATACTAGGATGAATTTGGGGAATCAAAACTGTTGGGTCTCAAAATGGTTGAGGAAATAGTGAAAAGGGTCTAGACCATTTAGTATCACATCATGGATGATTAAAGTCAACATAAGTGCTATACTAACAATCTTCAGTGAGATTTGGAATTTGAGGTTGGATAGAATGCATTGCTCCCCATATCTCTATGGAATAAAGTCATGATATTGGGGAAGAAGGGAAATCTTAGTTCAAGATACATAAATCCCTTTGAGATCGTTGATCACATTAGAGCGGTGGCCTATAAACTAGACCTACCACCTAACCTATCTCAAGTACATGGTGTTTTACATGTATCCCACTTAAGTAAGTACATACCATCCCCATATCATGTACTGAATCCATAGGTTTTACCATTGTATAATGGTTTTTTATATGAGGAGCAGTCCATGAAGATATTAGATCATAGAGAAAACGTTCTATGAAACATGAAAATGCATTGGTTAAAAGGGTTATGGAGAAACCATATGTTTGAATAAGTATCATGGGAACCATGGCAGGTGATGAAAAAAATTACCATCATCTATTTTAGTGTGTTAAATGAAAATTCTTAGGGAAATATTTCTAAAGGGGGGATGATTTTAACGACTTAAACTTTTATAAATAAAATCCCCTTTGTGATTGAATAAAATTCCCTATTATGGTTCTAGAAAAAATATACACTTATAAAGAGTATTATATTCTATCAGATTTAAAACACCTTTAGTCATCATAAAATTGATAATATAGCTATTTAACGTTGATCATATGATTAGTATAAATATAGGGTTTTTATAAATCCAATACACATAGACAAAGGAAGGGATAGACTAGACCAGTATGATCGTGCCTTATGAATACCATTTGTTGGAGATTATAAGGGAGATGACATTATTAGGATTTTCTATTGACCAAGATCAAGATGAAATCCAACATCTAAAGCATGAGTGAAACCATTTATAGGATAAGTTCAAGCTCATCATGATCATGACCCAAATCTTGTATGCCGAACCACCCCATGAAAATCTCACCATAACACACCTTACCCTTGGGGAGTTTTCTAGTGTAATAAAGGAATATGTATCAGAAATATAATAATATAAATATTTAAATTTTATTTTCATTAGAATAATGTTTATATTTACTTCTTAAAGTTGTTACTTTATAAGTTATTTTTATAATATGATAAAACACCAATTGTATTTTTGTGTAATATTTAATTTCAATTAAGAAGTATATTTTTTATGAATTTAAAAAAAGTAAAAATTAATAAATATTTAATAAAATAATAAAAATAAATAATTTTTATTAAATATTAACAATACTATAATTTTCATGAAGTCAAATGTAATTTTTATATGTGTTCAAAAACTATTATTATAAAAAACCTAGTATTTATAAATAAATGTTTATTCTTGTTTTAAAAGTGGAAAATAAAATATTTAGAAAATTAATTTGATAAAATATATATTATTTTTTTAATCGACATGAAAAAAATTATCTAATAGTTATTTTTTCATAATTTTTTGAAACAATTGATTTTTTAGGTAAAAATCAAATACGGTAGAAATATGCAGTGTGTATTATGACATAATAATGACCCAAAAGTGGAATAATAAATACTATAAAGGATATAAACAAAAAAATCTATGTTTATATTTTAAATTAATGTGTTTTGAGGTTATTTTATTCATTTTATAAAGCCTTTATGAATCTTCCAAAACCAATATTATATTTTAAGGTTTTAAAATCATTTCTTTATGAACATGACCCACTTCCACATAAAAAAGGGTAATATTTTATTTATTTATTCCCATGTAATTATAAAATAATAAAATTTCATCTTATTTGGAAAAAACCATGGTAAAAAATAATGGTAAGGTTTGAGTTTTTTATTACTTTATTATATAGAGTCCAAAACCTAAGTTTCGAAAATAATAAAGAACTCTCCTCTCTTTTCCTATATAAAACCACCCAAGATCACATTACTCTTCAATAAAAAACCTCAAGTCACATAATTAATCTACCATCCCATCTATATATTCATACCAAGGTTCCCCCAAGATTTCAAGAAGCTCCTCCCATGCTTTTGGAATCACCCTCTCAAGGTAAGGAATCCTCTCTTTCTCCTCTTTATTCAAGAACCTTATTTATGTAATACAATTTTTATTCCAATTATGATTTATGGGATATGATATTAAAGCTCTATATTACTTAAATAATTATTTCCAAGTGATTATTTAACCCTTTTACTCTCATTAATTCCTCCCCTGATTCATCATGTACCTCCGTTTCGCTGTCGAAATTATCCTACGACTTTTCCTTGCGAAGTCTTTATTCAAGAACCCCCCTTATCATACACCTATTAATACCAAAATCTTCATGTTTTATTATGTTCTTAAATAACCCTTATACTTTCATTTTTTAATTAAATGTGATTAGAGTCTCATTTATCTCTTATTAAACCAATTTTTATATCCTTATGTACAACCATTACGCTACCAAAATGTCACTGCGATTTTTTATGTTGAGCATTTGTGAGGTGTATACCTATACCCATTTACACTCAAGGGTTATTCACTTAGTTGTACCCATATTTCATTGACTGGTTAATTCTATATATTTAACCCAAAATCCTTATTCTTGGGATTTCATGTGATGAAATTTGTTCTTATGTTATATGATTTATGTGGCACACTTATGCCTCTACATGATGTGATTATGATTGATGCACCCAGAAAACGCTCCAATACATTAGGTAATGCTTTAGTCTCATGAGATTACAAGTATGACACAAGGTAGGTTATCCTAATAACATTATGTTATGATTTCTTGGTGGTTAACCTTGAATTATGCTTATGATGTAATGTTCAAATTTTTTTCCTCATTCCCATGCTGCCTTTATGTGATCATGCTATATCATGCCTCATTATTCATGTTTATGATTACCAAACCTTTATATCCCATGTAAATTCCTATTCTATAATTTTTAATAATTTCATCATGTTATTATTTTTTTATTCCCTTACTGGGCTTTATATCTCACCAATTTCTTATATATGTCTGTAGGTTATCCCATGCAATTTTAAGAACGATAGAATAATAGGAGATTGTTAAGGTAGTTTTAAATAATATTGATATACCCTCTATTTTAAGTTGTTATATAATGTACCTAATTAACCAAAGAAACTATAATTATCAATATTACAGGTAGTATAATGTGTATTCTTATGTAATAAATAATGAATTAATATGTAATAAATATAAGGGTTGTCATATGAACTGCCAATCTTTATTCCATGACACAAGTTTTTTATTTTTGATATATAGGGTATGGTTTTCAATGTTATGATCATGTTATCATCCACATATTATTACATTATGTTCATGTATTTCCCATATTTACCCTTATTGAGCATATGATCTAACCCTTTCTTACGTTTCCTTCCAAGTTTATAAAGAAATTTTTTAAGTAGGGTATGATTATAAAGAGTACAAAAGGGAAATATATTTATGTGAGATGTTAAATATCATTAACTAAATTAGAAGATTGTGTAACTAGTCTCCAATGGCACTAAACCATTATGATTATTATGTGTGTTTTTGTGTAATATAATGAATATTCATCTAAAATATGTAATATCTATATATGGGAAGCTTGGGTATTTATAGTTGGTATTGGAGGAATAGTTTAGTTATCCCTTGAAAAATAGAATGAGAAAACATTAGTGATATAACTTGGTATATTTATAAGGACACTTCTTGGTATATGTATAAGGATAAGTCTAAGGACGAGTCAATGTTTAGTAAAATTTCTTGTAAATATTGGCAATGTATAGAGTGAGTGGTTTCCAAGAAATTACATCCATGTCTAGATACTACAAGTGGATGTGGCTCTAGCACAAAGGTACCTAGGGTTAATAACTCCCAAAAGGGTGAATTAATATGGAATCAACCATCACTTGGTGCACGAAAATGGGTATTACTGTACACCTAGTTAGAAACTTCTAAGGGATATGTTTTGGAAATTCACAAACAATTTATGAACTATCCTGAAGGACATGAACAATGACCATGAATGACCTATGTTATGCCTAGGGTGTCATTGATTAAAAAGAAGGTTTTTTTACTTAGACATCAAATAAGTTATTTTCATGATTATATGATTCCCACATTGATTATTATTGATCAAACTATGTTTTTTATATTATTAAATGGTTTGAACCAGAAGAAACTATATTAACTTTGAATGTGATAGAAAATGCGTTGATGAGAAACCATATGGGATGATTAATGAAGTGAAAGATATTGTGATTAAGCTAAATCAATTATTATGATATATAATTAAAAACATTCACCTTAACCAACTCTCAGAATTACTAAATAAGATAATGATATATTTCTTTAAGAGTTCAGATGTTGGAGACCATAGATTAAATTATATTCAGTTTCTTATATATCAAGAATGTGGGAATAATCACTCCAAGGAATGTATCAAAGTAATAAGAAGATGTTTTATGTATGGAGAAGAATGATTCATACTAATAAATTTATAAGTAAAAACAAAAATTTCAGTTAACGCAATGGATGATAATAATGGGTTCCCTAAGGAATCATTAATGTTTAAATTTTATAAATGTAGAAAATATGGACATTATAAAAATCAATATCCTAGGGGTAAAACTCAAGAATAGGAGAAGCAAAGTCATACAAGTAATGATTTTTTTGTGGATGATGAAGAGAGTAAAAATGGAATAAGAAAGGAAGGAGGTATTAAGGAATATAATTATGAAGTCTAGTTAATTGTTTAATAATGAAGTGGAATGTTTGATATGTTTATTTATTGGAATTTAAGAATTAGGAAATATATTAGGATTGTTTGGTAGATGTTTTTTATTAAGGATTTTAAAGAATATCTTGAATATTATCAATGAAATAGGAAATTAATTTAATATAAAGGAAATATTCTATAGAAAACACATGATTAAGGGAAGATATACCTTAATATATTTTTGATGTTGAGAAAATAGTGTTTAGTTTGGATAAAGATATGATTTATACGGATAATGTAAATTGGGTAGTATTCATGACCTTAAAACTGATTAAAGATTTTTTAAAAATTAGTTTATGTTATTGTTGATAGAGTTTACAACATATTTAGATTTAAAGAATATATTCAATAATCCATGGTTTTATTTATGTAATGAAAAAGCATTAATTTTTTTCATTTAGGTTTTCTGGTAATTCTAGTTATTATGATTTTGAAGGAGAATAAATGACCAAGGTATTCAAATATCTGAAATGTGACCATTAGGAGCGATTAATGATATTTAAGTGATTATTATTGAGTTGATTTTTGTAAAATTTAGTGACCTTCATTATAAAGTTTGAATTTTGGGAGGGTCATGAGGTTAACTATTTATGTAATGGTTTAAATTAAACATTGAATAAGGTTTTAGAGATTAATGTATTATTTCACCATATGAATATTTATGTATATTGGATAACTTGTGTTCACCATTTTATTATGATGATAACTAGAGATAAATGAAATAACTTATCATTTTTTTATGGATATTATGATCCATTAGTGCATTAAGTATAGGAAATTCATCTTAATTTATTGGAGTAAGATATAAAGTTTAAATTGATCAAAGAACTACCAAAATATAAATTTTTTCTTACAATATAAAGGAGATCTCAACCATAAGTATATCAGTCCCTTTGATATTATTGATCATATTGGGATGGTAACTTATCGATTGTCTCTTCCAGTGAACATCTATCAATTTTATAATGTGTTAAATGTATATATCATAAGGAAGTACATATTTAATCCTTCAAAAGTATTGAAATAATAGGTCGTACCATTAGAGCATGATATTTCTTAGAATAAAAAATTAGTTGAGATTATGGATCATATAGAGAAAGTGCTAAGAAATAAGAACACTCACCTATTCAATGTATTGCAGTGAAATCACCTGATTGAGGAAGTTGCATGGGAAACTGAGAATGTAGTGAGGCATAACTATCATAATTTGTGGGTAGGATGTGATTGATTTTAAGGGATAAATACATATTATGGGGGGGGGGGGGTAGAGTGTAAAATCCCTAGATTTTTAGAGATATATTTTTTGAAATAAATTTATTTTTTTGAAATTTTGTGTCACACACAATACCATTTTTAACTTTCATTACACGCAAAACCAAGATTAAATTAAATTTGACATACTATTTAAAAAATTATTATTTAATATGATAGTTATTTCCTAGACATTGGAATGGTGGATATGAAAAATATTAACTAAATTATGAAAATATATGGTTTTTAAATTTATATAAAATTAATTATTTGGTGATAGATTAATTAGAAATGAAAATAAAATCCATTTGAAAATAAAGAAAACCCTTTTATGAAAAACTATTTCTTTGTGCACAAATGCATTTTACCATAATAATTAAACAAATATTTTTTTATTGAATTATTTTAATAAAAAATATATATATTATATATTCAAAAATAATTTAACATTCATATTATGTTTTTTCAAGATAATAGAAAATAATAAATGTAAATTTGTGCTTCAAAACTATATTTTTCTAAAAAGTAGTTTTGTCTCTATTTTCAAAATTATTATAAAATTAATTTTTTACATTTTTAGAAAATTAAATCTAAAATATAAAATTAATTTTTGAAACTATAATGTCAAAATTATATTGGAGTTAATTTTTTAATCTTTTCTGAAAAAATAATTTTTTGATGAATAGTGGAAATGCTAGTTTTTATTTAAAATTATCATTTCTTTTAAAGAATTAAAAATTTAAAAATTATTTTAATATAGTATTAAATGTAAAATTATTTCAATTATTTACCTTTTAATATAATTCAGGTCATTGAAATTGATTTCATATTGAATTTTAATAAAAAAACATTTT
The DNA here is from genome assembly GCA_963277665.1 of Viscum album. Taxonomy (NCBI): domain Eukaryota; kingdom Viridiplantae; phylum Streptophyta; class Magnoliopsida; order Santalales; family Viscaceae; genus Viscum; species Viscum album. Next base: position 145,462,005 of record OY728141.1, read on the forward strand.
AAACTTTTGAACATTTTCTCTTTGGAAAACTGCTTTCTCATTGTGTTTGTGGAATTAATTTTAAATTAAAATTTTCTATTCGTGTGAATAGAATTTGAAAAAATTGATTCTATATTTTTAATCAGAATAATTTATATTATCTAATGTGTTAAAATTAATTTTTTTATTATAATTAATAGTAAAAATAATAAAACTTAATTACCATAGTTAAGGTGAAAATAAGTTTATCAAGGGTTAAAATAAAAGATAAGGGGTAAAATGACTTGTAGAAATTTAAAAACCCCATTTTATGTAAATATTTATACCATATTACATATAATTTTCAATAATGGACCATAATTTTTACATTTTAAAAATGTGGGTACACCTTTTACTTTTCAAAAATAAAAGTGGGCCACACACCTCACTTATAAAAGGCCACCCCTCTATTATCCTATTCACACTTTAAAAACACATTGGTTCTATATATACCAACCAAAATAACTTACTTAAATTCCACATATCATCATAGAAGCCTTATTTTTTTCATAAATCCAACCTTGTAAGGATTTTGGTGTAAACCAAAATAAGTTTTCTAAAGAAGAGGTAACATCCCTGACCGAGCATTTTATTTTATTTCTTCCTACATATCCTTAAATTATTATTAAACCACAATCATATAATAAAAACAGTATATTACATATACTAATATGTTTTTATGTTATTTTCATGACCTATATCCACATCCTTTTCTATAAAATGGGATACAAAATCATCATTCGTGTATACAACAGACTAACGCCTCGAAAACTGATGTTATTCATTTTCCATCCCCACCTATAATAGTTGGATATAATGATATATTTAAGGTTTATATATGATATTTATGATATTATTATAACTTTTCAATAATAATACCACATATTCATTCTTACCTCCAAACCGATTAGAAGAAAATAATGTTGCTTGTGCGTACGATGAACTATCGCCTTGCGAATCGATGTGATATTTTTTTTCCATTTTCATTTTACTTGGATGGTAATAAGGATGAATTAAATTAATATATATTATATTTTTATCATAATTATACCTTTGTGATAAATATATCATATATTCCTTCTTTATTTATATTCTGTGGGGTATAAGATAACGTCATTCATTTGTATGACGGACTACCGCCTCACGAAGTGGTGTGATTCATGAATTCTTTGCTTGGAAGTTAATAAGGATAAATTTAACGAATAAATGTGATATAAATGAAATAAAAATTAATTTTGAAATGTTATATATTATTTACCTTCATTTATTTTAATTATTTAAGAAAATTGAAACAACGCTCATGCGTCGGTACGATCTACCGTCTCCATGAATAATGTATTTAATTTTCTATCTCTAAATTTTGTAGATTACTATAAATAAATATAAAATGAATAAATATTATATTTATATCATGGTTAAAATTATTTATATGATATAACCATGTTAAAATTATGAGTATAGAAAATACCAAATCAAAACATACAAGAAAAAGAAAGCAATTATTACCCGAAACATGACTTTAACATGGAATTGTTTATAAATAGGTAATAAAAGGTCATGTTTTAATGTTATATGGTATGATATATATATATATATATAAGTATGAATATGTAATATACATATAATAAAATTAAACTTATTATACATGATTTTTGAATGTGTATGAATGAAGTGGAGACTTATGGTAAATGATTTCCGCCTCACTTTTATTTTCCATGAGATAAATTCTATATTCACTACGTGTTTCTTTTTGGTGGTGACTATAATACCCCTGAATTTATTTTATGATTATTATCCTAAAAATTATGGGTATTTATATATCGAATTTGGGATCTATCTTTTATGGGGTTTACAGTTACAAAGTTACCAATGTTGTAAGGGATTTTTGTTGAGACATATGTTATGTTATGCACCTATATTTTTTTAAGTGGTTTATATAAATCTCATTTGAAATATAATATCATGATTATTTTTATTCTCATGATATTATAAGTTTAATATAATTTTATGCTTTCAAGGGGATTATGATTTAATGTTTCGAAAGTGGTAAGTGTTTTATGTTACAATCTCACCGTTTATCAGGATTGTTCATGATTATGCTTCCAATGATAAAATATTATGATATATCTCTGAATAAACTCATGTATTTTATTATACTTTGATTATATTTATAGAATATAGGTTTCCCTTTATTTTTGTCTCTTTATGTACTCAAGGTTTCAAAATAATGTTTTTAATAAAAATCACCTTTATTTATCTCTTTAGTCGAAAACCCCTTTTTCTTAAAAAACAATGTTTTATAAAAAAATTAAGAAAATATTTTTAAAATTCTATAAATGATTTATTAAATAATTTTTCACTATATTTTATTGTATACAAATTTTTTTTGAAACTAATTTTCTTGTTGTTTTCTAAACAATGACCATTTAGAATTTATCAAAAATATGAAAGGATTTTTTATTTTAATATGTATGAAATGAATGATATTTTCCAATGTAATGAACAAATAATTTTTTTTAAATATTCAATTATATTTTTAAAAGATTATTTTCAAATAAAATTTTTTCTATTTTATTTTGAAATTTCTTGTTTAAAAAAATGGATTTCTAAAGATAAGTTTTGTTTCCTCCAGAAATGTTCTAAGTGTCATTTTAAAATCATTTTCCATATAAGATGACATAAATTGATGTTAATTATGATTTAATGGGGATATGATACAAGGATACCATTCTTATTATTTCTCTGAATGTTTTATGTTAATGATGTCAAGATATTTATGAAATCTGTTTCTTTCTTGGAGTTATACCATGATAAAATTCTTATAAAACCTGCTTATTTATTCATGAGTTATGTGAAGATGAAATGATTAAATATATATAAAAACCATTTCCTTTATATAGGTTATTTCAGGATGTAATTCTAATGAAACCCATTTTTTTAGGGGTTCTAATATGATGGATGTTTTATGACTTTGTGGCACACAGTTTTATGATTTTCATTATGTGATGGTGGTTACATTACATACAAAGATTATGGTTATGTTATAAAAAATAAGATTGAGAAATATATCTCCCTATAATTAACTGGGTAATGATTAATGTTACATGAGATAAAAGCAGATGTGGGAGGTTATCCCAAGTACAAAATAGGGCACACGAGAGGTTATCCCAAGCCCGAAGTAGGTACACGAGTGGTTATCCAAGCATAACATGTTTTGAATGTCTTGGTTGGAATCCTTGAATTAGTATTTTTATTATGTGTATTCCAAAAATATATGTCTTATGATTATGTTATGTTATCATGGATAATGTTCCTTGATTCTATTATGATTCATATCTTATGAAATGTCATTCTTTATAGATAAAAAAATATTTGGATCTTTGATATGCAAGGTGTGGTTTTCATATGTTATTATCATGTTATCATACATTTATTATCAAATTATGTTTATTTATATCCCATGTTAACCATTAATGAGCATCTGATTTCACTTTTTATTATTTTTCCTTCCCAGGTTTTGAAGAAAAGTTTTAAGTAGGGTTTTCTTATGGAGAGTAAAAAAGAGGAATTTATTTATGGTAGATGTTGAAGATCTTTCACTAAATAAGAAGATTGTGTACTTAGTATCATAATGACTAAACCATTACCATCCTTAGGCATGTGTTTGTGTGATGTAATGAATATTTATCTAAAATATGCAATATCTATGGATGAGAAGTCTGGGTTTCTACACTAATGTAATATTTTATTTTCTAACTTCAAACTTATCCAATTCTTAACATACTACTTCCATGTTCTTAGAAACTATATTATAATTTTATTATTATTTTATAATGCAAATTTATTTTTTAGGAAATAATATTTATTTCCTATAGTGGAATAATTAATATATAAACTCTTATTTCTACATCAAATACTATATTATATGCATTTTTATCAATTTACTGAAAAGAAGAAATTATTATTTAAAAAATGATACTAACAAGTGGTGGAATCATATTTCTTATATTTTAAAAAACATAATGATTAAACACATTTATCCTAGATGAAACTCTTTTAATCTATATATTCTTCTCAAATATGTTATATAATTATATGATTCATAATATGTGTGTATCAAAAATCATCATCTCATATTATTCATAAAAATAATTATTGTCAAAATATTTCTCATATCATAAAAAATAAATGAGATACACATGTTTTTTCAGATAAAATTGAGTTTCATAACATTATTTTATATTCAAATCCATGATTCAAAAAACCTTTACTTATAAATTTGAATAAAAACTTTAAGATTAATTAATTATAAACATTATTTTAACTTTTGTATACCTATAACATTTGTAATATATACATCTAGTATCATATACCTTAAAAAATAAAAGAATTCAATTCCCGACATAGATATTCTATAAAGTTTATTACAATACTTTAGGTATCTTGAATGATACCATTACACGGATTAACTTTACTTCCTTTATGAAACCAATTTTAAGTTCCAAAAACCTTGAATGATTACATGATAAAATGTTGTTTAGATTTTCAACTATTTCTTCTTCTTTTGATTTGAAAATTTAGCAACTTATTTTATCGATACACAATTAGAAACTGGATATCACATGCCCATTTCATCTATTCTCAACACTTTTAGAAAATAGGGTATACATTTTTTAAAATCATTTATCGTTAAAAACATTTCCAACTAAATTAATTCCTTAATAAGAATAATCCCTAGCGGATATGTTCAGTATCAAATTTTTATTGAAATAATAAGTTACATTTATTATATGAATAAATACTAAATTTCATTAGGTTTTTTGGAATCTAATGCATTTGAAACCATATATGAATCAATATATTCATCTTATATGAATCTATATTCAACTGTTGAACAACTTTAATAGTTTTTTTTCACTTTGAAAGGGGTCGATCTAGCATATTAAATTTTCTCTTACTTAAGAAATTTTTATTAGTATTCAGTCTAAGAAATTTGTTACATTAATATTATTTTTCCACTAAGGTTAACATAAATTTTAGTTTAATAAAAATGATCCAATTTTTAACTCTAACATAATATTTTATCATATGAGAATCATATGCCACAATCATTTAAATAAGGAATTGTATTAACATTTACCCCTACTAAAATGATAACCCTATTAATTTCATCATATCCATTAGTGTTCCAATACCCATATTTTATCATTATATACACCCATTATCACATAAAATATTCACTCCTATATCTAGTAAAAAAACATGTCAATCATATTGGAGTACCCCGATCCAATTATCCACCAAAACAATGATTCATTCCAAGTTCCACTGGCCTTAGGTGCGCCTCCTCATATGAAAAATACTTTCAACTAGTGGTGAGGGTGTAAAGGGGTGATAGTGGGGAGCATATACCCTCTATCCATGTTATAATAATGGTCTATATAAATATAAATCAGTAGAATGAAAGACCATACCGACTCTAAAATAGTAGCCCTCCGATGGTAGAAACACAACAATAATAGAAAATAGTGGAATCATAACTAACATTAGTAGTAGAAAAGTAAATAGTCCAAAAATTCCATTTATAGCTAATAATGCTTACATAATAGGTCATAAAAAATAATAAGCAGAAAAGGGTAGCCCATGGCTAACCATAAAGTATATATATATAATAACATCATACTAATACAAAAGAAAACAAAAGGAAACTATACCTGAGGAAAGAACCAATGGTATATTTCATTACATCACATGCCATCTCAATCACTAGGATCCACCTGTAGAGACCAAACACTTACCTCAACACTAAAGAAAGAAACCTACATGAATCCCAAAGGGCATGTGTAGGGTGTGAGAATGAGTCTCAGTAGACCACCACTAACATGTTCCTATCTTATATCTATAATTAAGGTGTATACTAAAAATAAATAAAGTCATCACATGAATTTAATTAAACACAAGATTCCCTGGTGATCAACAACCACCAGGAAGAAATTACCTTATTTAACCAATGCCAGAAATTTGAGAAGGATAAAATCCTTAGCATAAATCTCAAGGAATCCCCTGATATAAAATAATCTAGGTGAACCCTCTGGTTCCACATTTAGGTAGTCACCTGGAACCATGTTCTAGCCAACACCTCATGTCCATGTCAAGTCACCGATGTCTTGAAGGAATGCTCAAACAACAATATCATGGTCCCTTGAACCTCAACTCAAAAGTAACTTCATCGTCTCAAAGCCCAACGTCTGAGGCACATCGATATCTATCCTACAAATAATATCATTGTTAGAAAAATAGTAGATGTCCCAAGGAATGGATATATCCATCCTCCCAAAATAGTCCTATTCCAATGGTGTCAAGAACAGAGAGCCTCCACCCCAACCGACAATATCATCAATGTCAACCGATGTCTTCTTACTATCCTTGTGGATTTCTGCAGCAAACAACTCCAACCATAAACCTAATCCACAACTACTTGAGGCCTTTACCCACATGATCAGTTAAAAACACCTCAAAATATGAGTCATATTGTGTGCACATGACTCTAAATGGCACATTGGACAACATGGGTGAATGAAAATCACCAATATAGAACCTATTCCACACCATTTCAGAACATTATTCCCCTACAAACACACCACTCAAACCGATGGTCATGCTATACAATATCTCATGATCCACACCCATAAAATGTTGACCTTATCACCTAAAATGATGACTGAGTCACCCAACCAGTGATCAACATCACTCAAAATGAATATATATCAGGCCATGCCCTACCTGAAGATCACATCTTTTCAAAACATATATCCAATGCAATCTCAATCCTCAGGCCAAGCCCATCACATTCCCATGGAACTCAAGAGTGCGTCACAAGAAACTTATATATGCATATAATTATATTAAATTAAAACATAACAATTAAATTTAAATAAGGAAAGCACTCTGACCTAAACATCCCATGGTACAAAGTTTTTGGTATAGCTCAAACCATATATAGAATTTAGGATCATTCCCATCAGCATCTCCAATGGGTTCAATTAATTAATTAATGAAAACATTAAAATTATAGGGTCATTCTAGGTCAACACAATGGCGCACTAAAATACACACCCCCAAAACACCCGTGAAATCAAAAAGAAAGATGGGATCCATCTACCTCATGTTGGTAGAATCCCACATGTCAAATCATAGCCTCTAAATTGAGGTGATTTGGAATAGATTGGCTTTTTAGATGAACACCTATAAAATAGGAAAAATTGACTCTCATAGATTTATTAGTCTATGAGGTGAAGTAAAAAAAATAGAAGTAATAGGATTGAAATACTTACCGATAAAGATCCAATTATGAAAATAGATTAAAGAATGGAGCTTAGAAAAAAGAGAGGGACCAATCCCTAATGGAAGAGGAAAAGAGATCCACCCACGCTGTTGTGCGCGACCAAGGGAAGTGAAAAGAAGAATAAAGGTAATAAATAAGAGGGGAAAAAGGTGAATTCACATCTTTAATGATCCACATGGTTAGCTCACACGATTTTACAAACTATGTGGAAATCGTGTAGCTCCTTCTACTTATGATCTAATCCCCATATGGTTATCCCACATAGTTAGGCCCAACCATGTGAAAACTGTGCATGCTAAAGTGTGAGGTTACTTCCCATTTGGAACTAAGAATGTGGCTTGTACACGGTTTTCCCAAACCATACAAAAACCACGTCGATCCCCTCTTCTTAAAACTAAAGAGGTATCACAAAGCCTTGTTCCCCATACTTCACAGTTTACCAAACCATGCTCAGTGTAAAAGGAAGGAACACAATTTATCCATGGCGGCTACATAGTTTACCCAAACTGTGCTCCTCAGCCTACATGTAACATCCCAAGTAAGTAATGAATAATAGATATTTTTATCTATGTCTATTAATGATTAAGATAGTGTTTTAGAGGCTTAAAATGAAAATAAATACAATCTTATGCATGGAATACACTAATATTCTTACAAGATTGTTTTACTACCTTTTGATGGCAAACCATTTTTAAATCTATATTTGACAATTTTATAAACTATGTTTGTCAAAATAAACTTATTCTTTATGATTGGGACATAAAAATTTACCTTGTGTGAATTTTTGGTATTTTTCTGACAATGTTCATTTTTTAATGAATAGTGAAGAATACTGCATTTTACATCAAAACTGCTTTTTAATCTAATTTATTTATATGATTAAATTATGTTTTGAATTGGTTTTGAAGTGAAATTAGAATATATTTTTAACATTTTATCCAATGGTGGTCATTGGAATCAATTTCACTTTGAAATTAGAATTAAACTGGTGTCAATCTTTTGATACTTATTGTTTTGTAAAAACACGCTATTTGCTCTGGCAGAGGGAATTAATTATTAAATTAATTAATGTGACTTATATGATTTGAATTTTGTAAAATAGACTTAATTTTTGAATTCGGAATATCAAATATAGCTTAGGGAGAATTTTTGGTAATTTTCTGAAAAACTTCAATTTTTGATGAATAGTGAAACCACTAAGTGGTAATCAAGCAAACTGATTTTTCAGTTAAATGAAAGTTTACCACTAATGTGTATTGAATTTTGAAAATCCGACATACATGGTTGTCATTAAGAAGTAAAATGTGGCTCAATGGGATAAAAATAATTTTTTGGTGAATAGTAACTTATTAAGTTTTTAATCGCGATTAGTGGTAATTAGTGGAGTTTAAGGTAAAAATGATATTATAAGAATGTGAAAACACCATGAAACTTGTCCTACACCTATTGGGTGAGTCATGGCCGACCAAGACAAGCCATGGGCCAACTTGGGGACCCCATGGAGCCACTTTGGTTGGAAAATGACAATAATATATTTTTATTTAATGGAAAAGTAAAATTGACACAAACATGATATGTTTTACTAAAACAATTTGTAAGTAGGGTTATATAAGTCATATTTTTTATTATAAATATTCATTGGAAATCTAAAAAGATTTAATACATCATAGTAATTTTTTTATAATTTTTAACATTAAATAAATTAAATTATTTATAACATCATAATGATGCAGTGATGACATCATTATTTAACGATTAAAATAAAATGGAACTATAATGTAATATCTATGAACTACACATGTCAAAAACTTATTGGATGGGTGGATTTCGAACCCTTATCACCTTAGCCACGACATATATCAATGTGGGACCTTTTAAAACCGAAACACATTTTCAAATAATGTAATATTTCTTTACTTTCCAAAAGTGCCCCTCCTCTCCTCTTATAAAAGGCCCCCACCTCTACCTCATTTCACACACTCTTCAAGCCTTTGGCTCGGCCAACCCCTGCCCATTTGCTCTCTCCACATCCCTCTTCTCATCCTAGAGGATTCCCTTTGGGCAGAATCCTTTCAAAGGAAGCCTTTAGGCTCAAATCAAAAGGAGTTACACTTTTAAAGATAATTCATTCTCTCATGTTCATTTGTTTTATTTTGCTTCTCCAACCCCCTAAACTCTTTTTATTTACTTCCTTTGTAACAACACCAGTATCTTCAATATACTAGGATGTTGTTATAAGATTTATTTGAGCTACACTCTCACAAAACTACATCAAATGGATAAAGAACATACGGTTTCCGTGGATGGTGAAATTCTGCCTCCCGAAACGATGATTGTTCAATACTCATTTAACACCTTCAAAGGTGGCCATTATGATGTCACTATTTTTATATATGATATATAATATGTTATGTTTTCCTTAAGCTTCTGTTTTTTTTCATTTTGGTCATACCTTTATGGTTTCCATTATGGGTAAACACGATATCTTCATTTTAGGAAGTGCGGACTACCGCCCCCTCAAAGTGATTTCATTCGTTAAATACCATATGTGGGACATATAAAGGATGGAACTATGATATTATATATGATATTATACTGGAATTATAATATACCTCTATATCATTATGATTCCATTCTATAAAATACGAAATAGAAATGAAAGTAGCGTTCATGCGTACGTACGGCTTACCGTCTCCATGAACGGTGCATTTCATTTCTTACTTCTAAATGATTATGTAATATTATAAATGCATGTATGTACTGGATATATATGACATATATGATATCTAAATCATGAATACCATTCTGGATATAATGAACCTTTGACCAAATTAACAACATGTAAGTGTAAGAAGTCTATTTTTGACTTAAGAACCAAATACCGACAAAATGAACATTATTAACTTAACTGATTACATGATGTTCATAACATGGTATAAAAGGAATAATGAACTTGAAAAAGATTCATAATCAAGTAGAGATTAACTCAAGTTTATTATTCAGGAGATTAAAGAACGGTCGGGTCAAGTCGGATACGAGGTATGGGACTTCGTCTCAATCTCCTTTCGTTGAGGCATATTTTATTTTATACACAACTTTCTTTTATACGGTGTATAAACCCCTTTTACTTTTATGTTTATTCAAAAGGAATCTTTTTTATATGAAGCGTTTACTAAACGACAAAAGGTAATGTTTTTGTCGTACGTATGCGGCGACAACGACTTCTTCGCCGTCGTGACCGTTATTTGAGTTTCGGCTTCCTCTACAAGCCATACCTTCTTTTTAAAAGAAAAATAAATACCATGTTTTACTTTTCTTTTATTTTAGTATTTATAATGGTTTTCATAATGTTTTTATATCAATGTGTTGTATTGATATCTCGTGATTGAAATGTGGAAATTTTATGTTTCCTTTATGCATGTTTTATGTGATATGATTATGTTATGGTTCTTGGGAATTATTATGAAGACGGGTGGTTCCGTGATAAACTAAGGGCGGGTGAGCCCGTTATAGCTCTCCAATGCATTGGGTAACGCAAAGGAGTGAAACGTTAAGGTTTCTCCGAAGAGATTTTAGGGAATATACTGTGCTGGGTATTCCAAACGTAACCAAGAGGGTTACTCCCTACGTAAGAATGTTATGAATGCCTCAAGTTACCTTTATGTATTATGATTTCTATGATTTATTCATGATTTTATGAGGTATGTTAAAGTGCCTATGTTTTATGGGTAAAGTATGATTTCATTCTTATGTATATATGAACTCATGTTTCCTTTCCATGTTTTTTTTATAACCCATACTGAGTTTTTATGCTCATCCCAAGTTTTTGAAATGTTTTTCACAGGTCAAGGGAAAGGTACATGATAAGATGATAGAGTTAAGGATGTGTCAAGAAATAATCCATGTTTTATTTTAAATGTGTTTCCATTGATGGGAATGAAGAATAATATCTTTATGTAACCACTTTGTTTATATGTGGAATGTAATGAAAGTTTTATGATCTAATTCTCTAAAACTCTAAACCTGAAAAGATCTTCAACGTGCAATCTTGTAATAACTCAAGATTAAGTATGGTTTAAGGCTGGGGCCTTATAGTTGGTATCAGAGGTCGGTTTAGATAACTTTAGGAGTTAGAATTCTATTAAATGATTATCCAAAAATATTTTTTTTTCGAAATGATATAGCATTTAAAGATTACCATGTTGCTTCATCTAATACATGTTTGTTCAGAATGGTTTTCCGCAGAGGAAACAGGGAAGCAGTGCTAGGAAGGCATACAGAAGGAAATAACCTTCCGAATCAGCATCCAGAAATGGTCGGAATTGGAAATGAACAGTTTGTTGCAGTAATGGCGCAGTTGACTCAAGCGATAAATGGCGGTGGTATCCATGCACGAGATCAGCCAGATCAACCGCAGAGGAACATGTCAGTGGTGGAACATTTCATGAGGCAACATCCACCATAATTCAGAGGATCATCTGACCCTATGCTAGCTTAAGGGTGGATTAAAGCACTGGAGAAGATTTTTGATGTCATGGGGTGTTCAGACAATCAAAAGGTTAGTCTTGCTATTTACCGTTTGGAGGGTGAAGCAGATCAGTGGTGGTCTATGGTTAAAAATATCAGGGACGCCGATGAGATTGATGCTCTTGACTGGGATGAATTCAAAGGTATGTTTTTTGAGAAGTATTTTCCTAAGGCTGTTCGACTTAGGATGGAAAAGCAATTCTTGGAATTGAGGCAAGAGGAAGACTCAGTGACTGCCTATGAAGAAAGGTTCACTCGATTGGCAAGGTATGCTCCAAATTTTATCCGGGACCTTGATAGAAAAATCAATCGTTTTTACTCAGGATTAAAGCCAAAATATCGAAGGGCATTAGCTTCTCGTGAGTTTAAAAGTTATGAAAAGCTTGTTCGATGTGCTGAGAAGGTGGAAATGGAGTTTGCCGATGACCAAGTGTTCTATGACAACCAGCAGAAGAAGAGACTGAGGTGGTAGGAGAAAGGTAAGAATTATTCAAAAAAGTCTGATGGTAAGAAAACTAAGTTTCCAGCTTGTGATAAATGTGGTAAAAGGCATGCTGGGGAATGTCTTCTGAATTCTGGAAAGTGCTATCGATGTGGTAAGATGGGACATAAGGATCGTGATTGCACTGAAAAGGATCAAGGTGAAGGTAAGACCAAATTTGATTTACAGTTAGTGAAATGTTATAAGTGCAATGAGATGGGTCACTATGCAAACGAGTGTCCGACAAGGAGCTTGAGTGATGGGAAGCAGTTAGACTACAAGCAGAAAGGGGTGGTGAAATCCTTTGCAACCACTTCAGCAGATGTCGGGCCATCAAATGAAGTTGTATCAGGTACTTTGTTTTTTCAGATTATGCCAGTGTGTTGTTTGATTCGGGGTCTACACATTCTTTCATCTCTGAAACCTTTTCTAGTAAAATGGGAATACCATCTCAAGAAATGACTCCTGAACTATTGGTAAAAACACCTGGGGGAGGTGTCGAGGCAAAAAGAATTTATAATAATCTTCCTATCCTTATCTGTGGAAAGAACCTACTTGCAAACCTTATTTTTCTACCTCTAGTAGAGTTTGATGTTATCCTGGGTATGGATTGGCTCTCTATTTACCATGCTAAGATTGACTGTAGAGATAAAGAAGTTTTCTTTTCAGAAAGACTTTCAGTTTGTTTACAAGAATGAACCCTTACTTTTGATAACATATCAAGAGGCCGAGAAACTAGTAAAAGATGGAAATGAATGTTACCTTGCACATGTCGTTGAAAATAAAGGAACTGTTCAGATTAATGATGTTCCAGTGGTAAATGAGTATCCTGATGTTTTTCCTGATGAGTTGCCTGGAATAGTACCAGATCGGGAAGTTGAGTTTACTGTTGACTTAGTTCCTGATGCTAAGCCAATTTCAAAACCCCCTTATCGAATGGCACAAATTGAACTTTTAGAGTTGAAGGAGAAATTGCAAGATTTATTAGAGAATGGTTTCATTAGACCTAGCACATCACCATGGGGTGCTCCTATTTTATTTGTTAAAAAGAAAGATGGTTCTATGAGACTATGCATTGATTATAGATCCTTGAATAATATCACTGTTAAGAACAAATATCCTTTGCCTCATATCGATGATTTGTTTGATCAGCTCCAGGGAGCTCAGTTTTTTTCAAAGATTGACCTGAGATCGGGGTACCATCAGCTGAAGGTAAAAGAGGCAGATATTCCGAAGACCGAATTCCGTACGAGATATGGCCATTATGAATTTGTAGTAATGCCTTTTGGGCTAACCAATGCACCTGCTGTATTCATGGACTTAATGAATAGAATTTTCTATGAGTTCTTGGATAAGTTTGTGGTGGTTTTCATTGATGATATTTTGGTGTTTTCTAAAAGTAAAGAGGAGCATGAAAAACATTTAAGAGTTATCTTGCAAACCTTAAAAGAAAAGAAACTGTATGGGAAATTCAGCAAGTGTGAGTTTTGGTTGCAACAAATTTCTTTCCTTGGTCACATTGTTTCTAAAGATGGAATAACTGTTGATCCTGCAAAAACAAAAGTTGTGGAAGAATGGCCAAGAACCACAAATGTAACCGAGATTCGTAGCTTCCTTGGTTTGGCGGGCTATTACCAAAGGTTTGTTAGAAATTTTTCACGGTTATCTAGTCCAATGACTAAGCTAACTCGGAAGGGTGTTAAGTTTATCTGGACAAAAGAATGTGATGATTGTTTTCAGGAATTGAAAAGAAGATTGGTTAATGCTCCAGTTTTGGAACTACCTTCCAGGAATGGTGAGTTTTTTATATACAGTGATGCTTCATTGAAAGGACTTGGTTGCGTCCTATTGCAGAATGATCAGGTAATTGCTTATGCTTCACGACAGTTGAAAACTCATGAGGTAAATTACCCTACACATGATTTGGAATTAGCTACTGTTGTTTTTGATTTAAAAATTTGGAGGCATCATTTGTATGGAGTAAAGTGTGAAATATATACCGATCACAAAAGTTTAAAGTATATATTCACTCGGAAAGAGTTAAACATGAGACAAAAGAGATGGCTGGAATTAATCAAAGATTATGATTGTACAATTCATTACCATCCAGGAAAAGCAAATAAAGTGGATGATGATTTGAGTCGAAAAAGTAATGCTTCATTAACAATGTTGCGTTGGGAACGTGATCCTTTGGTTAAGGATTTGTTGAACTTTGGCATAGAAGTTGTTGGTGCAGGAAGTCCTTCGGTTTTGTTTCAGGTATCAGTGAGATCATCTCTATCAGATAGAATCAAGCAAGCACAGAAGCAAGACAGTGAGTTGCAGAAAAGGGTAGAGATGGTTCAGAAAGGTAAGTTGCCTGAATTCAACATTGATAATGATTGTGTTTTGAGATTTGGGAAGAGATTGTGTGTGCCTTGTGATTCACAGTTGAAGAGAGATTTGTTATGTGAAGCTCATAGTTCTCCATTTTCAGTTCATCCGGGCAGTACTAAGATGTATAGAGATCTGCGGGAGTATTACTGGTGGGATGGAATGAAAAGAGATATTGCTGATTTTACTATGAAGTGTTTGACTTGTCAGCAGGTTAAAGCAGAGCAGCAGTTACCGAAAGGGATGCTTCAGCCTTTACCAGTGCCAGAGTGGAAATGGGAGAATATATCCATGGACTTTGTTGTTGGATTACCGAAGACATCTCGAGGTAATAATGCAATCTGGGTTATTGTTGATCGCTTGACCAAATCTGCTCATTTCCTTGCTATACGAGATACTTTATCTCTTGATCAACTTTCCCATTTGTATCTTAAAGAGATAGTCAGGTTACATGGGGTTCCTCTCTCCATTGTATCGGATCGTGATCCCAGGTTTACTTCTAACTTTTGGAAAGGCCTTCAGAAGTCGTTGGGTACTGAATTAAATTTTAGTACAGCTTTTCATCCTCAATCAGATGGGCAGTCAGAACGAACAATTCAGACATTGGAGGATATGCTACGAGCTTGTTCTATGGATTATCAGGGAAGTTGGGACCAACATCTTTCTTTGGTTGAGTTTTCATATAATAACAGTTTTCATTCTAGTATACAGATGGCACCATTTCAGGCATTATATGGGAAGCGGTGTCGCACTCCAGCTTTCTGGGATGAAGTGGGTGAAAGGAAGTTGATGGGACCAGAATTGGTAGAAGAGATGGCAGAAAAAGTTCAGCTGATACAGAAACACATGAGAACAGCTCAGAGTAGGCAGAAGAGTTATGCGGATAACCGGAGGAAAGATCTATCTTTCGAGTTAGGTGATCATGTTTTTCTCAAGGTTTCTCCTTGGAAAAGTGTGATGAGATTTGGTAAGAAAGGAAAGTTGAGTCCAAGGTTCATTGGGCCATACGAAATTCTGGAGAGAGTTGGATCAGTTGCATACCGATTGGCTTTACCTCCGAGTTTATCTCAGGTACACAATGTTTTTCACGTTTCGATGTTGAGAAAGTATATGCCAGATCCATCTCATGTTTTGAGTCCAGAGGTAGTTCAGCTGGAAGAGAACTTATCTTATGAGGAACAACCGGTCCAGATTCTTGACCACAGGGAGCAAGTGTTACGGAATAAGGTGATTCACCAGGTAAAGGTTTTGTGGAAAAACCACATGATTGAAGAGGCAACATGGGAATCTGAAAATGCAATGAGGGATAAGTACCCCCATTTATTTGATAAGTAAATAAATTGCGGGGACGCAATTTTCTAAAGGGGGGAAGGATGTAACATCCCAAGTAAGTAATGAATAATAGATATTTTTATCTATGTCTATTAATGATTAAGATAGTGTTTTAGAGGCTTAAAATGAAAATAAATACAATCTTATGCATGGAATACACTAATATTCTTAAAAGATTGTTTTACTACCTTTTGATGGCAAACCATTTTTAAATCTATATTTGACAATTTTATAAACTATGTTTGTCAAAATAAACTTATTATTTATGATTGGGACATAAAAATTTACCTTGTGTGAATTTTTGGTATTTTTCTGACAATGTTCATTTTTTAATGAATAGTGAAAAATACTGCATTTTACATCAAAACTGCTTTTTAATCTAATTTATTTATATGATTAGATTATGTTTTGAATTGGTTTTGAAGTGAAATTAGAATATATTTTTAACATTTTATCCAATGGTGGTCATTGGAATCAATTTCACTTTGAAATTAGAATTAAACTGGTGTCAATCTTTTGATACTTATTGTTTTGTAAAAACACGCTATTTGCTCTGGCAGCGGGAATTAATTATTAAATTAATTAATGTGACTTATATGATTTGAATTTTGTAAAATAGACTTCATTTTTGAATTCGGAATATCAAATATAGCTTAGGGTGAATTTTTGGTAATTTTCTGAAAAACTTCAATTTTTGATGAATAGTGAAACCACTAAGTGGTAATCAAGCAAACTGATTTTTCAGTTAGATGAAAGTTTACCACTAATGTGTATTGAATTTTGAAAATCTGACATACATGGTTGTCATTAATAAGTAAAATGTGGTTCAATGGGATAAAAATAATTTTTTGGTGAATAGTAACTTATTAAGTTTTTAATCGCGATTAGTGGTAATTAGTGGAGTTTAAGGTAAAAATGATATTATAAGAATGTGAAAACACCATGACACTTGTCCTACAGCTATTGGGTGAGTCATGGCCGACCAATACAAGCCATGGGCCAAATTGGGGACCCCATGGAGCCACTTTTGTTGGAAAATGACAATAATATATTTTTATTTAATGGAAAAGTAAAATTGACACAAACATGATATGTTTTACTAAACAAATTTGTAAGTAGGGTTATACAAGTCATATTTTTGATTATAATTATTCATTGGAAAGATAAAAATATTTCCTACATCATAGTAATTTTTTTATAATTTTTAGACATTAAATAAATTAAATTATTTATGACATCATAATGATGTAGTGATGACATCATTATTTAACGATTAAAATAAAATGGAACTATAATGTAATATCTATGAACTACACATGTCAAAAACTTATTGGATGGGTGGATTTCGAACAAGTATCACCTTATACACGACATATATCAATGTGGGACCTTTTAAAACCGAAACACATTTTCAAATAATGTAATATTTCTTTACTTTCCAAAAGTGCCCCTCCTCTCCTCTTATAAAAGGCCCCACCTCTACCTCATTTCACACACTCTTCAAGCCTTTGGCTCGGCCAACCCCTGCCCATGTTCTCTCTCCACATCCCTCTCCTCATCCTAGAGGATTTTCTTTGGGCAGAATCCTTTCAAAGGAAGCCTTTAGGCTCAAATCAAAAGGAGTTACACTTTTAAAGGTAATTCATTCTCTCATGTTCATTTGTTTTATTTTGCTTCTCCAACCCCCTAAACTCTTTTTATTTACTTCCTTTGTAATAACACCAGTATCTTCAATATACTAGGATGTTGTTATAAGATTTATTTGAGCTACACTCTCACACAACTACATCAAATGGTTAAAGAACATACGGTTTCCGTGGATGGCGAAATTTTGCCTCCCGAAACGATGATTGTTCAATACTCATTTAACACCTTCAAAGGTGGCCATTATGATGTCACTATTTTTATATATGATATGAAATATGTTTATGTTTTCCTTAATCTTATGTTTTTTTCATTTGGGCATACATTTATGGTTTCCATTATGGGAAAACACGATATCTTCATTTTAGGAAGTGCGGACTACCGCCCCCTCAAAGTGATTTGATTCGTTAAATACCATATGTGGGACATATAAAGGATGGAACTATGATATTATATATGATATTATACTGGAATTATAATATACCTTTATATCATTATGATTCCATTCTATAAAATATGAAATAGAAATGAAAGTAGCGTTCATGCGTACGTACGGCTTACCGTCTCCATGAACGGTGCATTTCATTTCTTACCTCTAAATGATTATGTAATATTATAAATGCATGTATGTACTGGATATATATGACATATATGATATCTACATCATGAATACCATTCTGGATA
This sequence comes from Viscum album, assembly GCA_963277665.1. Taxonomy (NCBI): domain Eukaryota; kingdom Viridiplantae; phylum Streptophyta; class Magnoliopsida; order Santalales; family Viscaceae; genus Viscum; species Viscum album. Next base: position 145,480,409 of record OY728141.1, read on the forward strand.
TAATGAACCTTTGACCAAATTAACAACATGTAAGTGTAAGAAGTCTATTTTTGACTTAAGAACCAAATACCGACAAAATGAACATTATTAACTTAACTGATTACATGATGTTCATAACATGGTATAAAATGAATAATGAACTTGAAAAAGATTCATAATCAAGTAGATATTAACTCAAGTTTATTATTCAGGAGATTAAAGAACGGTCGGGTCAAGTCGGATACGAGGTATGGGACTTCGTCTCAATCTCCTTTCGTTGAGGCATATTTTATTTTATACACAACTTTCTTTTATACGGTGTATAAACCCCTTTGACTTTTACGTTTATTCAAAAGGAATCTTTTTTTATATGAAGCGTTTACTAAACAACAAAAGGTAATGTTTTTGTCGTACGTATGCAGCGACAACGACTTCTCCGCCGTCGTGACCGTTATTTGAGTTTCGGCTTCCTCTACAAGCCATACCTTCTTTTTAAAAGAAAAATAAATACCATGTTTTACGTTTCTTTTATTTTAGTATTGAAAATGGTTTTCATAATGTTTTTATATCAATGTGTAGTATTGATATCTCGTGATTGAAATGTGGAAATTTTATGTTTCCTTTATGCATGTTTTATGTGATATGATTATGTTGTGGTTCTTGGGCATTATTATGAAGACGGGTGGTTCCGTGATAAACTAAGGGCGGGTGAGCCCGTTATAGCTCTCCAATGCATTGGGTAACGCGAAGGAGTGAAACGTTAAAGTTTCTCCGAAGATATTTTAGGGAATATACTGTGATGGGTATTCCAAATGTAACCAAGAGGGTTACTCCCTACGTAAGAATGTTATGAATGCCTCAAGTTACCTTTATGTCTTATGATTTCTATGATTTATTCATGATTTTATGAGGTATGTTAAAGTGCCTATGTTTTATGGGTAAAGTATGATTTCATTCTTATGTATATATGAACTCATGTTTCCTTTCCATGTTTTTTTTATAACCCATACTGAGTTTTTATGCTCATCCCAAGTTTTTGAAATGTTTTTCACAGGTCAAGGGAAAGGTACATGATAAGATGATATAGTCAAGGATGTGTCAAGAAATAATCCATGTTTTATTTTAAATGTGTTTCCATTGATGGGAATGAAGAATACTATCTTTATGTAACCACTTTGTTTATATGTGGAATGTAATGCAAGTTTTATGATCTAATTCTCTAAAACTCTAAACCTGAAAAGATCCTCAACGTGTAATCTTGTAATAACTCAAGATTAAGTATGGTTTAAGGCTGGGGCCTTATACTAAACACTTAGAAAACTTGAATTTCCAGCCTCTGATGGTCCCGAAACTCAACCGAACCCTTTTACCACTTTTTGAGACTTAAACCATGACTAAAAAGAATGAATTTTTTCAAAGGAAAACTTGGAATTAAGTTCCTTTGAATGATAAATAAGTAATTCTTCCCACTAAACTCCAAAAAATCAAAATGAGAAAGTAATTTGACCCACTCCAAAAACTCAGGATGTTATAATCTACACACCTTAACCTAGCTCATCCTCGAGCTATAAAATAAAAATATGAGATGGTAATGAACATACCCATATCATTAAAATTAAATTCAAACTACCCCAGTTTAAAGGGTAAATGGAAAATACCGTAAGGGGATCCCCACCTAGGGATTTAACTACCTCGATAGCATCCCAACCCAAAACTAAAATCAAACCAATGGTCTTTTGATCATACCCAGACTAAAATTCCCCCCATGACACATCATCACTACTAAACCAAATAAGGAGATCCCATGACATAGTTGACACACATCCAAATTCCACACTGCATCCGTGCCCACCTTTTTTCCAAGTCACACAAGACACCTAAGAGGTCACACATAACATCTAATTCTCAAATTAGTTTTAGTGTATCACAACTCAATAAACTCCCACATCACAATAATTACCAGATTCCTTAGGCACTCAACAATACTGATACCACAAACCTTTATCTCTCTCATATACACACAAACAACACATCCTAAAAAATTCCAACCTATTAACTAGCATCCGCTTAGTCCAAAGAAACATCCCATGCACCTTTTGCTCTAAAAAAGTGAATTCATATAAAGGTCTATGACAAAAAAAAAATAGAACCTCAATTATGCCCATATCATACCTTTGACTATCCTCATCTCACCAGCCTACTTTGACCCTGACAGCTCCATGACATGCACCTAGCCTGAAGCCTGACTACCTGAAGCCTAAACTCTCTATGGTGCTGCACCAGACACTGGCAACTAACCTCAATGTTGGGCCCCACTATCTGTACCACAACCTCCACATGTATCTGAAACTCATTTAGCATCACCTGGTACCACTCATGTTTCCATATCAAAAACCAGAGTCTTCCCTGGTCCCTGATTGTTGACTTAACGAGAAGGTTTCCTGTATAAACTCTCAAGATGTATGACTTGCCTACATGGATGTCACTCCTTTGGAGGCTACTAAAAACAAGTCTAGACATGTCTTGGATACCCAAATTATAATAACACCATCAAATATCCACTCCAATGTGGTGTTCGTGAGTCCTTGGCCTGAATACCATGCTAGAACGCCTCTTGGACTTGCTTCCTAATTTCTGAAGTGTCTCCACTGTAATCACCTAACGCTATCACCTAACTGAAGATAGACCGGTCCTTCAAATTTCCCTTATCTATGAGCACTTGATTAACTGTATTTGAGAATACTCCCGACCTAAATATGTTTACATAAACCAAAATAATGTTCCATAAACCATCCTCAAAACACCTCACCCACAAGGTGTCTTCTCCCACCATTCAAGGTAAAAAGTGAGACAACTTAGTGAATGTCACTACATAGTCCATGATAGACATGTCACTTTTCTGAAGGATCAATAACTTCTAATATCTCTATATCCTTAGCGTCTCTGGGAAGAAATTATTAAAGAACCTAACCTCAATGTCCTTCAAGGACAGTCCCTCATGTCTACTTGTCTGAACATGCACATCCCACTTGTGCTTATCCAATCCTCTGAGCATGTACACCACCAGATTCATCTTCCACCCATCTATAACTGCTCTAAGATCATATTCATCAATTTGATATAGTTCTCATCCTCCTTTGGACCACTATCACCCTAAAACAGTGGTGGGTGTTGTGACTAGAACTCTCACATCAGATATTCAATTGAAGGCTCTACTTCCTGATCTCCCATTGCAATACCCTAGATGGCACATACCGGGCTCACTCTATGATACTAATCAATACATAACCGAAAAGATATTAAATATGGTGGTTCTCTGCCAGCACTGGGATTAGTACCTAAGCCTGTAGCTACGGATCATGATATGCTTGACCCTCAGGGGCCTCATCCTAACCCTCAAGGGTATCAATATGTGCCTTCTCTAGTAGAACCCGGTCACCACCTGCCTGATGCTCCATTTGAAGCTGTCCAAGTGGCAACCAACTGAATACCAATACATGGAAAGAAATCCCAAATAGTATATATATATATATCATAGATAGGGAAATTAGTAATAGGTAGGGAAACCTCACTACCCTCACCCTTCCCCATCACAACCATTCCACATGGAATCCCGACCTCATGGCCTCCTTAATCACTCATAATAAAGCCAAGTATCAAAAAATACATTGGGCCACACCTATCCAAATGAACCTTGGCACCTTAATCCAACAACCACATCACCCGTCCTGGTGATCAACCACACCCCATACCATCGTACATGCCTGCTCCTATAAGATATTTCCCCCACCCCCACACACAGACACACACACACACACACACACACATATATATATATATCACACATCACAAATAGATCTCATTGGGTCCTCTTGGATAGGTTTTTTGAGTAAGATTCCATCAAAGAGAAGCTAAGTAGGAAAACCCCACTTAGATTACTTTGTTGATTCTTTAGACAACCCAAACCCTCTTAGTGAAATCTAGGTCCCCAATGAAAATCATAATAAATGTATCACAGACACATGTATATGTAATTTAAAACATAATGTGTTCCTAATTAAAAGAAAATTAGACACCTGTTTCCTTAAATAGGGGTCCATATCTCTTTCCTCGCTATACAAGGACAAGTTCACATATAATAACAAGTAACAATCACATCCAAGTGAACTACTCCAAGTAGAAATCATATCAACTATAAAAAAGGAAAAATAGAACAATAATTACCACCCATGGAAACAAAGTCCTTCCCTTGTGGATGGGGCTGCAGGAACCCAAACATGAGTTCTAAACCCAGTTCCGACAACATCCTAATATCTGATCTACCATGGCCCAAATAGTAAGACCTAAGAAAAATAAAACAAATTGATATAATTAGTATCCATATGAATTCTAATACTAATTCCAAATGAAAAACTTCTATGATACCATTTATAATGCCACAACCTAATTATCCACCCGAATATTACTTTAATATGAGTACCACTGGACTTAGGTGCACCTCCTTATATGCCAAAGGATAAAAACTAGTAGTGAGTTTGTAAAGGGGTAATATTGGGTAGACTATACCTTTTTGTGATGATATAATAATATTATATATAAATATAAAGTAGTGTAAAGAAAGACCATACAAAATCTAAACTAGTAAAACACCCATGGATGAAACAAAACATTAACAGACAATAGCGGAAGCATAACTAAAAAAAAGTGGAAAAGTAAACAATAGAAACATACCGTTTATAGATAATCATGCATAAATAATAGTTCATACAAAACAATAAGCAGAAAAGGGTCTCCTGTGGATGAACATAATAAATACATATATAATAACAACATACTATTACAAAAGGAAAAAAAGGAAACTCTAGGTAAGGCAAGAACCAATGGTATGTTTCCTTCCATCCCATGATAGCTCAACCAATAGTATCCACCTCTCTATCCCAAACCCTTACCTAAACACAAAATCAAGAAATCTACATGTATCCTGAAGGGCCCGTGCATGTTGTGAGAATGAGTCTCAGTAGGCCACTGCCATTGTGTTCCTATATTAATTTTATGATTAAGTATATTTATACTAAAAATAAAGTAAATGCATGAATTTAAATAAACAAAATCTTCCCTGGTTCTCAATAACCACTAGGAATCTATCACCTACTTCAGTCAACGCTGAAAATCTAAGAAAGAAAGGATCCTTATCATAAAACTCATTGAATCCCTTGATATAAAATAATCCCAATGAACCCTTAGGTTACAAATCTAGAAGGTCACCTATAAACATCTACCAACCAACACCTCATGTCCATGTCAAGTCACTGACGCCCATAAGGAACGACCAAACAACAATATCATGGTCTCTCAGACCTCAGCTCAAAAGTAAATCTTTCAGCTAAAAGCATGATATTTGAGGCATAATGATATATGTCCTCAAAAATAATATCACTGTCGGCTAAAAAACTGATGTCCCGAGGAATGGTTATATCTATCCTCCCAAAATAGTCTTGGCCCAATGGCTAGAAGCACTATGAGCCTCATCCCCCAAACAACTATCTCATTACTTTCAAATAATGGATTGTCACTATCCTATGGGATTTATATGGTAAGAATCTCCAACCATAAACCTAATATGTGGATACTAAAGGACTCTACCCACATAAGCGGTAAAAATCACCTCAATATCTATGTTATCCTGTGTGTACATGACCCAAAACAGTGCCTTGGAAAACATAGTTGAGTGATAATCACCAATATAGAACCTAAACCACACCATTATGAAAGCTCATGACTCTAAAACCAAGTCATTTAAACTAATGAAAAAACCATCAAATACCTCATAATCTATTCCCATAACCTAATGACCTTGTCACTTAAAATAATGAACGAGTCACCCAACTAATGATCAACATCACTCAGAATGCATATATATCGGGTCATGCCCATCCTGATGATCACATCGTCTCAAAATAGATATCCAATTCTTTCTCAATACTTGGGACAATCCTATCACATTCCAATGGACATTAAGAGTGTATTATAATAAACTATTACATGTATACAATTCAATTCAATAAAAACAATTCAATTTAAAGAAGGAAATCACCCTAGCCTAAACTGGACAAGGTCCAAAACCTCTTGCATGGCTAAAACCATTTATATAATTAGGGAGAATTCCCATAGACATATCTAATGGGTTTAATTAATTAATTAAATTCAAACATTAAAATTTTAGAGTCATGCTCAGTCAACACAATTCAGAGCTAAAAGAAGAACCCAAAAAAACTCGTGAAATCACAAAGAAAGATGAGCACCACCTACGACATGTTGGTAGACACCCTCACGTTTTATCTTAGCCTAAAAAATGATATAATTTGGAAGAAATCATATTTTTAGATTAATTATATGAAAATAGGGGAACACAACTTGAATAGATTAAGAAGTCTGTGAGGTGAAGGAAAAGGAAAATAGAAGCAAGAGGATGGAGAGCCTTACTGATACAGATCCAACACTAAAAACGAATTGAATAAAGGGGATCAGATAAAGTAGATGTATAAATACATATTTAATGAAGAAAATATATCCATCCACATTATTGTACACAACCATGTGAGGAGAAAATAATAAGAAAGGAAATAAATTAAATGAGGGGGAAAAGGTAAATTCACCTCTTTAATGAGCCGAATGGTTAGCCCACATGATTTTACCAACCGTAAAAAAAACTGTAAAAATAATCCTACTTAAAATTCAAACCCCTCATAGTTATCCTACATAGTTAGTCCTAACAGTGTGAAAATTGTGCATGCTACCATGTGAGGGTAGTACCCATTTGGCACTAAGTGTGCAGCTTGCTCACAGTTTTCCCAAACTGTGTGAAAACTATGTAGATTCCATTTGATAAAATCTACATAGGTATTACATGTCCGTTCTACCCATACTTCATGGATTATCAAACCATGATTAGTAAAAAATTAGGGCACAAAATTTCTCCTTAGAGGCCACATTGTTTTCCCAAACTGTGCACTATAGCCTGTACACTTAGAGAACATGTGTTTTTGGCCTTTGACGGACCCAGAACCCAACCAAAACCTCATGAAACCTATAAATCCTTATAACTTGACTATAAATAAGGAATTGTGTTAAAGAAAACCTCATAATTAAGTTATGTTGATTGAGATAGATGTTGGTATTCCCACCAACCTCTAAATATCCTTAACAGGTGAGGAATTCAACCCGCTCAAAAAACTCAGGATGTTACACATATCATACATGACTCTTGTATTTTTGAGTGTATGAATATTTTACGTATCCATTATATAGATAAAATCAAGACTATTACTCTTGTATCCTAAATATTTGGGTTTATCATACAACAATACCCTGAAAAAACATCAAATATGAGCACTTAATTTTTTTGGTAAACCTCATTATTTTTTCCCTTCAAAATAATCCAAGGGAACTCTAGATTGGAATGAATCTACCGAGTTTGATGATTGAGGTTTTGAAAAGTATCTTATTTGGAAAGAATCAGAAAATTATTATTTCAAAGGAGATTTAATCTCACCATATTATATCAATTCATTCCATTTACATATGTATGCTTCTAATGATAATGTTTTGAATAAAATTTATTCTACAAAATAAATATATTATTACCATATTGATGTGTAAATCTTCACATGATTTATATATTATGTTACTAAACCAATTCAAAAATACCACTATATTAAAATATATTAAAATAAATCATATTCATAAGGTACACGAAATGATTTCACATAAATTATTAGAATTATATGAAATCAATAATCCTCACATGAGTAATATTGGAGATGCAGATAGTTAAAACTCACTTTTCTAGACAAGGAAAAAGACTCTAGACAATTGAAAAATCCAATCCAAATTCCCTCAACCCATGGATACTCTAATCAATAAATATTTATATTTCATCAAAATTTTAGCACTTAATATGTATAAAAATATAATTAACTTTATGATTTAGATTTATAAGCTAATATTAATAAAAAGTAAAGGTAAAAGAAAAATAAATCAATTTTTATAAATAACATGTTACTCATTATATGAAAGTTTGATAGTTTTGAAGCAATTTAAATATTAAAAATGAATAATATATAAAATTTATAGTATAAAAAATATATCAATGAATAAATCAAGGAATAAATAAAAAAGATAAAAAAAATATATTTAATCATGAAATAAGAAATTATGATAAATTCATAAATAAATTATAAACACTTTAATTTATAAATGTAGAAAATTGAGCAATTAAATTTTATCCACTAAATACATTTCATATTATCATTTACATGATTTAAATATAAAATTCCTTATATTCCATAATATTATATATTTTTATGGAAATATATTTTATTATTACTAAATAATAAATATTTTATTTTTGTGTAAATAATTTACATAAATTAAATATACCACATTGTAATTTATTTAATCCAATAATCACACCACCTAAAACTTATTCTGAAATAAATTAAATAATTTTTTCATGTAATTCCTAAATATAAACATTTTATATTTACATTTATGAGAAAATGTTAAATAAATATAACCACTTTTATATTTTAACATATTTATATTTATAAATTTTTAATTATTTATATAACCATGTAAATCCATTTTAAATAGTGATAAAATCTTATAAAAAATATTTTTTACATTTTAAATCCTCAGATCAAATTCATTGTGATCCTACATATCCCATGTCGATAAAATATTTGGAGAATTTTATCAAAAAAATTCCTTTAATTTTTTTTTCAACATGTATTGCACCACAACATAATCTTACCAAAAAAAACATATTCCATGGGTATAAAATGACCATTTTATATGCCATTTTAATTTATCCATTCTTTTTGGAATTTTAATCAGTGTAATCATGTTGGGATACATAATGTAATATTGTGACTAATAATAATTCATAAAATTATAATGATGTGAAAAAAACACACCTTATAACATGCACCCTATGTAACATTAATATGATGTAGTGGTTTTTTTTAATATTAAATCACTTGGTAATACAACTATGAAATAATAAAATAATATATGAGGGAATTATATGAGATTAATATAATTTCATAAAATCATTGTAAGTTCAAAATGGATAGCACCACAACCATTTTTTGTCATTATGTCCCTTCAAAACCCTATAATCCATGATTATTTTTGTGTCTGTTTTATGTCCCCTTGATTTTTTTCATGTCCACACTTTGATTATAGGAATTTTAAGAAGCCTTTTTAAGTACTATGTAAGGTTAATATTTATGATAAATAATATTTTATATGCATAATATTACATATTAAGACTAAATAAGTTCAATAGACTAAGTATATATCATAGAGAGTGATTGTGGAGGATCCCAACTTTGAACCCCCCCCCCCACTATACCATGATGAAGATAATTATCACATGATGCTATGTTTTTAGTGATTTTCATTAATTCTTGTAAATCCCATTTTCCCTAAAATGTTCCATGGTCTATTAAAAAAGAACTAAAATTTATTTTTTAGAAAAATCATGCCATGATCCTATTTTCTGAAGAACTAAAATATACATTTTGTCATTTAATTTGTTGTGGAACTTTTGAAACATGTTTTTATGGTTTCATAATACATTTTAAATTTAAAATAAACATTGATGGATTGTTTTTGAGACCACTGTATGGTTTTGGAGGGACGTCTAACATCCTAAATGAAGTGTAAAAGTAAATCCAAAACACTATAAATATGAGAATATTTATATTTATATTTGGAATAAATAATAAAATGAATAATAATAATGGTTTAAATTTCACCACAAGGATTTGGTATTTTAGATATTTAAACAAGTGTTTGATATAGATTACTAAAAAATAGAAAACACAATCCTTTCGAGAAATCTATCCATAAATAAAAGGAATCTCCTGATCCTCAGTTAGGGACTCTATCAACACCAAGGTATTTTAGAACATTAGTCAAATATATGAGAGAATGAGAGGAATAAGATAATTAGATTTAAGAGTTCTAATGATAACAACCATCATACAAGAGGATTGAAAAAAATTATATAATACACTAAGAATCAATCATTCATCCACGTATTGATTGTATATGTCTCAAAAAGTTAAATTTCTTTATATCCATGGAAACTCTCATTTTAATACCCATAATGAATTTATAATGTTAAAAAATTCATGTTATACATTTAAACTCTTTAAAATCATTATCCTATAATGAATAACTGAATATGATAACATTTACATATGATTCGGTTTGATTTCTTGGACATCCAAAAATGTGATATCCCCATGAAATAATCACCATGATATATTATCTCATACTTTGTCATGGTGAATCTAAGGATAAACCATGATTTAGTCTAAACTATCAAGTATTGGGGGATCCATTAGTGCAAAAATACATCATTTAAATCTAATTAAATAAACAAAAAAAAAACTAAAGGAACTACTGATTTTTCTTCTAAGTGTGGATAACTCTATGGTGTTTTAAATTTTAGAGTCAGTGCCACCCTTAAATTCCACATCAAGTAAGGGATTAATCAATAATTATGTTTTATAGACATTTATAAAGGTTTATATTTTTATTGACAAACCCATAGTTTTTTTTGAAATGGGTAATGTATAGATCAAAAGAAATAATGTGAGTTTCCTAGTTATAGAGATGTGTGATATATTCTTGGATTTATAATGTGTCTTATTTATATTTAGAATATTTATGATACATGTTTCATAACCATGTTCACTAGTGGTGAATAGAAAATTACCAAGGGTGCTATAGTTATAAATAATGGGGTGAATAATAGAACCCTATACAATATGATTTTTTTTATAAATATAGTTGTAATAAATAATTATATTATGGATTCACAACTATGGAATTATATTTTGGGAAATATAAGTGATAAGGGGATGATGGTGATGATAATAAAAGTAATATTACAAGAGTTGAAATCAGTTGAAGTTAAACTATGTGAATATTGTATATTTGGAAAGAAAAAGAATGTATCTTTAATGAAAGGGGGAATAAGAACCAAGGATAAAAATCTAGACATGTTGTACACTAATGTTTTGGTATTACTCCAACACATTACTATGGATGGTCACTATATTATGATACATTTATCTATTAATCAATATGGAATTTATAGGTTTACATTATAAAAAAATCTTATGTATTTACCATGTTTTATAAGTGAAATTATTTTGTGGAGATTTCTTTAGGATCAAAGATGAAATACTTGATGTTTGATAATAGAGTAGAGTATAATAGTAAGTAGTTCAAAGAAATATATAATAATAATTGAATTTAGTTCTGTAAATTCTTCCAGTTACACCATAATAGAATAGATTATTTGATAGGATAATTAAGAAATTTAATTATTATTATAAGAGTACGAGTCTACATCCAAGGTTACCAAATATTTTTTTTAGAAAAGGAAATGAAAAAGGTTGTGAATATAATTATATAGAGTGTATTTATTCTAATAGTAAAATGTATTCCTAAGTATCTCTAATCAGGAAAATAGGTAAGAATATATTATTTACAAGCCTTAATTTTTTTAACACAAACACACAAGCACACAAAAATAATTATTTAAGGGAAAATCACAATGAAAAGTTGAAATTGTGTTTCTTTATTTTTTGTGGTTCTTAGTAGTTTTGAAATAAATTTTAAGATAATGAGAAAAAATATCATAGGACACTATAATGTAATATTTAATTTAGGATTCATGTACAAGTTATGTTATTTTATAGAAACTAATAGTGAGAATACATTATTAGGGTATTAGGAAAAAGTGAAACTTAAAGGTATACAAGATCATTGATAATAGAACCAATAGATCCAAATTCATAAGTTGAGTTAAGGAGATAAAAATGTATTAGAATATTATGGAAGAGTATTCATCATTCACGAGCTATCTATTATTTATTGAATGTGGATATTCTAAAATAATTTAGGAGGTAATGTAGTTAAAATATGTGATCATGTGGGATATTTCTATGAAGGAATAATTTTTTTTATTGTATGATAAAAATAAATGGGAGATGACTTCTTTAGAATAAGAGAAAAATTATTTAAAAAAATAGGTATATAGAGTTAAGGAAAAATATGATGTCCATAATTGGTATAATAATTTTTTTGGTGAAATGATTTAAATAGATAGAATGTGTGTATTTTAACAAATATTTATCACCTATACAAAATATTACTACTATCTAGGTTGTTTTTTATATTATTGAATTAGAGTATTTTTATCTTGGGAATTTTGATGCGAAGACTATATTTCTTCATGAAGATCTAGATGAGTATATTTATATGGATCATCCAATTTTGTTTTGAATTAGTAAATAAAGACCCATTGAAAAGAATAGATTTTTTATGGTTTTAAGTAGGAACTAATACATTGGAATAATAATTCCAATGAATTACTAAGTAAAAATGGAAACAAATGGAATTTTATGGATCGATGATGCTATTTTATTACTTTTTAGGATGGTTACATTATATTTATTCTCTAATTATATTATATTTTCATTTTATGATAATTTATAAAAATTATGTATGAGATGAAATGGAAGTTGATAGAGGAGTTCAAGATGAAAGATCATGGTGAATCTAGTAAGATTTTGGGGATGAATATCAAGAGATATTGTGAAACTGGAACCATGATGTTACCACCGGCTAACTAAATTTCAATGTTTTTGAGATGATTTAGTATTATAGAATAAAATATAGTTTTATTCCCCTAGAAATGAATTTTATGTTTTCAAAATACTAATAAACAAATACTATAGAAGAGGTTGGGAATATAAAAAATGGTTTCTTATGAATAAACTATTGGAAGACTGATGTGTTCCATTGTTTTTACCTGGCCAAATATGACTCTAATGCCATGATATGTATAAAATAAAAAATAGTTTGGTTATCTTAGACTAATTATGCCTCTTCCACTATATTCCATCCAAATTATTGATGAAGATACATAAGAGGTAGCCAATATAATCCGTCCCCCATGATATATCCATAATTTAAATATGAATCACCTATCACATGGGTAGAACCCTTACAAATACCTTGATATGATCATATTATACAATGGATAAAGTAGAAGAAGGAAGAGAATACTAGAGAGAATCAACTAAGGCATGGGAAAGTTCATTTGATTAAAGGTACCAGAGTGCGTAGAAGAGGTTTGTGGGTTCTGGATTTAAAAATTTTCATCACTGGATAAAAAAACTAGTCATATCCAGTTATCCAAGCCCCTAAAGAGGTTCAAGGATCTCATGTGAATTAAACAGAGCATGGAAAATAAAAATGAACACAAACCTTGTTCGAAATGAAGCATGTTTGACTGCAGCTAGTTGACGTAAATTGTTGGTCGAAGGATCCAAATATGAACCCCTCTAGATCATCCACACATTCTCTAAGAATTCATACACTCACCGTGCATTAAAATCTTGGTGCTAGTATAGACTACTGACAAATCCTTCAACATCACGATGGTCACATCGATCATGTGCCTTTGATCTGTCGAAGGTGTGCTTGGATTGACACTTAGTGAGAGACTTTATCTCTCTAGAAGGTGGGAGGAGAGAGATCACATAATTCTATTGGAATGAACAGTTAAATAAAAATGAGATCTCTCCCTACTTATATAGTGTATTACTCAATTACCCAGATAGGGTTCCATGAACCCTAGAATAAAATCCCCCACTAAATAACTGATAAACAAATAATTATGATGAACTAAACATCATAATAAATATTATATCACATACTATTAGTATATATTAACTATATTATGTGATAAAAACGATTCACTTAATTGGAATCATAATTCCCGCTGATATTAAATATACCAAGAATATTAAAATAATATTCGTTTGTATAATATTATTCATTGTATTTACTGACACTCGTAGATAATTTCAATAAATTAATTTATCAAAATTATTCTTAACTTGAATAATAATGAATTTATTTATTTATTTGTGATTAATAAATTTGGAGAACTCTAGGACCTGATGGTGGGGCCTACCATGTCCGATATACCCATTCACTAGAATATAGCATATTCTTGAAGATGGTATTGTGCATATCCCTCTATGCCCTTATCTTGATAAAAGTGAATAATATTCACATACTAATAGAGGAATCTAGGAACCCATTAAGGCCTATAAAGAGATAATGAATAGTCATAGTAATGAAAATCAACCTATAAACATGAACTATGTAATATAATCTCTTTGTCTTTAGATATATCATAAACAAAAACACACACTTGTTACATCATACTTTCTTGATTTATTATTTATTAATCTATCTAGACATATTTATCTATAACTTCCTTGTCCAAGGATTTATTAAGGTACTACCTTCTGATCAACCATGCTTGAGATATATTACTTCCTCAACTTAGAAGTGATGAATAATATCTTGACCATTTATCCAATGTGATACTACCAATGATGCACCCAACAAAAGATTCTTCACCATGATTTCATTATCATGATTTTTTTCTTTCATCAAAGTACATGATCAACTGAGACACATTGATAATGGTATCAAGTCAGGAGTCCAATACACATGTTCGTATATAGAAATAACCAATTACAATTGAAACATGTGGTGTTCCTATTGGTGGGTGTGTCCACATAATATCACCTGCCAGAGATAACCAAGTTCAAAATTCATGAGAAGAAACCTCAATGATTATGAGCCCCCGACACCTAATAGCCAAACATCAACTGTGTCCATCTAGTATAATGTATCTGGAACATAAAAAATATATTTAATATTAATGTCATAATATCTTGAGGTTATCAATATATACTAGGATCTACTATAACCTTTTGATAAGATAATTCTTCTATGGAAATTACTATTAAACAGTGGACAAAGAAATTTATACACCATAATTTTAAGCGTAAAACAAACATATTTCATTGTATACATGAAATGGTAATAAAAAAGTATTATTTAGTTGGTTCTAGGGAACCCAAAATTACAATACTCCAAATTGAACTAGATTAAACTTTCTAACCATACTTTTTAGGTCTCACATGATTATGATCAAGTTTCTCCAAAGTCAAAACTTTAGTTGTTGGGTCTTCCACGTATCTTCTTTGTGGCTATTCTACTATGTGAGACCTCACCTCCTTATGTAAAACTCCTCAGGATATTTAATCCTCAATTATATTCATTTTTATACACTGTCATAACTTTAAATCTTGGATATTAGTAGTCATAGAATTATCAAAATGATAAAACTTTAAATACTCGGTGTGATCCCAAGAACTTGAATAAATCATTTCATATTATACAATGCTACATAGATTCCTTATAATATTCAATGGACTTAGTATTTTTAGGTACAGTTACCAATGGAATGTAAGATCTTATCTCGCTCATTCAATTAGCTTGACTATGATATTACATCACATTGATCTGTGGGAGACTTTTTTGTGTCCCCTAAAAACTAGTATCCCTTCTTCTCCACATACCAGGTACATGTCATTTTAAATTTCTCAAGTACTACTGGATATTTATTACTGCTTTCCTTACGATTCTTCTAGATATAATTGATATTTTCTTATCATAATGTATATGTTATATATATAATTTCTTGTACATATCATGAAATATGTGATTGATCAATCACTGAAGCATATAGAATTCCAACTCACCACTTTAATCTCATTTTATGCCCATGCATATATTTTTGGATAGATTTATTCCATGTGACATTGGTAAAAATTATCTCTCAAATTTTTCCAGCTTGTATGTTTCAATTCCATATTAGTATATGTACAATTTAATAGGTGTACGAAACTGTTAGATCCACTAATGCAGATCTTGTTCCTTAGAACTTAGGTTTTTACTTTAAGTCAATCTCTAGAGTTTTGCTTTAATCATGGACTTAACTAACTATAAGACCAATAACTATTTTCTATATGTTATTAAAAATATTTTACTTAGAAAACAATGGCCCTCCCACTACTCTCTAGTATAAAAATGAAAATGATTCATTCCAAATGGATATTTTATGATCTTGTTGGTTACTTCAATCCAAAACTGGATTTCAATTACTTTCATCGCTTATTGGAAATCTATGATGTCACCATCCCATTCTGGTTGCATCATATAGACACCTTCTATTAATAATGGTCTTGACATCCA
Organism: Viscum album; assembly: GCA_963277665.1. Lineage (NCBI taxonomy): Eukaryota > Viridiplantae > Streptophyta > Magnoliopsida > Santalales > Viscaceae > Viscum > Viscum album. The sequence goes on from OY728141.1 coordinate 145,496,594, forward strand.
ATTATCAATAAAATGATCATATAAAGTATCTATGACAAGTAAAATTATAATGGATTTAGGCATAATGACTTGGTATTACCAATCAATAATTATTGGTACCTCTCTTGTACCATCAATGCATAATATCATACTTGAATAACCAATGAAATATTCATAATAATAATAATCCCCATATACTTTGATACATTGGATCCATTATTTAATTTTAATTGATCTTTTCAATTTTATCCAATTTTCATATAATGCTTACTTGTAAGATTTATTATTCTCAATGAATAATTTATCACTGACCATAGTGAATGTAAAACCATTATCATGGTTTTAACCATCTTAAGAAATATGTGTCTCTAGAAAATTCTCTTCCACACCACTAGTGGAACTTGTTCCTATGAAAATTATTTGTGCATCTATAGCATTGGAAAAATCCAAGTAAATATATCTCCCTCTATCTCAAGTAGACATGTGAACCATAATGTTTTTTCTTAAGACAAGTTTGTTTATATCCTAAAAAATACTTTGCATCTAAACACAAGTTCTCATAACAATGTATTTCCATCATAATACAACTAATATGACGTCCATTTCCTATTATAGTTGGTAAATGGTAATGGGATAACATCGTTATTTATGAAGAAGGTCTTGAAATACAAGGGATGTTTTTGTAATGATTATTAGTGTTAACATTGATACTCTTTTTACTTACATCATGCCTTTGATGTATATTAGGAAATGGGCATTTAGGAATTTCTCCATGCTATATTTTATTGATCACTGTTAACATGTAAGACTCATCATCGATTCTCCTTATTATCATCATGACTCTATGTGTTTAAGAATTACTCCACACTATATTATATTGAAAAATTAATTCTTAGTTAAGATATTCTTCAACATACCATCCAGAAGCATCTTATATCTTATGACCATGCATATAGAATACATCACATTCATATTCATTAATAAAAAATTTAAGGAATCTAATGAAGTATATTTAACACTAGTTTACCCTTGGAGTAGTTCACACTCTCTTGATGAACTAATTTTTAATGTTTTGTGGAGTACCATTATTTATAAAGGTTTCTTGGTAAAAAAATAAGTACACAAGTGAGTTAATAATACCTAAGTTCATTGAATCCAAAGAGTATTAAACCATTCTAGGTATATCCTTGAAATCAAATTAGTTTTTCTTGACAAATTATTTTCTTTAAACAACTAGGTATATAATCTTATATTTTATATTCATCATGTATTTCCTATGATTAATGTATCATGAAACTATAACTTGAGTATTCGAAACACAAAAAAAAAAATCAATTCCAAAACTAGAATAATGTATCCCTATTTCAAAAGGACACATGAGATAAATATTTTTGTAATACTGCAATTATTCATCTAGAATCAATAAACATGGACATTAGATGTTGTGTGATTCTCACCACTGACTTAGGGACTACCATTTCTCAGGTTTTTAGATAACACACCTTAATTATAGTAATGTTTCATTAATTACTTTGTTATTGTATTCAAATACACATATGTTATTGATATATTGTATTTAATTCCCAATAAGTATGATAGAAACATTACTTACAAATGATGAATATACTTGAAGAAGAAGCGACTACTTGATTGTATGATTAATTTCATTGCAATTATCTTCCATAGAATTTATTTCATGATATGTGAAGAAAATATCCTCATTTTTAATGCCAAATTAATTTAGGGACATTGATAATATGCCTTTTGTGTCACTCTTTACATTGTACGTTTATCCTTTTCTTTTAGCCTATTCTCTATAAAACTATAAATTATCATTCTTTAATGTTCATATTACTTGGAATACATTTACCTAGATGGTAAAAAATCATTTTATTCATACTATTCATTATTTAATCTTAAAAAACTAGAGTAATTAGGTAAAAAATATATAATAATGGGATGTCTTGAAATATTATGATCTACATTTCATATTTATATGCAATCAGTGTAGTTATCACTAATTCATATCTCACTTCACTTTCAGCTCATAATCTTCTCTAAGATAATATAACATGTAATATCATCCATGTCCTAATGTAGTATCCAAAAATCACATAAAATTTTGATGATAACCTTATGAAATATCCATCATATGCATAACATATGAGTCTCCTACAAGCATTTTTAACCCTTGCTTCCCTAGGTGTATTAATACATACTTAAAACACCAACACCTTGAATTTCCGATATCGTAGTATTGTGCGCAAGCACTTGTACTACTCACTGAGAACTCATGATAGATAGAACATTGAATTTTTCCAATACATATCATAGTATATATTATAGTATTACTTATAATTTCAAAAAAAAAATCAAGTAGATTAGTGCTTTTATCATGATTATCAATTTGAATATTACCAATTACTAAATAATTAAATATCTCCAAAAATTTTATCGAATTCTAAGAACCATCTATAATATAATTTGAAAACTATGTTTCTTGATTATTCTAGTGGAAATTATCCTTGAACCTCCCCTCATATTCTGTAATATTTGGATATGACACTACTCGGAGAGTTCAAGGTAGGGGTTTGACTGAACAAATGCATTAACTCATGGTTCCTTAATCTATCGAGTGATGTTCCAGCTTCCTAAATAATAAATATGATTTAATAAATGATTCCATATAAAGTTGTAGTAAGATAAATTTGACTACTTATTTTTTTTAAAAATTAATTCAACCTATCACACTTATAAGAACTCCCTGATAATAAGAGGCACCCTCCAATTTGTCTTATGAGCACCCTGAACACATAGTTTTATACAAATTTAAATGACAGAAGGCATTTAAAAACTTAATAATTATTTAAGGCGTTATATATATATATTTTCAATAAATTTAATACATTTATATTAATCTTGTTCATACTATGTTATTGTGATCACAACTGAACATTAATATAAAAACATTCATCGCTTCTTTATGTATTGTTATTTTTTATTATTTTATGTGTTTTTTACCAGCATGAAAATGAATTAAATAATAATAAAATGTATAAAGGAAATAAATACCAAAATGGTATTTAGAATATATAATCGGTTGATCCATTTAATGGATCAACCATTACCTAGGGGTATCATACCTGATTCCTATCTTGAATCTTGATGAAACTCATCCCTGTCTAGTGTGTTTACATGTCTTCTGAATTCTTCTTAGACTTGGCATGGTCTACGATGTACTCCTTCATCATTATAGTACAAAAATACTTACACGTAGGTGAGGGGGTCTCACAAGTATAAAATATAGATAGTGATGGATGCACATTCCATTATATATTCTTGAATAAAAATGATAATGCACATATAATCAATTAAATTAATTAATTATTTACAACAATCTAATACAGATAATGAGTAATTAGATTAAATAAACTAGACATACATAGTTTGGTAAATTGATCAATATCGGTCAGTGGGTATATATAAAGTGCGATACAAAATTAAATTTCAATAATTTAAGTATGAGAGAATTAATTAAATTAAAATAATTTAATACTATTCAGTATTTATATTAATTTAATATGAAATCAAAAAATTAGATTAATTAATCAACTTCATTTAATACCTAAATAAAATTAATTTTCCGAAGGTATTAAAATATATTATATTTTTAAAGAAAAATTAATTATTTAATTAATTTAATTTAATTCTAAAATTAAATTAATTAATTAAATTAATTTTAATTAACTTGGGCCTATAATCCCCATTCATGGTCAATGTAGGTTGAGCCGAACCCATGTAGGCATTTTTAGGGCTGTGAAAATCTCACACAGGGTTGTTTTGGGCTAGGTGGGCCCACCCAAATCCATTAAGGGACAGGAAAACCTGCCTCGACCCACTGTAAGGTAGATTGAGTCCAATAATACCTAATAAAGCCATGGTAGGATGGTTAAATCACTTATATGAGGACAACAGGGTGACCAGAGTCGTAGGTGGGTGTCACTAGTAGGAGGCAGCTAGGACCAAGAGATCATGACCAAATCTGGCCTCCATGGGATCCCTAATCATGGTGGTAGACCATATGGTTTGGCTGAAGAATTCAAGGGAAGGCATGTAGAGGGATAGAGGCAACAACAACTAGGGTTGATGATAGTGGGACTATACATGGTGAGGGCCATATGTGTTGATGAAGAAGGTCTAACGTAGTTGGCTTGGTCAGAGGGTAGTCCTGTGGTCCGACATTTTTTGAGAAATAGAGGGCATTTTCTGGATCTAGGTAGCTCAGGCTTGGTGGTGGTTGGCACCACTAGATTTGAGTGGTAGTGTAAGGGTGGCCCGAGGTGGTGAGGGCCTCTGATGGGGAGCTCTACAACTGGGAGGAGGAGGTGTGACCTGCTCGAGTGGACACCAACAGAAGGAGGAGGACTGTCTATTTGAGGTACTGGTCCTCTAGATCCGCGGATGGTTGTCGTTAGTGAGAAAGGGAGAAGGGAGGCTTGGACGAAGTTGGTTATAGTGCCTACTGGTGGACAGTAGTTGGGTGATCCTGGTTGACTTCAGTAGAGGAAGACTCTAGTGGTGCCTACAAAGGAGGAACATCAGGCCTCACCGAAGGGTGGAGGAGGTAAGCGGTGACTATACCTTAGGATGGTGATAGAGCGAAAAAAATAATGGGGGTTCCAACGTTTTATTTTATTTTTTTATTTTATCAATACACCCCATAAATCCCCTTTTTTGGGTTTTGTGTGTGTGTAGAATTCCACATGGCTCCCATTTGAAAATTCCAAATTATATTTAATTAGAATTTAATATAAATATAAAACTAATTATAATAATTAAAATCCTCACTTCAAATGAAAAAATGTGTTAACCTAGAAAACAATATTCAGGCCAGAATCCTTGGAAAGAATAGTGCCTACCACTAAAAAAATGAATTTCATCCAAATCAACTTGACTGGAGATGATAGAGATTTTCCTTTAGGTAAAAAATAAACATACATTCTTCAAAAATATACCCATTAAACAATTGTGTTCAATTTATATTAAAATTTTCAGATTACCATTACTTGGTCATATAATATTGGATAGACATGGGGTTTGTCCTGTTGAGACTGAATTGTATCCCTCTACTTAAACTTAAATAAATTAATTTTTATAGACTTAGAAAATACACATGATAAATTTGATGCCAATTGAAGGTATTGGGGTTTGTAGCAGAGTCCAATGGGCCAGTGAGTTAAAATATTTTATCATCAGAGTGGTGGAACTTGTCGTCTCCAGTGATCCGAGCCCTTGTAGAGGTATGAGGATCTCCCATGAATTAAATAGAGAACAAAAAATAAAATTGAACACATACCATGTCCGAAACAAAGAGATATACACTTTATTTAGTCTTTGGTGGTCATTTCTCAAAGGATATAAAGTTTAAACCCTCTAAATTATTGACGCATGCACCAATAACCCACACAATCTCCATTCATCGAAATTCTTTTTCTAGAACAGACCTATGGCGAATCCTTCGGTGTCACGATGATCACATCCATCCCGTTCCTTTCATTCATCGAAGACATAATGCTTGGATCAGTTCTTGGAGAGACACTTATTCTCTCTATAAGGAATGAGGAGATGGATACTCAAATTTCATTGGAATAAACAACACAACAGAAATGTTCTCTCTACCTGTTTATATAGTGGATTACTCAATTACCCGAATAGGGTTCTATGGCCTTCGGAATAAGTTTACCACTAAATAAGAAATAAATAAATAATTATGATGAACTAAACTGTATCATAAATATTATTTTTATTTTATCACAGACTTCTAATATATATTAAATATATTATGTGATAAAACTTATCCATTTAACTCGACTCGTAATTCCCACTAATATTAAACAAACATGGAATATTAAAATAATATTTGTTCATATAATATCATTTCTTGTATTTACTTACACTTGTAAATAATTTTAATAAATAAATTAAAACCTATTATTATTAACTTGAATAAAAATGAATTTATTTATTTATTGATGGTCGATAAACTTGGGAAACTGTTGGACCCCATAGTGGGCCCCACCATATCCTATATACCTATTCACCTAAATATATCTTATTCTTGAATATTCTATTTTTTGTCACACTCTAGGTTCTTATCTTGATAGAAGTGAATAGTATTCACAGACCAAGAGGATAGTCTAGAAACCCATCATGTCTCCTAAAGAGATAAGGAGCAATCATAACAATGATAACAAACCTATGAACATGCACTGTGTAATATAATCTCTTTGTATTTAGATATATCATAAAGAATGACATACAATTATGTCATCATCCTTTATTGCTTTAATATTTATTGATCTATATGGATGGATTTACTTCTGAATACCTTGAATAAGGATTTATAAAGGTACTGCCATCCTTATCAACCAGGGCCAAGATATATTACTTGTTCAACTCAGAAGTGATAAAGTCTATATTGACCATTCAAACAATGTCATACCACCAATGACACACCAAACACCATCTCCCTCTCCATGATTTCATTATCATGTTTTTGACTTACATCAACGTATGTGATCATATGATACACATTGATAATGATCTCATGTTAAGAGACCAACACACATGTCTGTAGATATGAAAAACCAATGACACCTAAAACATGTGTTGTTCCTATTGGCAGGTATTTATTCAGGATCTCACCTTATGATGATATATAATTATCATACATGGATATTACATATAAATAGTTGGATATTAATATTATAAGAATACAACCCCAGAATTGTATGGGTTTAGTGTATTTGGAAACTTGGAAAGAAAAAAACTAGTTCATAAAACATCTACATTATCTCTCACTTATTCTTTTATAACTATAACCCTTTTTGACAAGATGAACTTAATACCTTTCTTCATATACAGGGAAAAAGAAACATAAGAAAAGGGTGATATCAGATACTCATTAAGGATAAACAAGGGAGATATGAATCATAGCGTAAACATAAGGGTATAATAATTTGAACATGACATTTGAAAATCATACCCTGCATATCAAAGACCATAATATAGGGTCATATAATAAATCATAAAAATTCATAAAACATGAATCATAATAGGATAAATTGGCATAAAACATGGAATTATGGAAAACACATAAGCATATAAAATCATTTCATTATTAGTCAAGTATCTTTTCAAAGACTATTATAGTGGAATGAGTTCATGCCTCAAACCATCGTAGTAGTATAGTTTCACTCCAAAGACTATCATGAAAAAAACTCTTTTACTGAACCAGTTTCACTTTTTTATTATAGTCCTTTATATCTATTGATATTAATATCATTACCCAATGTATTAGAGGTAGATATAGTCCCCACACATCACAGAATTAAAAACCATATATATATGTTCCACAAGAACATAAATCATTCAGCATATCAGAACCCATGAAAATAAATATGTTTCATAAATATCAATCCATAATAAACATAAACCAACCATTAAAGGAATACAGATAATTTAGTTATACAATATACATAGTAAAGAGTATGTAACATCAAATAATTTTATCTTAGATGGAAAATATTTTTGAGAGATCACTTGAAATAATTCATGAGGAAAATATTATTTCTGTTTTGAAAATTCTTTTTTATTAAAATTTCATGTAGTTATAAAATAAATTAATTTAATTGAAAATAACCTTGTAAAATTGTAAATTAAGCTTAAATTCTTAAATTATTCATGACAGAAGGAAAATATACTCATGTTTTATAAGTTAAAAGAACATTCCTCCTATATTCTTGTTGGAAAAGTCACAAAGAACCTCATTTAGAAAATGAAAAAAAGAATACTTTAAAACCATTTTTAAAAAAGTTATACTTGAGTAGAAAGTATTAAAACATTCATAGGATAATATTATTAGTATTTTCTTTAATAATTTTACAAAACATAGACGTTTAAGAAAAAGAGAGTTTTAGGGGAAACCTTAAAAAGATAGTTTTAAAAGAAGATCACTTATAAATATCATACCACTAAAGAGAGCATTAGTAAAATTAATAGACTATGAATATTCACTATAAATACAAATAAAAAATTTTAAATACAAATTTATATAGTCAAAATTCATCCCAAACATAATAATATCACAACATAATCAATGAAGTAGAAGGTTAACCCAAAGAATGGAAATTGGGTTAAAAATTCCCTTACCACTTTGTAATCAGTCAAATCGTATTCCCCACAAAAGTAATAATTATAAAATGAAACATTGAATACAAATATGATAATTATATTCATAATATTATATATAAAAGTTAATTAGGAACACCACACACATGAAATATGCGGTTAATAAGGCATATATCTCATAGAAGAAAAAAGTTAGACGAGAAACCCTTACCTTTTTCTTTCATTTAGTTTTAACATACTTTATCCTTTTATATAATGGTTTAAAGAATTTTATTTACACAGTAAAGAACTATATTAATATTTATAATACCTAATGTGATATGTTTATAACATCTCTCCACCCATTCATTACTAATATTTCATGATTTTTATTGCTTCGAGGGATTTCGTTTCAAAAATTTCTTGATTAGTTTATTTGGGTATAATTACATATTTTTTGGGCAAATGGAAATAAAACTCCAAAAGTTTAATAAAATGGTATTAGTGAAATTAAATAGATTTAAAATTTTCCATTTATAATATTTCTTTCATACACGAGGATGATTCATTTGATAAAATATTAATGATAAATGATTAGTTTATTTTGGTGGTTTTTTTCGAATACCACAAGCTAGTTTCATTTTATTTAATATTATGAGTATATACTAGTTAAAGAACATTAAATAGGTCATAATATACCTATTTAAATATTATTTAACCATAATAATAGATTTATGACCATCCACGAATGAAGTAATGGAAAACGAACACAATCATTATTCACAGAGATGATTGATCGACATAATTTGGACAATAGTTTCGTATCTTTGAATAATAGGAGGTAATAAAAGGGATGGATATAAGATATACCATTATAAACATAAAATTACATATAATAATTATTTTATAATTATTATTTCATGATGGATTAAGTATGTTGGGAGAATATATAAGAAGAAAATAAATTAAGAGATGTGCTTTTAGAAAATTACCTCTTCAATATCACCACCTTGAGAGACCCTTTAAGACCATGAATTTGTAATTGTAGTGAGAATAGAAGCACTAGTATGTTTTTAGAATCATGAGGATATATATTTTCATATATTTTAGGAGCTAAAAGTCTTTTGAGTCAAAATAGGGTGGCGGGGGATGATATTTATAATTGAGGACATGTTAGTTTAAATGATTAAAATAATGATTATTTAATATTTAATGCCAACCAAATTTAGGTGGCATTAATTTAAATGAATTTGGATGGAAATTAATATTTTATAATCTGGTTTGGGTTGATCCACACCTCATACAACCATTAAATTTTGTAGTTTATGTATTTTAATCCTTTACCTTTTTAAATTTAACACGTTTCATTTTTTACCTATCCCATGGTAATTTTTTTTATCATGGTAATTTTTTTTATGTCTAAAAAATAGAATTGACCTAAAAAAATATTTTTTTACTTTATTATTTCAAATATTAAATCCATTTTACCAAATTCAATTCATATAATTTGAAAAATTAGGCTTGAAATTAATCCCCCAAACACAATGAGAAAGCAGATTTTTTAAAGTGAAAAAGTAAAAAATTTGAAATTTCTTTATATCTAATTTAAATATTAAATTGATTATAATTTCCTAAATTTAATTTATTGATATATAATTGAACTAATTATACCTTAAAACCAATTTAAAATATAATTGAACTATATAAACAAAGTAAACAAAAATACAGTTTTCAATTAAAATTTAGTATTTTTCAGTATTCATCAAAAAATGAAACTTGATAGAATTATACCAAAAATTCACCATAAGCTAATTTTTATATCTAGATTTTAAAAAAGAAATTTAATTTTTCAAATAAAACTTATAAAAGTTTCAAAATTTATATTTAAAATAAGTGCGCAATCAAAAGGTGACAGAATTGCCTTTAGAAAAAATATAGTTTTTATGATTAAAATAGGATTTATTCATATATTTTTTCTATAAAACATATTTTAGGATTTTTTACAGAATATATAACATAGAAATTTCATTAATATCTCTCAATAATAGTTATTAATTTAATTTATTAATATAAAATTCCATTTTGATCATGAAAATAGTTTTTTATAAAAAAATCCCTTATGTTCAATTGGTTTTTATTTTCATTTATAATTAATTAGTAACAAATGAATTCATTTTATAAACATTTGGAAACTATATTTTCATAATTTAGTCAATAAAATTTATTCCCACCATTATAATAGATAAGTGATAAAGGTTTTTTTAAGGTAATAATATTTTGGAGTTCTTTTAAGCATGGTGTTTTGTACAAAGAAAGATATCAAAGTGATTAAATTTATTTAAAAAAAAGACATACCATGAAATATTGGGGTGTTAAACACCTACCAAAGGTCACAAAGTGTGAATTTCATCAAAATAAATCTCAATTATTATGATCCCCCAACACCTAATAGTCAGACATCAATTGTGTCCAGTCAGTATAATGTATCTAGACCATGTGACATATATTTAAGATTAACATCACTATATATTGAGATTCTCATTATAGCCTAGGATCTACTATAACCTTTCGATATGAAAATTAATCTTTGTACATTACCATTAAATAATGGACTCACAAATTTTTATACTATAATGGTAATTTTACTTTATGCATATCTCAATGTATACATGAAATGGTAACAAAAAAAGTAGCTTTTAATTGGGTCTAGGGAACCCACTATTAACAATGATCCCATCTCATGTAGATCACCTCATTATATAGTATGTTAGTAAAATTTAGAGTTATAATATCATTAACTCATACATTTCAAAATGTCTGAGTCAATTATTGTAATAATATATATTTTTCCCATGAATGCTTCATTTTAACACCCCATATGTTATATATTAAGAAACATTCATAATGATAGTATTCATAGGTTTGGTTTGAACATTAACCCTTAACATTCCACCATAATTGTAATAAATAGATTTCTATATGAATCATACTATTTTATTCATTTCCATATGATATAGCCGAATTCTATATTATTATTGGTGTAGAGTGTATCATGATATAATTTATCATTCGATTCAATATACACATATCATAAAATATGATGTATCCAATCATTGTTCAGAAATTTATGAATTTTTTGAATATATTCTATAATCTCCAACTCACATTTAACAATCCTAGATTTAGTGCCATTTTAACTTATATTATTTCATATGAAATAACTTTTGAGTCTATATCAAAAATTTATTTTTGGATATCATCAAAAACATTTTTTGAAAGCTATCATAAAATTCACCATGGATCACATCATATGAAATAACTCATAAATAAAAACAAAATTTGGATAAAATCTATAACACTTTGAGAGTGTATGTATAAGCCATAATCAATCCCATTCATCCAACCACAAAGTTTGAATACAAGGGACTTTATATCATTGTTAATAAATATAAATTATTTTATCTATAAATATAAGTAAAGAGTGTTCTTTAGAAAATCATCAGTGTTACTCAAGATAAAAAGGATCTATAGTAATATCCACTAATCACGTGTATCTCTATAACTGTTTCCATAAAATACATCATATGAAATCATTAATTTTAAATTGATCCCTTTATCTAATAAACATAGTGACCAAGGCATATAGAGTTTTTCAATCGCATATAGCCTCCTCATACCCACTTGATTATCCAACTATAGATTAACCAGGTTAATGAATAGTAAGAGGTCTCATATAGTCATATAAAATATATAAAATATAGTAGAAGAAAATAAGAAAAAACCAGCTATAAATTCCATTCTTGATAAAAAAAATCATGCTAGTAGAAAAAAATTGTTATATAAATACCTTATATTGAAGAAATTTTGTTAATACATTCATTAGTTGCTATTTCTGAATATCAAAATGGATTTAGTTGAATGAAAATATTATTCTGTGGATCAACCATGGGTTGGATAAACCACTCATCTCATGAGTGGTATTTCTCTACTCCCCATTGTTTTCATGTTTCTTTCAAGGTAATGATAAAATATAGGGATAGATTTTAGATGATGTTGTTTCATCTAGCTATATACAAGATTATAGTACTCCCATTGAATTGGTATTTCCTCTTTATATGGAGACCTCATGGATTATCCTTGAGTGAAAATAAATTCAATAATGTATTATAAAAAATGAGTAAATTATTCTCATTATTTTCATGAAACCATTGCATAAAAATATTTATCTCATATTTTCTTCATTATATGAAATTTTTATATGATGATATCCATATGTGGAAGATTATCAGACATTAACTTTTCAAATTTTGGGGATATGCATATCATAGGGTATGATATCTCAATAACATACTAAATTTAATGACACAATACCCCTATATCATACATTATTATATAGTCTAATACGTATCACATATATGCAAGGATTTAGGGAATTTATTCTTATATCTCCTAATTACACTAAAGCATCAAAGGTTTTGTGCTTTTTCACCTTATATAGTATCATATACAATTACTTATGAAACCATGCCCAAAACTAATTTTTTATATATTCTAGAATTCTTTTGGAATATTTTCAGAAACTTCATCTTTTATTATATCATATGTAATACCCTATAAATACCTATCAAAAAAGATTTTAGATAAACTCTAATACACATTTAAAGGACATATCTAAGTAAAACTCAATCCCCATTCATTCAAACACAATGTTTGTCCCCATGGAAATTTATACTGTTTAAAATAAATAAGAATCAACAAATCTATAAATGTAAGCAAAGAGCGTCCTTTAGAAAATCATTAGGGATAATCTAGTTATAAATTGACATGATGTGATCTTCATTAAAAACACATATTTCTATACCCATGACCATGAGAATTAACACATACAAGAATACAATCTAATATGTTCCATTTATCTAAGAAATCATGTTACCATGAGATAGATAGTATGTCAATCCCCTAAATATTACTAAAAAATTATCAATTATTTGAGTTTAGACTTACTAGGTTAATGAATGAATCACATATCATTCACCTTTATAGATGAGAATATCTAATTTTATTAACCCAAATTGATTAGTACATCATATATACTATCTAGTAATGACTACTCACATCCATAGTCTATCTCAATCGAGGTCTTATATGTCGTACTCTTTTTACAAGTGGAAAAACCCCATCACAGTTAATATCAAACCGACAACATGATTAGTAACATACCCAAACGAACTTTATAAATTAATCCTTAAGGCTTGGGTTAGAATGATATCATAGTATTAGGGATATAATTATATATATATCACTAACCATAGGTAGTGGAGAGTCGAAATATGATCCAATAAACCTTAGTATACAAAATAAAAAGTCTATAACACTCCATGCAGTATACTTAGTGGGTAACCTAGTGAAATAAACTAGGTTTTTACCTTATGATCAACATCTATATCCTTATATAATAATCATACTCAATGTTACCATAAAATTTCATAATAAATTATAATACTCTATAAAAAACATCAGTTAGGAATAACTCAAAGTGGTCCTTTGAGTGGTCAATTATCATTACACTTCATGAAATATATATCAATATATACATACATGTAGCTAACATGAAAGAATTATAATGTAAATATTTTATTTGTTATATAATGTTATATTTATATCCTTATTCCTTTTAATAATACTTAAAAAAATTATATATATGTTCTTATATAAAATGTAATATATGATAGACTACCAGATCAACATTATTTTTATGAACTTTTAGGGTTTTATTAAACTTATTACATCTCTATGTAATTACTTACACATCTATATATTACCATATGATAAAATCCACCCATTAAACTATTTAGTCATTAATATCTATATAGAAATAAAGTTTTAATAATAGTGAGATTTTGGAATCATATTCCTAATATTAAATTGGTTTAGCATATTCAAACACCTAAAAATAAAAACATAAAAATGTTATAATGTTAATGACTTATGTTTATTATATATAAATATTCTAAATAACATAATTATCAAACATGGAACCTTTTCTATCAAATTTTCTATTGAAATTATTTTGGTAATTAATTCAACTATTTTCATTCTTTTGTTTCCTACACATCCTAAGATCCTTTCAGATATAAAGTGACCTTCAATTTAAGTTTTAATTAGTATAATATTAATTTGTTAACTTTTATACTTGTATATTTCCATATATACTTACACTAGCCTCTTAGACACTATATTCACTTTAGAATATCATGATATGATTCAAAAACATTTTTATGTTAGGAAATAATACTTATTTTCTTATATTGGAATATTTAAAAAATAATATATAACATCGACATTATATATGGTATTCTATGTGTTTTGATAATTTTATTGAATATAAAAGTATTCTTTAAAGTATTCCACTGATGGTGGTGGAATCTCAATTGCTCATATTTTAATAAAAATCTAGGTGATAACTTTTATCCTTATACTATGCCCAAAAAATGTTATATAATCTAATTAATCATAAACCATGTGTTATATAAATTTTTTTCATAGTAGTTCATTATTATAAATATACTTATCTTATCATATAAGATAAATGACTTGGCAATTCACATTCCTTACATAGATTTATCTAAACATGATATATTCCATTATATTCAAATCTTTGATACAAAAACTATTTTAAATTTCACTTTAATATAAACTACAAGAATTATCAAATATTCCCATGATTTTAAACTCCTATATAATTATAAAACATATAAAATATAAAACTAGAATCATATAACCTTTAAAATAAATGAATTTATTATTATAACATTGATACTTGACATAGTAATCCTATGTAGTTTATTAAACACTTTGAGATATCTCAGATAATTCTATCATATAGAATCATTACTCCTTCCTAATAACACCTTAATGTTCCAATGAACTAGACTTGATTCTCAAAGAATTTTTTTTTAATTTTAAACTTAACTTTTTTTAATTTTTATTGGAACTTTTTATTGTGTATATTAGATGAGTTATATTTGTTTTCAATAAGAAAAATTATTTTTTGATATCAATATGGGTTGAGTTATTGAGATCCAATGAATAATATGATTGAATATGTTTATTTGAGGATACTATATCTAAGTGTTATTGTTTGGAATATTAAATACTAGGTAACATTAGTTGTCATGATTAATAAGGCATCCAAGTATTTTATAACTATTGTTGAATTATTCTTAATTATCATGGCATGTTCTTATGATATTTAGAGAAATCATCTTTTATATAAAAATAAACAAGTTAGAATAAACCATATTTTGAAAGTTTTATATTAAGATTAAAATTTGGAGAAGATAAAGTGTTGATTAATTTATTTTAATTATTTAAATATGAGTTGAAGAAGTGTTTAATTGATGAATATCATAATTTATTTAATAATTCAAGAAGTATTCCTTTGAGATTATGAGATGTATTCATTTAAAATGGGATATAAGGATATTTTGATAAAGTTATAGTATATCTTGTGGAATATTTAACAATTATTAATTTTTATAAGTGTTTATAAATTTTATTTTGAAAGTTAATATCAGTCCTCATTGACTAGCCATGGGATCCTAGCATTAATTTCTTGAGAAAGATACTAGGCTGACTACAGACTGACGGAATAGAGGATAAAGGTAGTAACTTGTGTATCAGCAGGCATGTGAGCACATGCATGGTGCATGTGATCATGCACAAGGTGTATATAGGGGATTCTGGAAGAATTTTGCAATGGCTCAGCACAACATGTGTTGAAATGTGTGAGGGTGTGTGAGACCCAAATCTAGTTCCATGACTGAGAGGATCATACAACATCCAGAAACATAAACTATCATGGAGGAAAACCATAAATCTAATATGAAATCTTATATGTATCAAATACTATTTGTATATCATTAAAAAGATCAACAAACCTAATAATTTACATTTGTCCTTATCTACTTATCTTCATCTTCCTCCTTCAACCCCAATCTATAGAGGTTATTTTGTGCATGTTTTGTTCAAACTACACCGCATCCACATAAATGAGCCTTCATACAAAGATCATGCCAACCATATCTAGTGATAAAGTATTATCATATAATATTTTAAAAAAATTAATCTCATGAAAAAATATTCATACTTAGAGGTTATAACTACAACATCCACCTAATACCATGCCATGCCTAGAAAATAATAAATATTGATAAATGCATATAGTGAGTTCAATAAAATGGAACATGCATGAATTTATAGTTGAATTCATGTGAATTGATTGATACTAAGGAAACAAATTGTCCAGGTTCATACAATCCACCACAAAGTTATATAATTTTAAATGATATAGTGAATGAGAAATATACATGCATGATATTTTCAAAAAATTCATGCATGAATTGATCAACCCATGTCCATGAAATATGGTTTCATGAACTTGTTTGATTTAGAAGTAAATGACATAGGCCACATAAGGATTTTAATCCTATTACAGTGAAAGGATAAGATTTATATATGAATATATGAAGACATAGGATGTATGTTTGTTTTATACTAACAATGAAGATGTATAAGCCTCACTTACTTATAAACTGTGTGAATAAGTAGAAGAAATCCCCAAAACTTTGGCGTTTTAAAACAAAAATATAATTGATAATTTAGGAGAATAAGTAAATAGGGAGAAATAAAAATTAAGAATATATAGTTTTCAATTAATAGTGTGAATAAAGATAAAGATATGAGGCCTTTGGTCATTCAAATGGGTTTTTAATTATGGAGAAAAATAAGGGAGTTAAAATGAATAGTTAAATACTTTTCCAATGAGTTAAAATGCATAAAATGTTTATACTAATTAAATGTGATATTATAAACACAATATTTTTGTGTATATATTCATGTAATAATGATTAATAAATACGTGGGGGAAAATATTTAATGCTTGTAAGGGGGTGTGCTTGATAATATTGTTTATTATTTTGTGAAGCAATAAGAATCCTAACACATCAAGGCATTCAAGGAAGAAGGTAATATGAGGCTAGAAAATACACATAATAAATAAAAGTCCTAGGATCATAAGTAATTAATAATAGTGAAATGATCTATATCCCATTTAATTTTGAGTTAGTTTTGAGAACAATAGTTTTGTGCATGAAACTGTTGAAGTTCACTAAGAAAGTATATACAATCCAATTGATCTCAATAGACTATAAAAGAAGATCATCTAATAAAGAAGTAGGTTTTTAAGAAATTATATCAAAACATGTAGAATCTTATATTTGGGTTTCATAAATTATTTTTTAAGGGAATAATGGGGTGCATTACTAGTTGGCAGTGTAATCAAGGTGTATAACCAATTGTTAAATAAGTTAAACGCATGGTGTATAACTAATTTAATATTTTACTTGGTATATATAACAAAATTTAGTAATGCCACATGTGATTATAGCATAGAATCCATATAGGGGTGTATAATAAATAATATAAGGAGTAGGTTATAATTATGAACCCTGCATATCTTTGTGTATTGTGATATATTTATATTACACTAAATACAATTTGAATATGGGATAATAAAAGTAATGGGATAAATACATCAATAAGTGAGAGAGGACAATTGGAATTAAAATAATTCATAACAACTGTGTACCACTGATTCACCCCTCTCAATGACACCTAATTGGTCCTTAGGAACTATAATTGGTATAAGATCCAAGGGTTACCTATAAAAGATCTAATAATTTTATGAGTATACAAGAAAACAATAATATTAATATCAATTTAAAAAAAATTAATGTGAAGTGTTGAGAAATGTTATAATTTTTCTAGAAATAAAGGGGAAGAAATGATGTAATTATAATGGACACTCAAAGAAAATTTGGAATATAATCTTGAGAATATTACATAATTCATTAAATAATTTGAAAGTATTTTTAGTAAGAATAATATCATGTATATTGATAGGAAATAGTTTTAATATATATATATATATATTATTTATGAAAATAAAATCTAATAGATTGATGATTGTTGTGATTGAGAAGATGGTAAGTGATCTTGAATGAAAACATTCCATTATGGATGATGTGCTGGAAAATAAATAATCCATATATCTTGATTCCGAAAATGAATTAAAAAGGATAAATATGATATCTCAAGGGCTTATGAGCTCAAAAGAGAATCATCTCTAGCTAAAGAGTTGAAGGCTTTAGGTAGGAAAGGTGAAACTACACCAAATATTTTTAAAATAACTATATTATTTATAAAAATTAAATCTAAAAAACTAAGGATAAACCAATTTTGTCCAAGAATAAAAATAACAATCCTTATTATATATTAAGTGGATGGAGTAATATCTCATGGGAACCAATATTCCCAAGAGAAAAATTCTTATTATATAACTGGACAACAAAAACATAAATATAAATAGATATGGAATCATCCTAAAATATCAAAATTTCAAGGGTTTTTAGGTGTTTTAGACTTTATAAACACAATTACTATTGGATTTTAATTTAATATATCTTTTCTAGGAAAGATACATGAATTAAGAGGGAGTTATGGTGTGTAAATGTGGACAAAAATTCTGAAGAAGCATGTTGTGACCTGAATTATTACAATTCCATCCACTCAAAAAAACTAAGAAAATAAAAGATATTTATGAAATATTTGGAAAATATAGTAATAATTATTAGGTATACATGACTATTTTACCATTAGAAATTTATTATGATGTGAATTTGAAGAAAAATAATAATTTTCCCAGTGAAAATTTATATAAAGATAAATAGTTCAGGAAGGAATATTACAAGCCCAAAGAATTAGGAAATCAAAATAAGGGGTATTTGATAGTTTTACCTAACCAAATTTTTACCCCTTAAACTTTATTTTAAAATAATACAATTCTTGACAGCTTTCCTAACATGAAACACTATACTTTAGGAAAATTTTGATATATTATAAAGAAATTATTATTTAAATTTGACCATTACAATTTATTTATTAAATTGGTGTCTATTTATATGAGTAACTAAATTAAAATAATAATAATATAAAATAGCCTCACTTAATATGATTATGTTGATTAATTTATAAGAAATAAGAACTCAATTTTTAGTAAAGTCATTTTTTTCTTAAAAAATGAATTTTATTTATAAATATTGTATATTGATTTTTGTGATAGAATATTATAATTAATTTATAGAAAAATTAGAAATTTTATTTTATAAAAAAGGATATCATTTTTTAAATTAAAATATCAAAATTATCTTAGGGTAAAATTTTGAGATTTTTATGAAAAGATTAATTTTTCAGTGAATTGTGAAAGAATACCATTTTTATAGAAAATGGTATTTTCTATTCAAGTATTTACAAAGACCCATTTAGTTTTGAAATTATGTTAAAATTTAATTATTTCGTTTGGATTAAATATAATCTAATTAATTTCCTTATAATCAATAATATTATTTATATTGGTATAAAAACATTTTTACACTTAAAATACATTTTTCTTGAAAAACCTTTTTTCATCACATTTTTAATGTTTATTTTAAAAGAATTTTTTGGTAAAAAAATAAAATTAATTTGATAAAATGTATTAAATATTTTTAATCAACAGGTTTAAATTTGGCAAAAAGTAAACTTTATTTTTGGTCATAATGAATAGTAATCGTGGTAAACATTTGTCACCTCCGTAAGGTTAAATCAGGGGATTAAGGTTTACAATTTTTGATAAGGATTTAAAAATATATCTAAAAACTGAATTAATTATATTGGGTGATTTTATTTCAACCACCTACTAATATATTTTAAAATAATTTTTTAAAAAAATATTGAAATAAGACAAGGGGGTGGTGTATTATATAAAATTTCATCCATTATTTAAAATGACACATAAACCTATACAAATTTTATTAGTTGAAGGTATTTACACCATAACCTTATATTAATTTTTTTTAAATTGGTGCCACTTTTAGATGAGAAAGAATTTATTATATTTAAATCTTTTATTTAACTTCAAGTGTGTCTTTTCCTTCACTATAAAAGGACACCGAAACTTGTGTATTATACACACCATATTGAGCAAAAAAGCTTAACAAAACACTTCCAGAATCTATTCTTAACTTCATTAGAAAAATTCTAGAGATTTTGGTCTCTTAAATGTTTATCCCTAGGGTCCTTAAAGTGATATCAAAAGAAGGTTATGGAAATAGGAGGTAATCATCTCAAACTATCATTTTCATATTACTTGTCATTATACTTTCATCAATTAAATAATAACATCTCCAACATAATAAAATTAATATTTAACAGATATTAACATTTTATTATGTTAATTTGATAACATTATTGATCTTTTTTTTTCATTATATGGAAAATTAGAACATCTTTCGTGTGTACGTGTAGACTACCACCTTCACGAAGAAATTTGTTCCATTTTTTAACCACCACCTAATAAGGTTGGTTATTATGATTGATTTGATAAATATGTATAATATTCAAGAAATAATTATGATTATGTAAATATAATATATTATATAACTTCTTACCTTTACAAATCTTAAGAAATGACAACGTAGCTCATGTGTACGTGTGGAATACTTCTTCCACTAAGTGATGTGATTCATTTTTCGCATCCTCCATTCATGAGAGACAACAAAATTTTATTTTATGTATAAAAAATATTATTATTTCATCATTATTATTTTTTAAATGACAAGAAAATGAACCATTTGACCATAGTCAATGCGCAAAATTCATTATGAAAGTATGAACTGAACATCATCAAAACACTCAACATGGACTTAATTGATGAAGTAATTAAATATGAAATTGAAATAAATGAAAAAAATGATTTAATTATAAGGTATTAAACATGTAGAAAATTCTTATTAAATTAAATAATTAATATAAGTTCACTATAAAGGAGTTAAAGAATGTATGTGGAAAACATGAGACAAGGTACAATATTTCATGTCTCCATTCCCTTTCTTTGATACTTAAGCTATTTTCCCCACACAATTTCTTCACGTGGTGTATAAATTTAATTATGGATGAATTTTTTCATTCCATTCTGAAATTTAAGTATTTAAAACTCCATTCCACATTTTTTCTTTCAATTTTTCTTTGGTTCAAAAGTTATCATGTCATAAGTGACACTTTAACTTAAAACCTAATTTTAAATGCTTTAAAGATTTAATTTCTAAATATTTTTCCTCTTTTCCTTTAATATTTAAATAATTTTATGGTTTTATTTATATTTATGTAAATAAATTATAAAAGATATTTTTTGTATCTTTTTTAATTTCTTTAAAATGTTTTCAAAAGGAATCTTTTAAGGTATTTTATATCAGACATTTTGAATTAATTTACAAATGGAAAAAAGAATGTTATATTTTAACATATATAATATTAATGACTTATCCAATTTATATAAATGTTATTTAAATTTTGGATTACTTTATAATATTCCATTTTTACTCAATTAAAAACCCTCTTTCCCATTTTATAGGTATTTTAGTTTTCAAAATCAGGTTTTAAATTAAAGAGATATATCAATATTTGAAGATATTTTACTTATATATTAAAAATTAAACATTTATGTGTTTAGTGATGGAAATTAATGATTTTATATTTTTATGTGTTTTATGGTCCTTTTACAATGTTTTTGATTATGGTTATTCCCAATATATCTCTTCAATGCATTGAGTAATGATTGTGTTCACCAGTGAATTATGTTGGAATTAATCTAGTAGGTTATTATATATGTAAGAGTTATAAAAGGGTTATATGAAGTTTATGTATCAATATACCTACATGAATTTTATATAATTGAAAAAAAGCTTTCATGGAAGTATTTTTATTCATAAAGTAAGCTATTTTTTTAAGGAATGATTATTCCATTTAAAGGTAAAAGGTATGTTTTCAATATAATGTTTTTATGGGTTACCATGTTTTCTATGAAACCCTCATGATTATGATTTGTCATTTATTTTTTATTATAAAATGTGTTAAGAAAATATTATGGTAGTAAGGTTGATTTCATGTGTAAGTAAATGATTATTTGAGTTCAGTGTTTATTATGTTTAAGGCATACTCTCTTATATGATGTGATGGTTTTGAAATAGACTAATATGATTCTTTTTTGTTTGTACATGTCCCTTATTGAGATATTTGTTCTCATACTATGATTTCAATTTTTTCAAGTGATTAAATATGAGTACAAATTTTAAAAAATTCAGAGTTCAAGATATTTGAGTTACCTTGAATTAAGAAAGAATGTATTTATAAAGAAGTTTTTATATTTAAAAAGTCTATACTTTGTGGAAATGTTAACTTTGTTATGTAAGAGTTTTTATTAATTCTTTAAAACCATAAACCTAATAGGTCCTTGGGTATGTAACTGATCTAATATTTATGTTTGATATTGTATATTTTTATGGATAAAATTGAAACATGTTTATCAATATAAAATCTAGAAATGTCAAGGTTTTTTTGTTTAATACCAGATCTGGGAGTGTGGGTTTGGGGTTGTTATAGTTGGTATTAGAGATATGTTTAGATAAATATAGTCATAAAGATTTTTTTTCATGTGAGGTTAACTTAAGAGTTATGTATAACATCATAGGATTATATGTTTAAGGTTGATCGTAAGTTCAAAGGCATAAAAAACCCTTTTGAGGTTTTAATTAATGGTATTTTAAGGAAATTAATGATATTGTGGATGAAATTTATTTATTTTTGATAAAATTTGAAGGTATATATATCTCTAAAGATTAAATTTTGTTGAAGTGAAAAGGTTATTTAAAGAATTACTCTTTTATATTTTATGTAAATAAGTTTAAATGTATTGATAACCTTTTTTATTCATATGATCTTTTATATTAAGGTAATTATGGTCAATTGGGACTAAATTCTTGTTACATTTTGGGAACATATGTTTTATAGAATATATAACCATTAGATTGAAAAGTGATTTGGTGACTATTTTATTAATTTTATCTTTTTGAAGATGATCAATATTTTTGGAAAATTATATGATTAAGGAAAATGAGAATACTTTTGGATAAGATGAAATTTTATTTTAGGAATAAAGGTTGAATTATATTTTAGAAGTATACATAATTTTATTTTGGATGTATTGTGATTCATGTTATTTGTGGAAATATTATCATATCTTTGATATTATATGATTATGACATATACATTTTTTGTTATATGACTTTATCATTGACTAAAATTGTTTGGATATAAATGTTTGATTGATCTTATAAGCATATGTTTTCAAGGACTTATCTTTTTTGGGCTTTGAACTTGTTCAAAAATATTTTTTGAAGAGGCTTATGGTTATTTATTTATGGAATGTATAAATTTTAACTTTGAGTATTATTGTTGAGGATTATAATATTAATAAAATATTTCTTCATAATGGATATTGTCTTTCATCATGCTAAGAATTTGGGTGTTGGTTAATGTCTAAATATAGGAGGAATAACTTGTTATACTTTTGAAGATCATGTGATCTGTTAGATGTTTATATTATTTCTTAAAGAAGGAAACATTATTCTTGAATATTGATTTCTGGTAGTAAGAGATGTTATTTTTATCTATGAACAACCAAAGGATGAAATTATTCTTATGAAATGAAAATAAATAGAGTAACTATATTTTTTCTAGTTATCTAACCTAATGACAAAAAAATAACTCAATTATATGAAAATAATATTAAAATAAAAACCATAACCTTTTATGATCATTTCTAATGAATTAATGGTCCATTCTCTTCTCAAAAGTATAATGTTATCTTTTAAATGGATCTTCTTTCCATGTACATGTTTTCACTTCCCATAAATATTATACTTATTTAGAAACGCAATTATGTGTTATTCCTGGTGGACTTACTATTATAGTTTTTCACTTTTCAATTTTTTTTATTATCCCTTTTTATGATGTGAGTTTTCAAAAAATACATTTTTGGATATTAAAAATGTTTTTCCTTTCATGATTGTTTGTTTTAACTTCCAAATCCTAGAATTGATTTTTGAAAAATGTTTGAAACACTTTTTATTAGGAATGAGTGAAATTTATTTAAGGTGTTATCCCAATACTTTATCTTAAATTAATATTATACTTGATAGCTTTCTTAACATGCAATAATAAGATTCAAGTGAATTACAATATACTATAAAAAAATATTATTTAAAGGTGACCATTATAACTTAGCCATTAAAGTGGAAGGTATGAATTAGAGTAACCTAATTAAGAAATATATATATAAAATAATATTTCTGAATAATAATATATATTAATTATTATTAAATAATAAATTAATTTTTTGTATAGTCATTTTATTCCTTAAAAATACATTTTCTCCAAAAATGAGTTTTTATTACTTTTTGTGGGACATATTATAATTAATATTTAATAATTATAGAATTTATTTTGATAAAAAGTATATAATTTTTTAAATTAGAATATCAGAATTATCTTAGGGTGAAATTTATGTATTTTTCTGAAGAGATTACTTTTTCAGTGAAAAGTGAAAAAATACCGATTTTATAGAAAGTAGACATTTCCATTCAAGTATTTAAAAAGAACCATTTTGTATTGAATTTATTTTAAAATTTAAAATTTTAATTTTTATCAAAAATAATCAATAAATTAAATTTTAATTGAAATTATTCTTTAAAATGGTATAAAATCATTTTATACTTAAAATGTTTTTTTCTTGAAAAATAATTAATTTCATGTTTTGAAGGTTTATTTTAAAATTTACTGTTCTAATTAAAGAAAATGAATTTGATAGAATTTATTATATATTTGGGATTTGGAGGTTCAAATTTTAAAAATATTTCAACCATAATTTTAGTCATAGTGAATAGTAAATGTGGTAAATATTTATCACTTAGGTAAGGTTAAATATGGTAGTTAATGTTAAAAATAATGTAATTGGGATTTAAAATATATCTAAAACTTTCCGTATTTCAATTTTTTGAGTTTATATTTACCAAAAAAATAATATATTATTAATTATGACATTTTTGTGTCATTTATCTTTGATAAAGACCTTTATATTATTTTAGGTAAAGGAAAATTCCAAAATGTCACTCCCTTAGTTTTGTTTTTTATTATATGTTCACATAGGTATAAGAAGATGTCATTAAAAAATATAAAATTTATTTTGAAATTAATTTTTTAAATTTTATTATGTAAATTTATTTTTTAATTTTTAATGAAGATATAATTACCTTATATTTTTATACAATGCTCACACAGTTCTAGTGAAAGTATTGGAAATACTAAATAAAATGATTAAAAAAAATAAAAGTAATATTTTTTGAATGAATTATGGTTTTATAAGGCCCCAGACTTAAACCTTACTTAATATTGAATTAAAAGAATAATTCACGTTGAGGATCTTTTCAGGTTTAGAGTTTTAGAGAATTAGAACATAACTATTACATCTCAAAAGATTACAAAGTAGTCACTTATACTAAGTTTCCATAATAAAAAAAACTCTTGAAAGAAACATGTCTAGTTCCATGTTTTATATAGCATGACATTCCCTTGATCCCATCCTTGACCTTATTCCACATTAAGTCCTGTGAAAAACATTTCAAAAAAACTTGGGGTGAGCATAAAAAGCTCAGTAAGGGATACACAAAGAATGAAAACTGTTAGTTTTTCAAAATCAAGTAAACCATGTATACTCTATCAAAGTAATACCTTCACCTTCATGAAGGAGTAAAAACTATTCACTGAATAAAGTATCATTACTTACCTTTTTGTAACCAAAGTATTACCATAAAACCCATATAAAGAACACATAACATATATAAAGGTAACTTGGGACATAAACATACTTAAGTGGAATAACCATACGGTCGACTTCCACACATATCACTTAATGGAATAGCCATACGGCCAATTTCCATACATACTTAATGGAATAGCCATACGGCCGACTTCCATACCCAATGCATTGGAGGTTATAACGTAACCAACCGTCCTGGTATTCAGGGCACCACCTGTCATATGGTTTATAACGTAACCACCCGTTAAAATGTCCAAGTACCAATATAAAACCATAAAACATAAAACCAATATAAAGGAATGATAACATTTCCACACTTCAATCAAAATATATCATAATAGAATCCTTTATCAAAACCATTTTCAATACCAAAATACATAAAAGAGTATATGGTATTTATTTTATTTTAAAAACATTACGGCTTGTTGAGGAAGCCAAAGATCAAATAATACTCGCGGCGACGGAAAAGGTCGTTGTCACCGCGTACGTTAAAAAAAACATTCCTTTTTGTCATTTAGTAAAACGCTTCGTAGAAAAAGATTCCTTTTATATAAAAGTAAAGTCAAAGGGGTTTATACACCGTATAAAAGAAAGTTGTGTATAAAACGAAATATGCCTCAATGAAAGGAGATTGAGACGAAGTCCCTTACCTCGGGTCCGACTTGACTCCATCGTTCATTAACATCCTGAATAATAAACTTGAGTTAATTTATACTTGATTAAGAACCTTTTTAAAGTTCATTATTACTTTTATACCACTTATTTCCATGTTATAAACATTATGTAACCATTTAAGTTAATAATGTTTGTTTTGTCAATATTTGGTTCTTAAGTCGAAAGTTGACTTCTTACAATTACATGTTGTTCGTGTGGTCAAAAGTTCTTTATATCCAGAATGAAATTCCTGATTTGGATATCATATATATCATATATATCCAGCATATACATGTATTAATAATATTACATAATCATTTAGAGGTAAGAAATGAAATGCACCGTTCATGGAGACGGTAAGTCGTACGTACGCATGAACGCTACTTTCATTTCTTTGTCATATTAGTGGAATTAAAACTAAATGAGAGGTATGTATATTTTAATTCCAGAATTATATTCATCATTTAGATATATCATTAATTATATATATACATTATATACATGTAATTTTAATAGTACATTACATTTGGGGATAAGAAATGAAATTCACCGTTCATGGAGACGGTAAGCCGTACGTACGCATGAACGCTACTTTCATTGCTATCTCATACTTTAATGGAAAGAAATAATAATGATATAGAGGTATATTATAATTCCAGTATAACATCATATATAATAACTTTAAACCCATCCTTTACACGTCCCACATATGGTATTAACGAATCACATCACTTTGAGGGGGCGGTAGTCCACACTTCCTTAAATGAAGATATCATGTTTACCCATAATGGAAACCATAAAGGTATGCCAAAAATGAAAAATACAGAAGCTTAAATAAAACATAAACATATTATACATCATATATAAAAATAGTGACATCATAATGGCCACCCTTGAAGGTGTTAAATGAGTATTGAACAATCATCGTTTCGGGAGGCAGAATTTCGCCATCCACGGAAACCGTATGTTATTTAACCATTTGATGTAGTTGTGTGAGAGTGTAGCTCAAATAAATATTATAACAACATCCCAGTATATTGAAGATACTGGTGTTTTTACAAAAGAAGTAAATAAAAAGAGTTTAGAGGGTTGGAGAAGCAAAATAAAACAAATGAACAAGAGAGAATGAATTACCTTTAAAAGTGTAACTCCTTTTTGATTTGAGCCTAAAGGCTTCCTTTGAAAGGATTCTGCCCAAATGTAATCCTCTAGGATGAGTAGAGGGATGTGGAGAGAGTAATTGGGCAGGGGTTGGCCGAGCCAAAGGCTTTAGAAGTGTGTGAGAAGAGGTAGAGGTGGGGGCCTTTTATAAGAGGAGAGGAGGGGAACTTTTGGAAAATAAAGAAATATTACTTTATTTGAAAATGTGTTTCGGTTTTAAAAGGTCCCACATTGATATAATTAGTGGATAAGGTGATAAGGGTTCGAAATCAACTCATCCAATTGGTTTTGGCCATGTGTAGGTGTTATATTTTTCATTATCTTTCCATTTTAGTTAAATCGTCAAATAATGATGTCATCGCTGCATCATTATTATGTCATATATAATTTAATTTATTTAATGTCTAAAAATTATAAAAAAACTACTATGATGTAGGAAATCTTTTTATCTTTCCAATGACTATTTCTAATCAAAATATGGACTTGTATAACCCCACTAAAAAATTATTTTAGTAAAACAATTTATGTTAGTGTCATTTTCACTTTAACATTAAATAAAAATATATTAATATCATTTTCCAACTAAAGTGGCTCCATGGGGTCCCCAAGTTGGCCCATGGCTTGTCTTGGTCGGCCATGACTCACCCAATGGGTGTAGGACAAGTGTAATGGTGTTTTCACATTCTTATAATACCATTTTTACCTTAAACTACACTAATTACCTCTAATCGCGATTAATGAAAAAAATTACTATTCACCAAAAAATTATGTTAATCTCATTGAACCACATTTTACTTCTTAATGACAACCATGTATGTCGGATTTTCAAAATTCAATACACATTAGTGGTTAACTTTCATTTAACTGAAAAATCAGTTTGCTTGATTACCACTTAGTGGTTTCACTATTCATCAAAAATTGAAGTTTTTCAGAAAATTACAAAAAATTCACCCTAAGCTATATTTGATATTCCGAATTCAAAAATGAAGTCCATTTTACAAAATTAAAAACATATAAGTCAAATTAATTAATTTAATAATTAATTCCCGCTGTCATGACAAATAGCGTGTTTTTGTGAAACAATAAGTATCAAAAGAGTGACACCAGTTTAAGTCCAATTTCAAAGTGAAATTGATTCCAATGACCACCATTGGATTAACTGGTAAAAATATTTTCTAATTTCTCTTTAAAACCAATTAAAATAATAATCTAATCATATAAATAATTTAGATTAAAAAGAGGTTTTGAATTAAAATACAACATTTTACACTATTCATAAAAAAAATGAACTTTATCAGAAAGGTACCAAAAATTTACACAAAGTAAATTTTGATGTCCTGATTCTAAAGAAGAGTCATATTTGGTCCAAAAGAATGTATAAGAGTTATCAAAACTATATTTAATGACGGTTCTCCATCAAAAGGTGATAAGTGGACCTTTCGTGAAAATTAGGGTATAAATGCCCTAAAATTGAACTCTTTCCGTATTTTAAGCCTTTATCTTTTATTGGGTAAATGTATAAACATTTAAAAACATATATAATCATATTTTAGTTATTTATATCCATTCCCGCCAGTACAACGGCTACTCGTTAACTAACATATAAAATAATATTATTTTTTTAATAGTGTGCTACGTAAGTTTCAAAGAAACTCATCGTTGCGTATCGGGTACGCTATCGAACATAGCAACCCCTTTAAAATAAAATTAATATTTAATTCGTAAATATTAATAAATATGAAAATTATTTATTCTTTATTTACCTGGGATGTTACATCCTTCCCCCCTTTTGGGAATTGCGTCCTCGCAATTTTATTCACTTATCAAAATAAGTGGGGGTATTTATCCCTCATAGCATTTTCAAATTCCCACGTTGCCTCTTCAATCACATGGTTTTTCCACAAAACCTTTACCTGATGAATCACCTTATTCCGTAACACCTGCTCCCTATGGTCAAGAATCTGGACCGGTTGTTCCTCATAAGATAAGTTCTCTTCCAGCCGAACTACCTCTGGACTCAAAACATGAGATGGATCTGGCATATATTTTCTCAACATTGAAACATGAAAAACATTGTGTACCTGAGATAAACTCGGAGGTAAAGCCACTCGGTATGCAACTGATCCAACTTTCTCCAGAATTTCATATGGTCCAATAAACCTTGGACTCAACTTTCCTTTCTTACCAAATCTCATCACACTTTTCCAAGGAGAAACCTTGAGAAAAACATGATCACCTACCTCGAAAGATAGATCCTTCCTCCGGTTATCCGCATAACTCTTCTGCCTGCTCTGAGCTATTCTCATGTGTTTCTGAATCAACTGAACTTTTTCTGCCAACTCTTCTACCAATTCTGGTCCCATCAGCTTCCTTTCACCCACTTAATTCCAAAATGCTGGAGTTCGACACCGCTTCCCATATGGCGCCATCTGTATACTGGAATGAAAACTGTTATTATAAGAAAACTCAACCAAATAAAGATGTTGGTCCCAACTTCCCTGATAATCCATCGAACAAGCTCGTAGCATATCCTCCAAGGTCTTAATTGTTCGTTCTAACTGCCCATCTGATTGAGGATGAAAAGCTGTACTAAAATTTAATTCAGTACCCAACGACTTCTAACGGCCTTTCCAAAAGTTAGAAGTAAATCTGGGATCACGATCCGATACAATGGAGAGAGGAACTCCATGTAACCTGACTATCTCTTTAAGATACAAACGGGAAAGTTGATCTAGAGAGAAAGTATCTCGTATAGAAAGGAAAAGAGCAGATTTAGTCAAGCAATCAACAATAACCCAGATTGCATTATTACCTCGAGATGTCTTCGGTAATCCCACAACAAAGTCCATGGATATGTTTTCCCATTTCCACTATGGCACTGGTAAAGGCTGAAGCATCCCTTTCGGTAACTGTCGCTCTGCTTTAACCTGTTGACATGTCAAACACTTCACAGTAAAATCATCTTTGTCTCTTTTCATTCCATCCCACCAGTAATACTCCCGCAGATCTCTGTACATCTTAGTACTGCCAGGATGAACTGAAAACGGGAAACTATGAGCCTTACATAACAACTCATTCTTCAACTGTGAATTACAAGGCACACACAATCTCTTCCCAAATCTCAAAACACAATCATTATCAATGTTGAATTCAGGCAACTTACCTTTCTGAACCAGCTCTACCTTTTTCTGCAACTCACTGTCTTGCTTCTGTGCTTGCTTGATCATCTTCCTTACAGTTACGAGCAATATGACCAGACTTACCACACCGAAAGAACTTACCAGACTTGGATAAACATTCTCTAGGATGCATTTTACCACACTTCTCACTGGATGGATATTTGGTTTTCTTACCTCCTTGCTTCTTTGATGAATTCTTCCCCTTTTCTTGCCAACTAGACCTCTTATTCTGTTGTTTGTCATAGAACACCTGATCATCGGCAAAATCCATTTCCACATTCCCAGCACATCGAACAAGCTTTTCATAACTTTTGAACTCACGAGAAGCTAAAGCCCTTCGATACTTTGGCTTTAACCCTGAGTAAAAACGGTTTATTTTACTATCCAGATCTCGTATGAAGTTTGGAGCAAACCTTGCCAATCGAGTGAACTTTTCTTCATAAGCAGCCACTGAATCATCCTCCTGCCTCAATTCTAGGAACTGTTTTTCCATCCTAAGACGAACCACCTTAGGAAAATATTTTTCAAGAATCATACCTTTGAATTCGTCCCAGTGAATATCCTCAATCTCATCATTATCCCTTATATTTTTCACCATCGACCACCACTGACCAGATTCACCTTCAAAACGGTAAACAACAAGACTAACCTTTTGATGTTCTGAACACCCCATGACATCAAAAATCTTCACCAGTGCTTTAATCCACCCTTCAGCTTTCACAGGGTCAGATGATCCTCTGAATGATGGGGGATGTTGCCTCATGAAATGTTCCACTACTGACATGTTCCTCTGCGGTTGATCTGGATGATCTCGTGCATGAATACCGCCACCATTTATAGCCTGAGTCAACTGTGCCATCACTGCAACAAACTGTTCAGTTCCGATTCCGACCATCTCAGGTTGCTGATTTGGAAGGTTATCTTCCTCCTGATGTCGTCCCAACATAGCTGCTTTGTTTCCTCTGCGGAAAACCATTCTGAACACAGAAATATATTAGGCGAAGCAACATGGTAATCCGTAAATGCTATATCATTTCAATCATATTATAATTTAACACTTTTCTAACTCCTAAAGTTGTCTAAACCGACCTCTGATACCAACTATAAGGCCCCAGCCTTAAACCTTACTTAATATTGAATTAAAAGAATAATTCACGTTGAGGATCTTTTCAGGTTTAGAGTTTTAGAGAATTAGAACATAACTATTACATATCAAAAGATTACAAAGTAGTCACATATACTAAGTTTCCATAATAAAAAAAAAATCTTGAAAAAAACATGTCTAGTTCCATGTTTTATATAGCATGACATTCCCTTGATCCCATCCTTGACCTTATTCTACATTAAGTCCTGTGAAAAACATTTCAAAAAAACTTGGGGTGAGCATAAAAAGCTCAGTAATGGATACACAAATAATGAAAACTGTTAGTTTTTCAAAATCAAGTAAACCATGTATACTCTATCAAAGTAATACCTTCACCTTAATGAAGGAGTAAAAACTATTCACAGAATAAAGTATCATTACTTACCTTTTTGTAACCAAAGTATTACCATAAAACCCATATAAAGAACACATAACATATATAAAGGTAACTTGGGACATAAACATACTTAAGTGGAATAACCATACGGTCGACTTCCACACATATCACTTAATGGAATAGCCATACGGCCAATTTCCATACATACTTAATGGAATAGCCATACGGCCGACTTCCATACCCAATGCATTGGAGGTTATAACGTAACCACCCGTCCTTGTATTCACGGCACCACCCTTCATATGGTTTATAACGTAACCACCCGTTAAAATGTCCAAGTACCAATATAAAATCATAAAACATAAAACCAATATAAAGGAATGATAACATTTCCACATTTCAATCAAAATATATCATAATAGAATCCTTTATCAAAACCATTTTCAATACCAAAATACATAAAAGAGTATATGGTATTTATTTTATTTTAAAAACATTACGGCTTGTTGAGGAAGCCAAAGATCAAATAATACTCGCGGCGGCGGAAAAGGCCGTTGTCACCGCGTACGTTAAAAAAACATTCCTTTTTGTCGTTTAGTAAAACGCTTCGTAGAAAAAGATTCCTTTTGTATAAAAGTAAAGTCAAAGGGGTTTATACACCGTATAAAAGAAAGTTGTGTATAAAACGAAATATGCCTCAATGAAAGGAGATTGAGACGAAGTCCGTTACCTCGGGTCCGACTTGACTCGATCGTTCTTTAACGTCCTGAATAATAAACTTGAGTTAATTTATACTTTATTAAGAACCTTTTTAAAGTTCATTATTCCTTTTATATCACTTATTTCCATGTTATAAACATTATGTAACCATTTAAGTTAATAATGTTTGTTTTGTCAATATTTGGTTCTTAAGTCGAAAGTTGACTTCTTACAATTACATGTTGTTCGTGTGGTCAAAAGTTCTTTATATCCAGAATGAAATTACTTATTTGGATATCATATATATCATATATATCCAGCATATACATGTATTTATAATATTACATAATCATTTAGAGTTAAGAAATGAAATGCACCGTTCATGGAGACGGTAAGCCGTACGTACGCATGAACGCTACTTTCATTTCTTTGTCATATTAGTGGAATTAAAACTAAATGAGAGGTATGTATATTTTAATTCTAGAATTATATTCATAATTTATATATATCATTAATTATATATATACATTATATACATGTAATTTTAATAGTACATTACATTTGGGGATAAGAAATGAAATGCACCGTTCATGGAGACGGTAAGCCGTACGCACGCATGAATGCTACTTTCATTTCTATCTCATACTTTAATGGAAAGAAATAATAATGATATAGAGGTATATTATAATTCCAGTATAACATCATATATAATAACTTTAAATCCATCCTTTACATGTCCCACATATGGTATTAACGAATCACATCACTTTGAGGGGGCGGTAGTCCGCACTTCCTTAAATGAAGATATCGTGTTTACCCATAATGGAAACCATAAAGGTATGCCAAAAATGAAAAATACAGAAGCTTAAATAAAACATAAACATATTATATATCATATATAAAAATAGTGACATCATAATGGCCACCCTTGAAGGTGTTAAATGAGTATTGAACAATCATCGTTTCGGGATGCAGAATTTCGCCATCCACGGAAACCGTATGTTCTTTAACCATTTGATGTAGTTGTGTGAGAGTGTAGCTCAAATAAATATTATAACAACATCCAAGTATATTTAAGATACTGGTGTTGTTACAAAATAAGTAAATAAAAAGAGTTTAGAGGGTTGGAGAAGCAAAATAAAACAAATGAACAAGAGAGAATGAATTACCTTTAAAAGTGTAACTCCCTTTTGATTTGAGCCTAAAGGCTTCCTTTGAAAGGATTCTGCCCAAATGGAATCCTCTAGGATGAGGAGAGGGATGTGGAGAGAGTAATTGGTCAGGTTTTGGCCGAGCCAAAGGCTTGAGAAGTGTGTGAAAAGAGGTAGAGGTGGGGGCCTTTTATAAGAGGAAAGGAGGGGCACTTTTAGAAAATAAATAAATATTACTTTATTTGAAAATGTGTTTCGGTTTTAAAAGGTCCCACATTGATATAATTCGTCGATAAGGTGATAAGGGTTCGAAATCCACTCATCCAATTGGTTTTGGCCATGTGTAGGTGTTATATTTTTCATTATCTTTCCATTTTAGTTAAATCGTCAAATAATGATGTCATCGCTGCATCATTATTATGTCATATATAATTTAATTTATTTAATGTCTAAAAATTATCAAACAAATACTATGATGTAGGAAATCTTTTTATCTTTCCAATGACTATTTATAATAAAAATATTAACTTGTATAACCCCACTCAAAAATTATTTTAGTAAAACAATTTATGTTAGGGTCATTTTCACTTTAACATTAAATAAAAATATATTAATGTCATTTTCCAACTAAAGTGGCTCCATGGGGTCCCCAAGTTGGCCCATGGCTTGTCTTGGTCGGCCATGACTCACCCAATGGGTGTAGGACAAGTGTCATGGTGTTTTCACATTCTTATAATACCATTTTTACCTTAAACTACACTAATTACCTCTAATCGCGATTAATGAAAAAAATTACTATTCACCAAAAAATTATTTTAATCTCATTGAACCAAATTTTACTTCTTAATGACAACCATGTATGTCGGATTTTCAAAATTCAATACACATTAGTGGTTAACTTTCATTTAACTGAAAAATCCGTTTGCTTGATTACCACTTAGTGGTTTCACTATTCATCAAAAATTGAAGTTTTTCAGAAAATTACCAAAAATTCACCCTAAGCTATATTTGATATTCCGAATTCAAAAATGAAGTCCATTTTACAAAATTCAAAACATATAAGTCAAATTAATTAATTTAATAATTAATTCCCGCTGTCATGACAAATAGCGTGTTTTTGTGAAACAATAAGTATCAAAAGATTGACACCAGTTTAAGTCCAATTTCAAAGTGAAATTGATTCCAATGACCACCATTGGATTAACTGGTAAAAATATTTTCTAATTTCACTTTAAAACAAATTAAAATAATAATCTAATCATATAAATAATTTAGATTAAAAAGAGGTTTTGAATTAAAATACAACATTTTACACTATTCATAAAAAAAATGAACTTTATCAGAAAGGTACCAAAAATTTACACAAAGTAAATTTTGATGTCCTGATTCTAAAGAAGAGTCATATTTGGTCCAAAAGAATGTATAAGAGTTATCAAAACTATATTTAATGACGGTTCTCCGTCAAAAGGTGATAAGTGGATCTTTCGTGAAAATTAGGGTATAAATGCCCTAAAATTGAACTCTTTCTGTATTTTAAGCCTTTATCTTTTATTGGGTAAATGTATAAACATTTAAAAACATATATAATCATATTTTAGTTATTTATATCCATTCCCCCCAGTACAACGGCTACTCGTTAACTAACATTTAAAATAATATTATTTTATTAATAGTGTGCTACGTAAGTTTCAAAGAAACTCATCGTTGCGTATCGGGTACGCTATCGAACATAGCAACCCCTTTAAAATAAAATTAATATTTAATTCGTAAATATTAATAAATATGAAAATTATTTATTCTTTATTTACCTGGGATGTTACAGGTTTCACATAAATTTTATGTTTAATAATAATTTACAATGAATGATGAAATATTTTTCATTTTAATTTCTTTTTTTTCATGAGGTCTTTAATGTCAAAATAACTGAATAGATCTTAAAATGACTTTAATGGTAGTTTATGTTAATTAAAATATTATTAATTGATTTAAAAATTATAAAAATACTTAAATAGGACAAGGGGTAATATATTTTCTAAAATTTAATATATTTAACTTTCATAATATAATTATTATCTTATATATAAATTTATATCCCTTTAGTATTTAAAAAGTTGTTACCATGGTTAAGGTTAAAATTTGTTAATGAAGGGGTTTAACCCAAAGATATAGTTTAAAATGACACATAAACATATAAAAATATTATTGGTTGAAAGGATTTAAAACTTACCCAATATTATCTTAGTATTTTTAGAATTTTTTTTTATTTTCAAATGAAAAATAATTTATTATATTTAAATCATTTAAGTAATTTTCTAGTGTGTCATTTCCTTTACAGTAAAAGGACCCCACATATCCTCTACTATTCACACCACCTTGAGCCACATAGATCACCCAAAACCTTCCAAATACTATTATTAACTTATAATTATTATAATGGTTCTATTATTTTCAAAATATCATCCATAGTGTCCTTAAGGAGACATCCAAAGGATGTTCTTCAAAGAACATGTAATAATATCAATAGAGTATTTTCATATTACTTCTTCCTATACCTCTTTAAAATTTATAAAAATACTCCAATATAATAACATCAGTATCCCCAATATATTTACATTTTACTATATTAATGAAATAACATTATAAATATCATTTTCCATCCTATGGGGATTGAAAACATTGCTCGTGTGTACATGTAGACTACCACTTCCACAAAGTGATGTGTTTTGTTTTTCATCACCACCTCATAAGGATATTTATTATTATTGATTTAATAAATGTATATTATATTCATGAAATAATTTTTCTTACTTAAATATAATATATTACTTACCATTTTACCCTTACACATGTTAATAAACTATAATTTTTCTCATGCATAGAAATGGAATACGATCTCCATGAAATGACGTGATTCGTTTTTCACAGCCACCTTTCATGGGAGATTATAAAATTTTATTTGATATATAAAAATAATAATTATTTAAGTATTATTACTCAAGATATGATGAAAAAATTAAACCTTTTACCATGGCCAACACACAAAATTCATGATGAAGTTATAAACTGAATGTCCTCAAAATACCAAATGTGGACTTAGCCGATTAAGTAATTAATTATGTATTTGAAATAAATGAAATAAATAATTTAATGATAAGGTATTAAACCTTAATTAGTTTATTATGAAATTAAATAATAAATATAAGTTCATTATACATAATTTGAAGAATATATGTGGCAATTTAGGAGACATGGTAAGGTATTTATAGTCTCAATTTCCTTTCATTGAGATTTAAGCTATTTTAACCACAAACTATATTTTTTGGTGTATAAACTACCTTCTATATATATTTTATCGTTAAATTATGAAGCTAAAATCTATAAAAATACATTACAAGTTCTTTCCTTCAATTATTCAATTGTTCAAAATTTATCATGTTCTAAGGGACACCTTACCATAAAACCTCATTTTAAATGTTTTAAAGATTTAATTTCAAAATCCTTTTCATTCATTTACATATTATTAAAAAAAATTGATTTATTTATATTAAAATTGCTATATTATAAATTAAATTTTATGTGTTTTTTAATTTCTGTAAAAGTTTTTCAAAAAGAATCTTTTTACGTGTTTTATATGGGATGTTTTGACTATATTTAGAAAATGAGTGTTATATTTTAATATATATAATGTTGATGGATTTTACCACCACCAAAAACATTATTTTATATTTTTATTAATTTATATTATTCCATGTTTTATTCAATTAAAAATTCATTCCATTTATTATGGGAATTTTAGTTTTGGAATTTTAGTTTTAATGGAAAGGGATATAATAATATATTAAAATATTTTGGTTATGGGTTCAAAAGTATAATTTTAAGAGTTTGATTATGGAAATAAAAGATTTTATGTTTTTTATATATGTTATGGTTCCTTATCATATATTTTTTATTATGACATGTGGGCAATATATATCTCTCCAATGCTTTGGGTAATGACTATGTTGTTTGAAGAATTATGTTCGAATTACCCCTACTTGGTTATTTTATTTATAGGGTTGTTATAAGAGTTATATGAAAATGATATCGTAAGTTACAAAAAATTAATTTCTTTGTTTTAAAATTATATTTCATGGAAATCTTTTGATTTCAAAAAATAAGTTACTATATTTTGTTTTAAGGAATGATTATTCCATATAAGGGTAAAATATATAATTTTAAGAAAATTGTTTCCTGAGTTCACTTTTTATCTAAAAAAAACTAGTGGTTGTTATTTTTTAATTATGTTTTCTTATAAAATGTGTTACGAAAAATTTTGGGTTGTAAAACTAATTTTGCGTGTAAGTAAATTTTTGTTTGGGTTCGTGTTTTATTATGTTGAATTAAAACTCCCTTATATGATCTCACTATTTTTAAATTTATTAATGATTTTCTTTTATTTTAATACACATAATTTTGAGGATCCTTTTATACAAATACCAAATTTTTATATATTTTTAATAGGTCTTAAGGAAGAATAGAAACATTAATAAAGGAAATGTTCTAGATATGTGAGTTACCATAAACGAAAAAAATGTGTATTTATAAAAAACATTTGTTGGAAAAAATGGATACTTTGTAGAAATTTAAACTTTGTTATGTAAGAGTTCATTCTAATTCTCTGAAAAATAAACAAAAAATGTCCTAAATTATAAAAGTGATCCAATATTTCTTTTTTATTTTTTATATTTTAGATTTCCAAAATTGGGCCATGTTTATCAGTATCCAATAAAAAATTATAAAGATTATTTTTTTAGTACTAGATTTGAGAGTGATGGATTGGGAATGTTATATAAATATCCAAGGCCTAAAATATTGAATAATCATATGTTATATTTGAATAAAAATGAAAAAAAGTGTTTTCACATGAGGATACTAAAAATTATGAAGTGACATTTATAAGTAGTGACTTGAAAATTAAAGATAAATGTGAGATATGTGAGAAAACTAGGCATAGTAAACTTTTTATGAATATCCTATAAACCCATGAAGAGTAATTTATGAATTTAGAAAAAATAAAAGTTAATGTTACCTTTAAAAATGAGGTGAATAAGAATAATCTACATGAGGATTCAATTCATGGGAGGAAAATAAGTGCACAATCTATGAATATTGTCAATAAATAAGAAAACACATTCCATGATAGATTGGAAAGAATAAAATGGAAAATATACGAGGAAGCTCTCACCTTGAATTTATAATCTAAATAAATAAATATCCCAATCCTTATTCCCTATTATTATATGTAACTTGAGCCAACATGTTGATAATTAAGGGAGATGGACGAGTGATTTCATCCAAAGAAAAAATGATGATTTTTCATTGAAGTTACAAAATATAATTCTCCATTATAAAGATAAAATAAGTAAATCTCTTTATAGGGATATTACATGATCATAATATATCATAATATAAACTTTATGTACTTCTAAAATATCTAGACATCTTGAAATAAAATAATGGTTTGTGGTTTAAAAACACAATTTAATCGCATGTTAATAATTGTATTTAATGTATTTATATAGGTGAGTCTTGATTGATAATAATATGATAAAAATGGGGATTTATATTAATTTCAATTAAATTTATTAGATAGTTTGTTTAAGTTAATATAGTTTAATCATTTTTCATACTAAATATGTTTGAAATAAACCCAAAAATGGGATTATGAGCATGGTATTCCATGTATTGATTTTTATAGAAAACATTAATCACCTTGGTTATACACTATTTTTTTCTACACTAGGTTATCCCATATATACCTATAGTTGTCTTACTAAAATTTCTCTACTAATAGAATCATGTTATATCATTATTCTCTCAAAATAATGAATAATGTTATTTAACTCTAAAAAAGGTAGAAGATTAACCTATTTTGAGAATTTTTGAAAGGAAAAATTGAGGTGGAAATTCTGACACATTTATGTTATATTTATTATTAATAAGCGGTAGAAAAAAAAGAATAAAATTAATAGAATTTTCATATTAATATATTGAGATGTTTGGTGGTATTGAAAGAAAATCCGAAGGGAGATATTTTTATTCCCATTTGATGAGTTTCATTTTTCTCAATAAGATATTGTATTTTTAGATGTCAATATGAGTTGAGTTTTTGATCTCCAATAAATAATATTATTGTATAAGTTTATTTTATGCTACTCATTTGAGGTGTTACTATTTGTAATAATAGAGATGATTTTATATTGGATTTATTGCTTGATAGGGCATGAAAGTTTATTTTTAATTAATTGTAATTCTTTTTTATAACCCTGACATGTTCTTATGATATTTGGAGAATGAAACCTTTTTATGAAAAATAAATAATTGATGATAAATCATCTTTTGATTATTTTATATTGATATTAGAATTTCTAAATGAATATGTTTTGAATTAATTATTTGAATTTTAGAAATATGATTTTAAGAATATTTTTTTGATGAATATCATAAATTTTTTGATATATGAAGATGGTTTCTTTTGAGATTATGAGAATAGTTTCTGAAAAATCATAGATTAGGATACTTTGATAAGGGTATAGTACACCTTATGGAACATATAACACTTTTTTTTACAAAGTGTTTATGAATTTTATTTTACCAAAATATTTAGGTCCCCATTGACCATCCAATGGACCCTACCATCAAACACATGATAAAGAGACTTATCAACAATTGTTCGGCCACATGAGGAGAAAGGTAGAAGCTTGTTCACTGATAGGAAAGTGAGTGCACACATAGTTCATGGGGGAACACATAGAGAATATATATGGGATTCTAGAAGCACCTCAAATTGAGGTGGTGTAGTGTTTGTAGGAGTGGCTGAGGGTGTTCCAAGAGCCAAACCCTATGCCACATCTGAGTGGATCATGTAGAATTTATGATTATAAAATATCATATAGGAAAACTATAAATACAATGTGGGATTATTCTAGAGATCAACTGCTATTTATCCATCAGTAAATTTATATACAAAACTAGGTTCAACCATATGCCCTCCTCTCATCTTTATCTTCCTCCCTAAAACTTAAATTTATAGAGTCTATACTATTATACTTTTCCTTAATTTACACCTCCTCTATATTGATCCATCATCTGTAGATCATTCCAAACATCTTTTGTGATCTAGACAAGTTATCATAACCTCTTCTATGTTTCTTTCATGTGAAAATACATGAACACTGTGAATTTAAAACTAAAACATCAACTTATAATCAATTGATGACTTTATATGATAATGTATCTTAAAAAATGCATATGGTGAGTTTTAAAAAAGTTAATATTCATATAGTTACAATTTCAGGTATATATATTGATTAATAATATAGAAAAAAATATCCCAGTTTCATGTAATAAACCATTAAATTTGTATGATTTTAAACGATACATAGAATGAGAAACACACATTCATGTTATTCTTAAAACTACCATACATGAATTTCTCAATACATATCATGATATATAGTTTTATTGAATGGGTTTATGTTGTAGTAAATAAAAGAGGACATGTAAGGAGTTTAGTCCCTATAAAATGTAATGACGAGATCGATACAAGCATACATGTTGATTTGGGCTACATGTTTACCACGTACTAATAATAAATATGGAGAAGCTATAGTTACATGTAAACCGTGTGAAGATGGATAAGATATCCCAAGAAATTTAGGGTTTTAAAATATTAATATCAATGATATTCTGGGTGAATAAATATAAATTTTAGTATAAATAATAAGAATCCATGGTTATCAATAAACAATTTGTGGAAGGATAAATACTCATGGACTTTGGGAATTAAAATGTGTTTCCAATTGTATAGAAAATTATTGGAGTTAAAATGAAGGGTTTACTTGATTTATAATGAGTTAAAATAATGAAAATACTTATAAAAGTTAAATGAGATATTATATATATAATATTGTTGTGTATATATTCATGCATGCATGCTGAATAAATGTGTGATGAAAAGTATTTAAATCTTGAAAATGGGTGTTCTCGATAATATTTTTGAAGATTTTGAAAAGAATTGAGAAGATTGATACATTAAATTATTTATGGAATAATGTGATCCATAAATATAAGATATATAAGAGGAATAAAATTCCTATAAGACTATTTATTCTATTATTTTGAGATTATATAGACCAGGTTGAATCTAGAGTGAGTTTAGAGACTAATATTTTTATGTATAAAACTATTGAAGTTCTTCAAGATATCTTCCCCAAGCCAAGTGATCCATTTATATTGTATAGGAATATAATATAAAGAAGGTGGTTTATATTAAATTAAATAAAAAAATTAAAAATCTTGAAGTTGAGATATATAATCAACTACTTCAAAGAATACTAGTATGATAGCTCGAACCCACACTCCTAGATTTTATGTAATAACACATAATTTACATACTATCTTCTATACCAACTATAAAATTTCATACATAAATATAATATAATTATATGACATAAAGAAAATATTTTATTACATATATTCCCAATACATTTTTGGTTTATAGGTTTATAAAATTAGGAAAAAACATGAACTAGAAAACCCCATGTATTTCTCAACTAATAGATATTTTTTCCACCATATAAGAAAATATAAAATCTATAAGGACTATTTAAAATCTAACAAAAGTTTATTACACAAGATATCCTTTTATAAATATGATGTGTAATTATTTCCTAATTAACTTGGGGAAATTAAAACATAATAAGGGGTGGGATCAAGGAATTAGTAATTGAAACATATAACTGAAGCAATTAAAAACATAAGTAGGATATACATAATTTGGAAGGAATAAATAACCTAAATAATTACATAATAAAATGAGATCGAGACCATTCTATATCCATGAAAATAAATTAAAACATGAATATTAATAATTAATGATCTTATACCAATTGAATGCATAATTTCAGAAATAAAAAAAGTCATGTCAAGGTCTTATTACAATACATTATCCTCTTATTAAAAGTGGTATACACCAAAATATAACTTTATTTGTCTCATGAGACATTTCGATACATCAAGGGGATGTATAGTTTCATTTCCCTCCCATCACCTGATTATGGCCATTGCTTTCACCATAAGGGTCAAAAATACTTTTTATACCATTCCATAATGATCTTCTTTCTAAATAAAAACATGTATATATATATACTAAAATATATATTATATTAATACACAATAAAACTATGTTAGTAGTAAATAATCATAAAAAACATCAATACCTATCACCGTCTTAATAAAATGGACAACATGACCATAACCCATCAAGATAAAGAATGTGGGTGGTCAAACAACACATAGTTTACTTGAAAATAATCATCTTTTTTGGAATAAAAAAATACAGGACACTAATACTTTTCCCTATGTAAATAAGTAAATGTTATTTCTCATTGAACATCTTCAAAAATAAGTTTTTAAAATGAGATGTTTACATTTTATAGGCTAATTAGTATACAGTTAGGTCAATGATGGAATAACCTAATCGTAATACATCCATTGAAAAAAATTGGATGGTTTCAAAAGAACATTTCCATAGTCCAATAAAGGAAACTTAGGAGGGTTTTTACATAAATTAAAAAAACCCTTGAAAAAAGGGTTATTTGAATGGTATCACAGAAGAAGGGATCAAGAATAAAATTGTTTGATAGTATGAGTTCAATAATCTAAATGATAAAATATATATTAGAGGATAAATAATGAAACATAAATGATATATATATAAATACTTTATAAAATTATAAGGTAAATATAAGTGAAAAATAAAAATATATTTTGAAAACATTTTTTATATTGAAGTAAAATAAAAATTTATATATAAATTTCAAAGTTAAATTTTGATAAAGTGATGTAAAATTCTTTAAAAACCTTTACATTTAAAAATAACCCCCAATAATAGATCCTTGAAAATACATGAAGTTTATTTTGGGAAAATGAGGAGAGTAACACAAAACATGTGAATGTGAAAGGAAAGACCCTTTAAATATCTTGAAAAATACCTTTGATTAAAAATCACACTGTGAGAAGGATAAAAAACATTCATTTCTATTCAATCATTATGTTCCCAAATAGAATTATAAAATTACATATAATATAACATTAGGTAGGTATCACCCAAGCATGGAAAAAATAAAAGTTCAAGATGAATCATTATAACTTAAAGAAAGAATATTTGAGTTATCCATATCCCTTACAGAAAAAATACTCCAGAAAAAATGAAACATTTGAAAAAGGATTTATATGGAAAAAATTTAAATAATGAGATAATAAAACATAATAAAATAAAATGGTAAAATATTACCAACTTATATGAAATAATTTCAAGAAAACAAACATAAATCATTAAAAAAAAGTCGATTTACAAAAATCCTTACTACTAATGAAATACCGAATCTATAAACACTTGAATAAGGGAACATGATTTTGAGAGTAAGTCCCATTAAATAAAAATACTATGATAAGAACATATCCATGGTTATCAAATACAACATATA
This sequence comes from Viscum album, assembly GCA_963277665.1. NCBI lineage: Eukaryota > Viridiplantae > Streptophyta > Magnoliopsida > Santalales > Viscaceae > Viscum > Viscum album. Next base: position 145,541,408 of record OY728141.1, read on the forward strand.
AATAAATAATGGTTCATAGAATGTGTTATGTCTTAAAGAATTAGAATTGAGACCAAGAAAACCCTTACGACATTAGAAACTTTTGAATCAAAACTCATTGAAAAATAGGGATTGCAATTGAATTGAAAATAAAATTATTAAAATATAATTCATGATATAATATATGAAATAGGAAGTATATGTACCACATAAATTAAATTATGTTCATAATACCATATATATCTCAAAGAGAGGAATTTTGAGACAAAAACCATTACCTTGGTCCCGATTCATTTATCAATTGTACCAAATAACATAAAACATAAAATTAAGTTCAATAAATACACTCCCAAGAACTTTATTCATAAATATAACCATTTATATTCTCCATTATTAATCATAATCTACATATATATTAGTTATTGTTTTACTTATTTTCAATAATAGGTGTGTGTATTCTTTATCGCTTTGAACTAGTTTCATAAAAATAGTGTTAGTAATCATTATTATTACAAAGTTAATCATTCAGATATAATAAAAGGAATTAGAATAGATGTTACATGATAGTTATAAAGGCTATAATTTCATTTCATAGTGTTTTTTGTAACAAACCGTGAAGATTAAATCGATGATGATCATGTTTTGATGATTCTTAAAGAAAGAATGTTGTTTTCTTAATGAAAGAGTTTAATATTGATATAACCTTAAAAAACAAAATAAAAATAATTATTTAAATATTTATATCATATAAAAATACTAAATAAGTTCTCATATTAATCCATGATATAAATTAATAGTATTGTTCAAGAAGGTGGTTAAACCAACCCAAACACGAACCTACCACGATTAATAAATGATTATGAAGTTGTTTGGTTGTAATATCATTATTAAAAAATAATGATAATATTATTTAGTATTTAACAGTGTGATATATCAGAATTTTAAATAATTATAATGAGAATATAATTTATTTAAATTCATTACTTAGAAATAAAGGATAATTTTCCTGTTAATTCACTCATTTTAAACGATTAAATTAACGATAATAGTTTGTTGATATTATCATTAATAGGTTCCAAAATTTTACACACTACATCATTAATGATATCTTAAAAATAATATTTATACTTTAATACCATCCTCACCTCCATACATATAAGGTGATGATGAAAAGAAAAACTGAAATCAATTGTTCCATGGAGGTGATAGTCCACACATACACATGGTTTGATTTTGTTTTCTATAGAATGAGAGAAAGAAGTAAAATTGTTTATTTATTAAGAATAATAAAAATTATATTAATATCATAATTATTTATTAATTTTTTTTACCAAAATTTTAAGGTGGTTAAGGATAATGATACATGTTACATTACGAAGGTGGTAGTCCACACAATGAACAACTCATATATTCATTTGTTCTTAATTGAAAAAGTAATAGGAGATTAATTGATCTTACCATAGAATAATAAAATTCAGAAAATAACCAATACTAATTTTATTATATAGATATTTGTAAATTAAAATTCCAAATAAAAATATAAAAATTAATAAGATGAGTAAAAAAGATTACTCACATTGAGTACTTTGAGATTTCTTGGGAAGATCGGTTATAAATAGATGGAATAAGCTAATATATTGTGTCCATAAGATTATGAGAGTGAAATAGTATTCCATGTGAATTGAAAGGGTATATTTTATGGAGGAACCCTATTTTTTAGGATTTCTATTGAGGGGTGGTGAAAGGATCCTTTTATTCAATCCATTTACCCATTAAATTATTACTTTTTCTATTTTATCTTTTACCATGGTAACTAATTTTTACCTAAGGTAACATAATATTTATGCCTAAAAAATAAAGTGTCCATTATTACATAATTTAGACCCAATTATAATAACTTTAAAATATATTTATTTTTATTCAATTTATAAATGTGATAATAACGAATTCTAAAAAATTTATAGTGTATTGAAAAAAACATTTTTGAAAATATTACTAATCTTATAAAATATCAAATATGGGTTTTTAAATTAAAAAAAATTAAAATTTTTATTTCACATATAAAATAAATATTTGGTCTTATAAAAATGTTTTATGAATTTAAAATTCAAATTTATAAAATAATATTATCACATAATCCATGTTATTTATAAAAACTATTTTCTTCACTATTCACCTAAAATCATTCTTTTTAGTAAAATACCAAAAATTCATCTTTATATTATATTATTATTATTAATCTAAAAATCATGATCATGTTTTCAAGTAAATTTTTTAAAATTTGATAATTCAATATTTAAATAAAATCCCAAAATATAGTGAAAAACTACTCATATTGGAAAATAAAATTTTAAAATGTTAACTATTCATTATTATTATATAATATCAATTTATAATTAAATTAGTATTAAAAAATTATTTTTATCAAATATATTTTATCATTATCAATCAAAAGTTTCTTGAAATTGAAATTAATTTTGTATAGAAAGGAAATATTTAGAAGAATACTTGTCGAAGTATAAAATGATCATATTAGTCATTTTAGCTATACAAATTTAATTTAGTTCATATTAAAATAAACCATTATTTACTTTATATAAATATTTTATAATTTGTTTACAAATATTTCTTCTTACTAATTCAATACATAGTTTTAATGGGAATACTGAATATTTTTATTTTTATCTAAATATATTACGGTTTCATTTAAGTTTGGCATTGCATGTAGAACAAGCTACCAAACGAATTAAGTTATTTAAAGGAAATAATATATTAAAATATTAGGTTGTTACATTCTCCCCTCTTAAAAAAATTTCATCCTTATAATTTGAATCATAAAATTATAGTAATTTTTACAAGGAAATCAAAATTACCCATACACCCTTATATTCCATTAGGATATGGAAAGATATATATCTATATAAAAAACTATTATAAGAACTTTATAAATAGAGCTAACATATTCCCAATTTCACATACAATTATATTAATGGAAGAAGATCTAAAACCATAAAGAGTAACTACCAACAAACCTTTAAAATGATTTATATGACAACAATACCACAAAGTGTTTTGTTTATAACTCAATATCCAATAGTTTTTTAAAACATAAATGATATAGGGGACTATAAAATATAGAGTAAAAACTCGAAATATTATTTTTTAGAAGTAGTTTAATTGTATTTTCCTTTTTTTAACGGTTTTTATGATTATTTATCTCATTATACCTTGGACTGAGACATTGAATTCTATAATTCAGAACTCTATTATAATTAATGTTTTTCCCTTCTCCATTTACCTTAAACTTGTGATTCGGATGACCTTTATCTCCACACATATATCATTTACCTATCCCTTTAATTTAATTCCCCCATAATTATTCCCACATTTTTTATATATAAGAAATTAAATATTATTTACTTCATCATCTTACTCACTTGATATTTCTTGAGACACAATATTCATATTATTTGGTGTATTTTAGACTTTGACTAAGTTCATATTTTTTATCGTATTTCATGATTGCTGGTTTAGAAAAATTACAAGTTTTCTCACTCCATCTCCCATTCTTACAAGGTGTTCATTGAGGTAATCTTTTCATTGTCCCTCAAATAAATATTTCCTTCTAGTTCCAAGCATTAATAAAACCAAAATGGATGAAATGAGTGAAAAAACATTATCAATATGAGGGAATTATCATATTAAATAACATAAAAGGGTTCAAACTTAATTCTTTTACCCTTATCATTATGTTAGTAAGTAATCACATTAATTTAACATAAATCAATATTAGTTTATCCTAAGTTACTTAAAGTTGGTTTCTATCATGCATGTTAATATAATCCTCAAAATAGAGATCCCAAATTAACATAAACATCCTAAAAATATTCTCAAACCAAAAATCATTGAAATTTCTTTGCTCAAAATCTAACTTATCATTTATCCAGGAAATAATAAATCTATTAATACACACCTTAACTTATGAATCCCTATATTTTAATCAATTTTATCTATGGTCAAATTTTTATTAGGTTGTCTAACCTAAACATATTCAAATCCATCATAATGGATCATAAATATAATGTGAATTAATTAAACATATCCTCTAATAGTTTCAAACCATGTGTGTATTTAGGCCTATTTATCGTGAAATAGGTGATGATCGAGTTAATATCAAATTTTATCTTTTTAGGTATATTACCCTTAGGCACATCTGTGTTAGATCCTACATCCACTGGTATTATCTAGACATGGATATAATTTCTAGGATAACCATGCTATATCTAATATACCAAAACTTCAGGATCTTATCTTTTACATTGAATTATCTATTAGACTTACCCCTAGGGGTTTGACTATAGTTATCTCATATTAATCCCCAGATAACATGTGAATTATTACCTTAACATTAAATCACATTATATCTCAAAGGTTTATCCATATCTTTGAAATTGTGATCAAACCTAACTTATAAACACTTATATTATCCCAAAAAATCATAATTTTCAAAGTTATCTAAACGTATCTCTGATAACAACTATATTACCCCAGATCCAAACGCCTAGATTTGGGGTGAATAACATATACTTTACTTAATGTATTCGATATGAAATATAAGATCCTATAATAAGATATCCCATAATTTCATAGCGTATAGAAAATATTTATTTATATATATTACTAATACCTTTTTGGTTTTGTTCTTTATATAATTTAGATAATAAATAAACTATAAAAAGCCATGTCTTTAAAAAATAAATGATATTTTTCCATTATATAGGAAAATACATAATCCCTAATGAGTATTAGACATCTTTCAAAAATTATTTACACAATCTATCCCATAATACATATCATGTGTAATAATTTTCTTCATAACTTGGGGAAATTTAAGCATAATAAGGGGTGATCACTAATGCATATTAATGGAAACATATAACTAGATATTTCAAAAAATAACCACAGTATATATAATATGGAAGGGAGAAATAATATAACTAATTATATATTCAACTAAAATAGAGAGTATTCTATATTCACAAAAATAAATGAAAACATGGATAACAATAATTATTAATTTTATACTGATGGGATTCCTAATATCAAACATAAAAAACATAATGTCATGGAATTTTCCAAGAAAATATCTTATTATGGGAAGAGGTATACACAAAAAACCAACATGTTTTGTCTCATAAGACCTGTTAATGCATTAAGGGGATATATAATTTTAGGCACAACCCATAAACTTATTAATTACAATGAATTCACCATAAGAGCCAATACGAATTTTTACAGCATTTACTACAGAACCTATTATTGAATAAAATAATGGATATCTATATAAAGAAACAAATAGAATGTAAATACACAATCAACCTTCATTAACAGTCAATAATCATCAGGAAAATCAATAATTTTAAACTTTTCAAAAAAAGCGATAACATGATCATAACCCATATAAATAAATAAGATAGATATTCATTGAGTACATATTAAAATTGAATATAATAATCCTTATTGTAATAAAAACACATGAAATGCTAATACATTCCCCATGTTAATAAATAAATATTCTCTATAGGTGAACATCCTCCAATATTAATTTTTAAAATTAGATATTCACACTGAATAAGGTAATAAACATATCATTAAGTCAATGATGGAATAACATGATCATAATACATTAAAATAATGAAAGTGGATGGTTGAAAAAAGAACATATAATAAGATCAACAAAGGAAACACAATAGGGTGTTGAAATAAATGAAAAAAAACCTTCAAGAAACAATGCTTCAAAAGGTGTCCTAAAATAAGGGATCAAGAATAGAATTGTTTGATAACGGGAGTTACATATTCCAAATGATAATATATATATATATATATATATTAGATTATAAATCATAAAACATAAACCCTATTATGGTAAGTAATTTTGAAAATTATAATGGACATGGAAGAGAAAACTTAAAATATATTTTATAAAAAAATTTAAGTATTATCATAAAATAAACATTTATAAGCCACATTCAAAGGTAAATTTTTAAAAGGCGACGTGAAAGACTTTGAAAACATTTAAATTTAAAAATTATCTCCAACAATGGATCCTTGAACATAAATAAATTTTATCTTTGATAAAGGTGGTTAAGAAGGTAAAACATGTGAAAGTGAAAGGAAAACGCATTTTAATATCTTAAAAAATTTGTTGATTTAAATAAAAATTGTGGGAAGACTAAAAAATCATTAATTTGTATTAAAAAATAATTTTACAAAATATAATTATAAAAAACCATATAATAAAATATTATAGTGGGATCACCTAAGAATATAAAATAAAATTTCAATATGAACCATTATAACTCAATGAAATGAAATTTGAGTTATCAATATCCCTTATGAGCAATATACTTCATGAAATATAAAACATTTGAAAATTATTTTATTTGGTAAAAATGTAAAAAAATTAGAGAATAAAACATAAAAAATGGTACAATGTTTTGAAATTATATGAAATAAGTTCAAGAGAATGATCATAATCCAATAAATGAATGTTGAGTTAAGAAAAATCCATAATACTGGGGAAAAATGAATAAATAGACACTTGAATTATGAAATATGATTTGACTAGTAAATCACATGAAATTAAAATATTATTATATAAATATATACATGGCTTGTGAATACACTATACAAAGAAACGTGGTTTATAAAATATGTTTTGTCTTAATGAATTAGAATTTAGACTAAGAGAACCCAAAAAACATTAAAAATTATCCAATAAAAACCCCTTGAAATAGAGAGTATTTAATTTAAATTAAAATATCATGATTAAAAAATAATAAATGATATGATATCTCAAATATTCATTATATAAACCAAATAAATTAAATTAGTTTCATATTACAAAACATTTATCGAAAAGAGTAATTTGAGACGAAAACCCTTACCTCGATCCTGATTCATTATGCACATTTACAAATGTCCAAGATAATTAAATTATGTTCATTAAACACATATAAAAAAAATATTATTCTTAATTATAACTATTTATACTTTCCATTTATAATCATTATATATATATATAATCTAGTTTTTACCTATTTTCAACACCAAGTGTAAGTAATCTTTATCACTTTAAACTAGTTTCATAAAATCCAAATTGGAATTTATTATTGTTATAATGTTTATATTTATATGATAATTAAAAGTAATAGAATACATTTTCAATGGTATTTTTAAAGGGTACAATTTCATTCCATGGTAGTTTGGGTCCAAACCATGAAGATGAAATTAGTGATGATCATGTTTCGGTGATTCTTAACAAAAAAATGGTGTTTTATTAATTAAAGAGTTCAATATTGATATAACATTAACAAAACACAGAAAATATTTATATATTTATATTATATCGTACTAGTAAAAAATTTCTAATAGCCATCCTTGATATAAATTAATAGTATTGTTCAAGGAGGTGGTTATTCCGACCCAAACATAAACCTATCTTGATTAATGAATGACTATGAGGATGTTTTGTTTTAATACCATTATAAAAACAAATAATGATATTATATAGTGTTTATTAGTGTGATATATCATTATTTTAATGAATAATGAAGATATTATAATTTAAATAAAGACATTACTTTGAAATAAGAGATCATTTTCCTCTTAATTTTCTCATTTTAAACAATTTAATTAATGATAACCATTTGTTGATCATAAAATTAGAAGGAAAATTATTATCCCATAAATTATCCTTTATGATATCATAAAAACAATATTTATCCATTAATATCATCCTCATGAGAATCCATGTAAGGCAGTGATGAAAAGAAAAAAAGAAATCAATCATTCTTTAGTGGTGGTAGTCCACACGTATGCATCGTTGACGATTTAATTTTCCATGGAATGAGAGAAAGGGGTAATATGTTTTATTATTTTAGAACATTAAAAATGGTATAAATATCATAATTATTTATCAAATCTCCACTTTTTACCATCCTCGTATGGTGGTGAAGGAAAATGATGCATGTTGTGTTGTGAAGGTGGTATTCCACACAACACACCATCCACATATTCATTTTTCTTAATAGATAAGGGTAAAATGTGATTAATGATTATTAATATAGAATAATAACATTAATTATATACACAATACTAATTTTATTACATGTTTATTGTAAAATTATTATTGAAAAAGTAAAATTTAAAATAAAGAAGTTTAGTAAAAATGATTAGTCATGTTGTTCACATTGAGATTTCCTCAGAAGATCCCTTAGAAATGGATGAAATAGGATAGTCTATCATAAAAATAAGATCCATAGAGTGAAATATCATTATAGTGGATTTAAAAAAATTATATTTTCTAGAGGAAATCTAATTTTTAGGAGTGACTTTAAGTGGCGGTAAGATGCCCCTTTTATAAGTGGTGAGAATGAAATTTCTATTAATATTTCAACTTTATATAAAGAGAGCACATGTTAAACATTTAAAGTGACTAAAAAATTTAGAAATAATTAAGTTGGTAAGATTTAAGGTTGAGAAAACCCTCATAAAATCAATTATAGGAATTTTTTACCATGTTCAAGCCCTTTACCACTTGAATTATCACATTTACCATTTTAGATTTTACTCTAGTAACTAGTTTTTATATATGACAAATTATGAATAAAAATTAAAATGGTAATTATTAAATAATTTGGACCCACTGATTCTAAATTTTTTATCCATTTCATTTTATTCAATTTACAAAGGTGATAAAAATTAAAAATAAAATTAAAAATTATAAAGTATTAAAAATTATTTTTGAGAAAATACTACTTATGTTCTAAAATATCAAAGATGGGTTTTTAAACTTTATTTTAAATTATAAGTTCATGTATAAAATAAATATTTGGTCTTAGAAAAATGTTTCATGAATTTATTGTTCATAATTATATTATAATAATTTTATAAAAGTCATGTTATTTGTAAAAACTATATTTTTACCTATTCACCTAAAAATAACAATTTTTATAAGAAATCCAAAAAAATAAACATTATATTATATTATTATGATTAATCAAATTTTGTTTTTCATTTTGTAAAATTATATTTCTAAAATTTTATAATTTAATATTTAAATAAAATCCCAAAATATAGTGGAAAACTGTTTATGTTAGAAAATGGATTTTTAAAATTTTAACTATCCAATATAATTATTTCTAATAAATTACAAATTAAATTAGTATTAGCCCATTATTAATATAAAATAAATTATATCATATTTAATCAAAATTTTCTTTAAGTATAAATTCATATTTCATAGAAAGGAATTATTTATAAAAATAAATCTCTAGATATAAAATAGTTATATTAGTCATTTTTTCTAGACTAATTAAATTTTAGTAATATTAAAAGTATCAATTATTTGTATTCAATAAATATTTTAGAAACTAGTTACTCATATTTTTTCCCACTAATTTAAATACTTGGTTTTAATTGTATTACTTAATATTTGTATTTTAATCCAAATATATTATAGTTTCGTGTATGTTTGGTGATGTTTATAGAGAAAGATATCAAAAAAATTAATTATTTAAAGGTAATTACATATTAATATTTTTGGGTTTTACAAGTGAGGTTTATAACTAGTTGAGAGTGAAACTAGGGTGTCTAATAAATTATCGATGAGGTTGGATATGGGGTGTATAACTAGATGATGATTAGACTTAACGTGTAGATATAACTACCATTGTACCACTTGTGATTATAATGGGGAACCAAATTGAAGAATATAACCAACATGGTAAGAATTATGCTATAATTTCAAACATTGTAAATAATTTTGTGCTATTAACTATATATATTCTACAATATATGATGTGAATCTAAGATAATTAATTATTAGGGATAAATATTTTAACCAATCACAAATTTTTAATTGAAAATAAAATAATTGTTAAAAATTATTTACCACTGATTCACCCCCTCTTAGTGGTACCTAACTAGTGCTTGGTCTTAACACATTTAATTAATTATAATTTCTAAAAATCATTGGAACCTTGACATCACATACCATTGTTTTTCAATTCTCAACACATTAATAATATCAAATTATATATTATTAAATTCATTCACATTACTGAAAAATTTCTATTGATGATAATATATTGATTATCATTGTTTAAACAAGTATTAAGGATGAATTTAGTCACTCAAATTCACTATCATTTCCAACTAAATTGAATATATGAGTGTATAATAAAATTTATTAGGTTATTTTGCATCCAATTCCTTTTAAACATGTTGGTCCTAATCAATGTGAGTACCCTTAGTGGGAAGGGGTAGATGGATTTGGGTATTATAGATTAATAATTATTCCTTGATTATTGATCTAGTTCTCCTATTTAGAGGAAAAATTTTCCCTCTCCTTTTCTAACACGCCATAATGAAGAAATTATTAAACGAGGCATAAAATAACTTTCACTTGGATTTCTTTATTTAGAAAATACAAGGAGAATGCAAGGAAATGTGTTTATTCACCTAAGACACTAAAGCACACTACTCTTGTTTATTATAATATGGATTGGCTTGACTAACCCTACAGGTTTATAAGATCTAGAAAATATCCCATTACACTGAAAAATATGAGTACCACACTAATCCTATTCACAACTAGTGAACACTACTCTTACCATGATTTTATTTTTCATAAACCATTAGTAATTTGATTACACTTATGATGGTTTAACACTTAGACTCTATAGATCTTCTCACGAGAGATACTTCATGAAACCTTCCATATATATGTTCTCCAATCCCTCCATAAAGACCCCCAAAATCTTCTATTTTTACATAGGGAGATATTTTTATTGGTCAAACTAATATTTTATTTGTTAAAATCCTTTGTTCAAAAATATGAAATATCTAGAGATTAGCTTCTACAAAAAACTTGGTCAAGCTATGAATATAGAAACTCATTACCAACACTATAATAACCTCTACATAACCATTAAAAACATCATTCTATGGTTTTTATGGTCAAAATATATTCTTTAATATATCTTCAAGTGATGCTTTAAATATTGAAAAAATAATAATTGATACCTCCTTAAGACATACCTTGTATAATTACATTATTTTTTTAATAAATTAAATTCCACTAAATGTTGAATTATACTATATTTCATCACCAAGATTCAATAAATTCATAGATTTCAAATTAAAAAATGTGTGCTCCCATACCAATTCTCATAGGAATTTTGCACAAAATTGATATAGGTATATCCCATTAAATTATCCATATGTGGATATTTTAAAAAAAATGTATAAGTGGTTCCTTTGAGATATCACATATATAGTGCCTTTAAAAAATGCATATGTTGTAATAATGTATGTGGAAATCACGTATGTGGTTCCTTTGGAAAATCATATATGTTTTCCATTTGGAAAAACTTGTATGTGGATCTGTCCAAAAAATGTATTTGTAGTTCCTTTGAAAAAATCTCACATGGTTCCATTGAAAATTATCATACTTGGATCCCCTTCAAAATTCATATATATAGGCAACTAATTTTTCTATAACTTCTGGAAAACATAACTTATTCACTCCAAACTTCTTTGGAACATTAAGACATGAGTTCCTTCCACTTCATTGTCAACAAACAGAACAAAAAAATAAAACTAGGATATCTTTCCAATAATACCCCATTGGGTTTATTAATAATTTCAAATACATATCCCCCAAAATTGAAAATATTATATCCCTCAATGTAGCGACTCAGATTTTTCATATATTATTTTTGGATATATTATGAATTATTTTTGATACCTATCACTTAAACATGTGTGATTTTGAGGATCAGTGTGCCCATAATAAATGATTGAAAAATATTAATTACATTAAACACACACATTCATAGTTTTCCAGAAAAAGTGGAATAACTTCTAAATGGGGCCCTTGATCATAAATAGGAGGAAACCATTGCGTTTAGAATACATGTTTTTCCTATTCACGATATAACCATTATCAGTGTGAGGAATTTTTGAAAAAGTCACTATAGATGTAAAAATAAATAAAATAATTTTTTTGACATAGTGACCTAGTTTCATATATAATTACATGATTATTACAAATTATAAAGGTTAGTGACATAAAAATGGAGCCATTTGAGATATCTTTGGAGGATCTATCTAAGATAAACATCAACAAAATCATAGTTCAACAAATGGTGTGCAATGGGATTCAAAGATATCTTTTATGAAAACCACCAAGATCCTTATTTTTTATAATTTAATCCATCTCCAGGAAATACATTTGTTTTTATTGGATTTATTCCCATCCATGATTCATTTGATGAATGTGAATCATTCCACCAATGAAGTGATTCACAGATCATGCATATTTTGGGTATGGGATAATTGTGATGCGAGATTGGGAATTTATTTTTGATTATTTTATATCTCTACATTTTTAATTCAAATTTTAATTAATCAAGGTTCATATAAACATCGCCTGAGGATCATTCCTCATAGTTTTTCTATGTGATTTTCCATTCTCCTTTCTTCATTTATCACCAAGGTTTTGTTTTCCCAGTGATTCGAACCAAATAACAAGGAATTGAACGTTGTGCACCCGTTTATTAGCCCAAAAATTCAATATCATATATCCAGACTTGGTATGGTGGGGGATAATGTGGAGATATTAGTGGAAAGCATATTGGGACCAGATCAGGAATGTGTAGGTGTGGCTCTTGGACATACAATGACGGTGGAGGTTTAGGATAATTTCCAAACAAACAAAGCCACCAGAAATCATAACACCAATGATGATCAAACTTATTTAAACCAGATCCAAAATCCATAGGCATGATTTATTAAAGCAAAAATAGATATATGTGTCATAATAATAGAAAAAAACACAGAGGAAAATATAGCAGGATATGTAAAATCCCATAGTGCACGAAATGTGTTTCGAAGGAACATACCTTATGGGAACCCTGTGTGGTGGATAGGGTTTTTGTGAGAAGTTAAGTATCAAATGGTGTGTGACATGGTCACATGACATGTGAACCCTCCTTGATGTCTTATAATGTACATTGGAGGGTACATAGACATGGCCAAGAGTACACTGGCATGGTCACACAGTGTACTCCCACACAGACACATCCAGGATTGGTGTACACATGAAGAGATATATACTTGGATATGGGAAAAAGTACATGGGATTGGTCAGGCCATTTACTATTACATAGACATGTACACTAGCCATTTTCATGGGTAGAACCTAGTTCTTAAGGGACACACCATGAACTATGAGTACACACCATGTACTCCTTCAAATAAGTCTTAGAGCCCATATCCTATATATCATATATAAGTTTCGTTAGGGTGAATTCCCTCTATCCATTCCCTGAGGTTAGTATAGAATCATGTCCTACACATAGGATATTGATCCATTCAATAGTACTTCTTGGATGGATTTTTTGGAATCCATACATGAGGCCTGAAGTGAGATCCTCTATCATATTCTTTCCCAAGGTGGAGTTCTTGGTATCATCTTTACCAATACTACATAGGTGATGATCCTCTGCTTATTAGATTATTCTAGATTTATTTGTTGGTATAATTAATGGCCTTAGGTGTGATCCTCATATGTTTATCGTATCTATTATAATTTCCAACTTATACTTCCAATAATGAGACCTGATGAGAACTATATCTCTAATGAACGTCATATGTGCTATCAGACTCATGGAGTGTGTTCTCTTAGATTGGTGTTATGTAGAGCCTTCGAGTAGGAATCCTAGGCTGCAATTTTAGTTGCGACTTTACCTTGAGACCATGTGTCTTTATTGAGTATATATATTTTCTTGTTATATGTGTTATATAAATATACCATTATAGTGCTGACTATTATTATTATTTAATATGCTTTTTAGTTTTAGGGTGTCCAACTAGGTATTGTTATACTCACCCCTGCATATGATTTTCTGCACGTGTCGTGTATTTTGTAGACAATTGACCCTTTGAAAGAGGGACCATGATTGGTCCATGCTTACTGAGATGGATATACTGATGTGTATTCCTATGGAATCTTGATTTTAGTCCCCATATTTACTTTTAGGCTGTACTTCTTTTCAGACTATTTATGGTTGTCTTGTATTTTTCTCTATTTACTTTCCATTACTTTTTATCATACTCTCGTTGAGGGATTTATATGTATGCATTAATGGTTTCTTTTATTTTTTTACATTTCATCATTTTATGGGATTTTAGATATGTGTGTGTGTATATGTACTTAGGATAAGGCCTCCCATGTTTGTGATATTCTTACTCAGTGCTAGCCACCAACCCCTAGATAATTGGAGGTGGGATTGGGGAGTTGTGGAATGAGCCCCATTTGGATGGGTGATAACAAAGTTTTATCATTGTATTTAATTCTATCTTAGGACTAGAGTTTGTGATATTGGTTTAGGGAAACCATTTTATGTTTTTTGAGTTCATATTTTAGTCCAGAGACTCCAGTGTTGGTGTAGTTTTCATTGTATCCATACACCTGGACTCTGACCACCTTCTCCTAGACTCGATTCACGAAGAAACTAGTTTCAATGAATGAAATTGTACATGAATCATATATGAATGTGTTATGGTTCCTATGTCCTTATTGAGTCATCTCTGTAGATATACTCATTAATTGTGGTACATCTTGTTTATTTCAGGATGCCTTGGTGAAATATTTCAACTAGGATTTAGAATTATGATAATGAGGATGATCCCCTCATTTATGAGGTATCAGTATAGGGACTTTTACTAGAGGTGTTACCTCTAGGTATTACAACAATTGAACCACCACCCATAAAGAGAAAAATGGTACCCTCATTACCAATAGATGAGGTGTACATGGTGAGCACACTTCATGAGTTTTAGTCGAAGAAACCCCTCAGGTTTTGAGGTGAGCCTGACCCATAGGTAGTTGAGGATTGGCATGATGTGTCGGTGTAAATTTTCAATCTTTTTAGAACTCCAACAGATCATATGGTGGTTCTAGTAGTGAGATTTCTCCATGGCTCAACAAGATGATGGTGGGGCTTAGTGACTCAGTCTTATGATGAGGAAAATATAGCATGGTAAAATTTTGATATAATTCTTAGAGAATATTTCTCTATGGATACACTAAGGTATATACACATATAAGAGCTTCTATAGCTCCACTTGAGTAGTAGGATAGTAAATGGGTATTCATCAAGATTCAAAAACCTATCTAGGTACTTGATGGATATGGTTTGGGATTAGATCTTTTGGGATCAGACCTTTGAGCAAGGGATAAATAGATAAATACGACCCAACATTATAACCCTATGAATTTTTACCTATAACGGGGTGTAAGATTGATATTTTATGGTTGAGATTTTCCTAGATATGAAGACACATTCTTTGGTTTTTAGTATTGGGAACACAGGAGAAGAGACCTTAATAGCTGGGAGACGATGCCAATCTTAGGGACCTAGATGCGTGAGGAGTTTCAGTAGGAGGTCCTATCACACATGTTATGTAGTTCAGAAATCAAAATATGGGTTTATTCTATCCATTGAGAGGTGTTTCTACATATGTGACTGAAATATACATATTGTATGAGATTGTCCGACCTGTCATATGATAGACAAAGAGACACTGGATATGCCACTGAGGAAGAGGAAACAGTTGGAGAAGATAGTTATTTAGGTCCAAAAAATTTTAATAGGGGGTGGGAGAGTATATGGGGGTCTTATATTCTTAAACTTGTTACCACCACCACCCTTAGGTGGTCCACTCTAGGCTCAAGGGGCTAGAGGAAAGGGGCGGTGGTAGCTCCAGGAATTTGAGGCATATGACCCAGATGCTCTAGGACCGATTCAAGGTATAATTAGTGTTTTTATACCTTATTTTAAGTACTAATATACATAGGTTATAATAAATCCTTTATTTCCACATATCTAGTGTGAGAAATTGAGATTTTGGTTGAGCTCTTTACTCGATGCTTGCGCTTGGAGACTCTTACTGATGATGACTTAGTTATCCCACACTTGTGAAACTATTGTGACCTAACTCTTGGAGGAGAGAGTTTATATTAAAATATATTTTTAGTAGTGAAGAGGCCTTATGAAATCATCTCAGGGATGGATTCTATATCTATATTTCATGCCCAGATTGACTATTTCAATGGGAGGATGTAGTATGTCTGTAGTGATGGGACCTGGATTTCCATTGTTAGTGAAAAGAGAACCTATGCAACATAGGATGGACTCATTCATAGGATGGTGAAACCAATTACTCATAATTTTGATATCATAATACTTTTTTTAGTGGATTTTATGCGTTTGCATTTCTTTATAATTGTGGGATAATATGAGGATGTCATCTCTAAGGATGTTCTAGGATTACCTCCCCACCAAGAGATATACTTCTGAATTGATCTACACCCTGTGATGACCCTAATATCTATTGAAGAATATTGGATGGTTCCCCTAGATCTTCATGAGCTAAGTGTGGAGTTAGGGAATTTGTAGACAAAGGGATTTGTTAGACCAAATGTTTCACCTTGGGAAGCACCAATATTGTTCACCAAGAAGGAAGACGGGAGCTTGATGTTGTGTGTGGACTATAGTCACCTTAACTAGGTAACCGTAAAGAACACTTCTCATATACTGAGGATTGATGAACTCATTGGTCTGTTCATAGGGTCATGATGGTTCTTGAAGATTGAAATTAGATTAATCTATCGCTGGTTGCGAGTAAGGGATGAGGATATACTAGAGATGACATTATGATGTCGCTATGGTCACTATGAGTACTTGGTGATTCCCTTTTCCATAAAGAATTCCCCACCAGTGTTCATAGGACCCATTAATTGGGTATTTCATCTTTTCTTATACCAATTCATGGTATTATTCATCAACAACATCCTTGTGTACTTGGAGTTCAAGGAGGAGGATGAGAGACACTTGAGGATGGTTTTGAATTTATTTCTAGAGAACCATATTTCTTAATGTGTCTGTTCAGGATATATGATTTACACTTTTTCGGACATGTTATCTCAGTATGTGGTGTGGTAGTGGACCTGATGAAGGTCAATGTAGTGTTATCTTAGGAGAAACCGAAGAGCATGATAGAGACATGAAGCTTCCTTAGATTTATAGGCTACCATTATAGATTCATACCTAACTTATCTAGGATATTATCACCCATGATAGATTTTTCCCAAAATAAATAACCTTTCATGTGGATAGATAGGTTCTGACAGGCCTTTCAGGAGATAAGGTATAATTTTATGAGAGCTCCCATCCTGATATTGTAGAAGAGGGTATCAAGTATATAGTGTTCCTAAGAACCAGTCTGTGTTATTTTGATTTATAGGAGTGTGATTATTTCCTATGGTTCATTTTAGTTGAGACCATATGATCATAACTACAGGACAAATGTTCTTGATTTAGCAATGGTAGTGTTCACACTAATGATGTGGTGACACTATCTGATGGGTGACCGGTTTATTTTCTATTCTAAAAAAAGAGTTTAAAGTATAGATTATATCATAAGGATATTAACCTGAGATAACGACAGTGGATAGAGTTTCTACAATATTATGACTTTGAGACTGTCTTTACTCCTTTGAAGAGGAATGCAGTAGCAGATGATATTAGTATAATATATTGTTCGTAGTTGTTGAGTGAAGTGTCAGAGTAACTCTCATCATTGTAGTTATCCTTTTTGGATGGAAATGGATAATATTACCTCTAGTCGATGGTTTTTACCCTCCACTTCTATAGTGATTTAGGTAGGTATAGATTAAGGATTATTATTGTGATACCCTACGTACTCATATATCCACTGAAAATTCTCTTGATAGATTTTTTGAAGTTAAGGAGTATATAATTATTTTTATTGGATGCATAATGGTACCAATGATGTTGTGATATGGTTTTCTAAGAGAGTTTCATACATTTTATTTGGTTTTACATTCCATTTTTCGAAATATGTACTTGGACCTAAGACAATAGTTTTTATTGGTAGATATGAATAAGGGAGTTGTAGAGTTTTTCTCCCAATGGATTACTTGTCAGTAAGTTCATATTGAGCACCAAGTTATAATGATCTTATGCCAAACCCTTGTGGTTCCATTATGTTAGTGAGATAGGATATCCGTGTTATTCATGATAGTCTTAGCACATACATCCATGTGACATGATTCTATCTCAATGATCATAGATTGACACACCAAGTTATCCCACTTCATCACAATTTGAGAGAAAATTTCAATAGATATATTTAGACATCTCTACATGGAGGAGATATTTTGAATTCCTGGAGTTTCCTCAATGATTATTTCTGAACATGTGGCTTGCTTCACATATCTATTATAGAAGGGATTGAAAGAGGATTTTGGATATTATCTGTGTATGAGTACGGATTTCCACCCCCAGACTAAGATAACCATCTAGGTTCTGGAGGACATGATTTGAGATTAAATGTTGAACTTTGGCTATATTTTGGATGATCACCTACTATTAGTGGAGTTTTCAAACAATAACAACTACATTCCACCATCCTTATGGCACCATTCAAGGCTATGTGCGAGCGACCCTATAGGTCAATGCTTTTCTAGATCGGGCCTGGAGAGTTAAAACTTATGGGAACATAGTTGGATTATGGAGGTTTGGTCAGGGTGGAAATATTTCTCAAAGATTAATTTTACCTTTCTAGATACTACATGGAGTTTTTGAGGTGGCATACTAATTATCTATACGATCATAACTACACTAAGTACATGAAATCTTCCACATTCAAAAATGAGGAGGCACATGCACAACCCATCACATGTTATTGATTGGGGCGAGCAGAGCATCAAGGATGGAGATACCTTTGTTGAGTACCCGTTAGAGATCTAAGATCATTAGAAGAGTATCATTCACGGGCGATTGATTCCTTTAGTGTGTGTTTGGTGGAAGCACACGGATATTTAGAAGAGGACCTGAGAGTGGGAGGCTCATATGCCTACTCAGTACCCACACATTTTTGTATAGCCACTTGTTTTGGATTTTCAGGACTTAAATCCCCAACATGGGGTGAATGAAGTGACTCAAATTTTCCATGTATTGTTTTTAGATATTTTATGGATAATTTTCGAGACCATGTGTAGAGACAGTGTGTGATTATGATGCCCAGTGTTCCTAGAATAAGTATTTAAATAATATTAAGAATATTAAATGCACACACAAACAATTTTACAGAAAAAATAGAATAACATCTAAATGGGGACTTGGATAATTAATCCAAGGGAACCATTGTTTTCATAACATGTGTTTTACCTTAGTCATGGAATAACCTTTTTCGGCATGGGGAATTTGTGAAAACATCATCACAGGCATAAAAATCAATAAAATAAATTAAATAAATATATTTATTTGTTTATTGATAGAGTGACGTAGTTTCTTCTATATGTACAACATTATTCCAAATTCTCAAGGTTATCCGCATAACCTTGGATCCATTGATGAACTGTTAGAGAGATAATTGGAGGATATCTCTCTAATGAACATCAACTGGATCATAGATCGGAGATCGATGTGTAATTGTATTGATAGATCTCCCCAAAAACACTGACCCAAACTCATTCTTTATCCGTGATCAATCCATCTCAAGGTATGATGTTTGTTTTGTTTTTATTGATCATCATTTTTTATTCCAATGAAAAACACGAGTCAACCAACCAATGAATTAATTTTTGGATCATGCTTATTGTGAGTATATGATAATTGAGATGTGGGGTTGTGAATTTCTTGTTAATTATTTTACATCTCTTAATTTTTCATTCTAAAAAAATGAATCAAGTTCAACATGAACATTGGATGAGGTCCATTTCTCATGGTTTTTGTTTGTGATTTCCCCTTTTCATTTCTTCATTCAATATCAGGGTTTCATTTTCATGGTAATTTGTCCCAAATACCAAGGAATTAGACATTGTGCACCTGTTTATTGGAACAATAATTCGATATCGTAGACTCAAACTCAGTATGGTTTTTGGATCATGTGGCAATATAATTGGCAAGCAGATTGAGACTATATCAGGTATGCGTAGGTTCGGTTCTTGTACGCATGGTGATGGTGGTGGTTCATGGTGATTCCTAAACAAAAAAAGTCTTCATATATCATAACTATAGAAATGACCATCCTATGTTAACCTAGATCCACAATCTAAGGGCGTGATTGATAAAAGAACCAACAGATCCTGGAATTGTTAGAAGGGATGACAATGAGGAGTAGAAACCTGCAGGATCTTTGAAATCCTATGGCTCACGACATGTATTTCAAAGGAACATGCCATGTGGGACCCATTTGTAGTGGTTAGGGTTTAAATTAGAAGTTAAGTATCACATGTCATGTGATCCCTCCCTAATGGATCAACGTGTACCTCATAGGGTACACTAACTGGTCTAGGAGTACACAGTCATGGGGACAATGTGTACTCTTACACAGACATAGCTAGACTAGTTGTATAGAGGAAGATCCATGTACTTTGATACGGGAAGAAGTGCATGGGCATGGGAATGTCATGTACTATTACATAGACATTTACCAAGGCCATTTACATGGGTGGAACATGGTGTCTAAGGGACACACCATTTACTATGATTACACACTATGCAATCCTTAAAAGATGGTTTGGAGGCATTGTCATCAATATCCGGTACATGTTTCATTAGGGTGTCTTATGAATACCAATTCCCTGAGGGTTAGTATGGAGTCACATCCAACACATATTATGATGATCCCCTTTAGTAGTAATTCTTGGATAGAGTTGTTTAAATCCTTTCATGAGGCCTGAAGTGAGATCCTCTATCATCTTCTTTCCCAAGGTGGAGTTATTGGTATCATCATGTACAACAATATGTGGATGTCAATCCTCTAATTAGCAGGTCATTCTAGATTTATTTTTTGGTAGACCCCATGGCCTTGGGTTTAATCTTCATATGTGTATCGTATCTCTTCTTACTTCTAGTGTATACTTCTTATGATGATACTCGAAGAGCATTACCTCTCTAATGAACATCATCAGTGCTATCAAACTTATAGAGTGTGTTTTCCTAGATGGGTGTTATGTGGAACCTTTGAGCAGGAATCCTAGGATATAATTTTGGTTGTGAATTTACCGTGAGGCTATGTGTATTTATTGAGTATATATAAATATTCTTGTTATATTTTCTGTAGACATATACCTATGTCGATTTGATTGTCATTGTAGTTCTTATATGACTTTTGGGTTTGAGGTTTCCTATTCTGTAGTGTTATACTCAAACCTGTATGGAGTTTTTCCACACGTGTCATGTCTAGTGCAGATGATCGACCCTTTGACAGAGTCCTAGAGGAACCATGACTGAGTGGTTCTTAGTGATCAGACAGATCGAGGTGTGTTCCTATAATATCTTGAAAACTGTCCCCATATTTACTTTTAGTTTAGACTTGTTTTCAGACTCTTTGTGGTGGGATTGTATTTGGTCCTATGTACTTTCCATTACATGTTGTCTTACTCTAGTTATAATATTTAGATGTATGCATGCATGGTTCATTTTAGTTTTTTTACATTTTATCATTGTATGGTCTTATAGATGTGTGTGTGTGTACAACTACATAGGCTAAGGCCTCCCATGTTAGTGATATTACAAGTCAATGATAGTCTCTATTTACTAGCCTATTGGAGGTGGGATTGGGGATCCATGACATTGGAAACATTTGGATGGGTTGTGGATCTCCAAACGTAAGAGAAAACTATGTTTTTTTTGAAAAAAATTGATCCTCATTCCTTTAAGATGTGTATCCCTAATTCACATTGTCATGACCTGACCCCAGTTGCCCAGATCCGATGCCTTATTACATAACATTGGAATGATTATAAGAAAGTTTCATCCCAAAGGAATGAATAGTTTTTTATATTTGGAAACAACGTAAAAATATAAGTTGATAATTACATCATGAAATAAAAAACAACACTAAATTATTTCATTAGAAACATCTATGCCTCCTAAATTATTCCTACAAGTCACTCATAAATTACTTCTTCATATCATGGAAAAATGAAACATAATAAAGGGGTGATCTCAAATGCTCAGTAAGAGTAAAAAATAAAATATATTATAATATAAACATAAACATTAGTCATGGTGAATAATTGAAAACATAGGCTTTTAAATATAATAAACTTGAACACATTATGAAATGAATATGAGTTGAGTAAATAATGACATAATAAAACATAATCATGGGTATTATACTAGTTGAATAACCACATGAACTTTTAATCACTAGATTCATAATGAGGGAGGGTAATATTCTGTACATTCTGAAACATACCATATGGGCCTCGGCCAAGACATCTAAAAATTATTAAGGCATCGACCAAAACCATATCTCAAAATGGGAAAGGCCTCAGCCAAGTACACCTCTATTTGTCCCATTAGACCTAACAATGAATAAAGGGGATATAGAGGGACCCCCATCACATAATAAGTCTAATGAATTCCTCATATGAGCAGGGATAAAAATAAACAACATATACATTGATATTGAAACTCACATATGAAATGTAAATAACTTTCCCTAAACATTAAGTTTAAACACTAACCATTCAGGGTAAATTTGGTGAATGGTTTTAGAATAGAACATCCAAAATAAAAATAGTCAAAAAAGTCTAATTAAATATGGTAGATGAAATAATATATTATTAGTCCCAATAATACATAATAATCAACAAGATTGTTGAAACAGATAAAAATTCTCTGATAAAATCATTAAGTAACTCATGAGATACGTACTCTTGTATTTCGAAAAGAAGAGTTATTTTGGAAAATTATTTGTATAAAACCATAAATAAAGTTATATAGTATTTTAATAATAAAATTAGTGATTTTATCATGACAATTTTTTCTAAAAATATATTATATAGTTCCCTTTAAATAAGGTAAGAATTTGGGAAATTCCCTTGAATCGGGCTTGTATTTCGGAAATAATTATGAATATTACTTTTAAAACATGTAACTCCCCATAAAAAGGAAGGATTATGGTTGGTAATAATATATATAACACTCACAGATAATTTATGAGGAGTAAATAATAATATATAATAATTTCATTGAGGTAATAAGACAATAAAAGTAACCCAAAAGAAAATGGAGGTTCGAGTGGAAAACCATTACCTTAAGTCCGAATGTGTTCCGATCTTGAACTTAAGGTCATATAATATAAAATTATATTTATTAATAACTTAATTAAGAACATATTATACATTTATTTAATTTATCATGATTTTATTAAGTCTATTATGTTCTTATTGACTAGTTATAAGATTTAATTCAGTCGTTCCGGAGTGTTTGTTTTCTTGATTTTCATAATTGGTTCCCTTGTTTTTATGTAATGGAGTTCATGTGGAATGGAATTGAATCTCTAGAATTGAATTTAAATATTATTTATGAATATAAATAGGTGTTAATGGTCATTTATATCATTTTTTTACATGTAATTAGGATGAATTATTAGATGAAATATTAATGACCATCACTTAGATTATTGTAGCAGTATTTTGATTATTAGGAACTAGTTTGGTCATATGATTTAATATTATGTACATAGACTAGTTATTGAATATTAAATAGGTTATAATAGATATATTATAGTCTGTTTAAACCATAAAAATGGTTTCATGACCAGTAATTAAGGATAAATTAAAAATGAAACTTTGTCCTCCACGAAGGTTGTAAATTAAAACCTCACGGACAAAGATTTAATTTATAAAATAAAAGAGAGAGATTAAGAATATTGATGATAGTTCTTCCATTAATATTATATAATTTCATTATATATATTATAATGGAGTTATCAGGTTCATCTGAATATAGGAGGTGAGGAGAAGATAACAATAGAAAGGATCTCGAAATGAAAATGAAAGAAATAAAATGTGAATTTACCTCTTAAATCCACCTCCTTGAGAATCTATTTAAGGGAAGGGGTTTTGATATTTTTGAAATAAAAACATCTCTTGTACATAGGGAGTGACTAGGTAAAGGTATTTGGGAATAATTTTGAGTAGCTTTAAGGTATAGAGGAGTGAAGAGATGAGGGAGTGATGAGGGTGTTTATAGTGGAGCAGGGGAGTGAATTTTGAATATTTAACTCATTATTTTATTATTTACCTCAAGACAACCACTATTGTTGTTTAATATGAACCATAATAGTAACAAGTGCATGTTATTTCTAACCAATTGGCCTTACATCACTCATGATGTCATAAATAATGTATTTAACTGAAAATTTGTATATACGATATTTTACCGTATTTTACTATTTATAAAAAATTTGATAATTTCAGAAAAATCCCAAAAATCCAGGCCAACCATTTTTGAGGTGTAGAATTAAAAACTGAACATCATTTTTAAAAAATAATTTTCTAAATATGATTAATTTAATGTTTAAATAAAATCGTAGTTTATTTGAAAAATAACAATTTTAAAAGTATATTTCGTTTTATATCACATTGAAAAATTAATCAAGATCTCATTATATTGTAACCTTAAAAAAATAAAACAATAATATTATTTAATATTCATAAGGGTCAAATTAATTTTCATAATACTATTCATAAGTGTATGTTACTATTCACTAAAAATCATGTTTGTTCTATTAGACTCCAAATGACTTACTGATCACAACCCAAGATGACCATTTTTAGAAATTCAAAACATAGTAGAGGAGAAGTTGTGTTAAATTGATAGATTATAAAATGTGTTGTTTTTTAGGGACTCAGTGTTTCATGAATTCAATATTTATTTGAAAAACCACGGGGTGTTACATTCTACCCTCCTTACAAAAATTTCATCCTCAAAATTCACAAAAAGTTACTTCACAAAAAGATCTGGGTAGGTATTCCTCATAAGCTCCTCAGGATCCCATGTTTCCTCTTTAATATTATGATTTCTCCAAAGTATATTTACTAGATGATTCATTCGATTCTTCAAAAAATTTCTTTAGTGTCCATAATTCGGATATGCTCTTCATAGTAAGATAGGCCAGGTTCCAACTCTATACCTTCAGAAGTGAGGACATGTGTTGGGTCTGGCATGCACTTTCTTAGCAACGAGACATGGAACACACTGTGTACATTAGACAGGCTAGGTGGAATAGACATAAAATATGTGACAAATCTAATTCTCTCTAGAATTTCAAAAGGGCCTAAGTACCTAGGGTTCAGTTTCACTTTCTTTCAAAATCTTATAACACCCTTCCATGGAGATACTTTCAAGAAAATTTGATCTCCAACTTGAAATTCCAAATCCTTCCTTCGATTATCAGCATATATCTTTTGTATTCTTTGAGCTGTTTTGATATGACCTTTAATAGTCTTTACCTTTACTTTTGTTTCCTCTACAAGATCTGGACCCACAATGCTCCTTTCTCCAACTTCATCCCAACAAGTTTGTGTACGACATGTCTTTCCATACAATGCTTAAGATGGTGCCTTTTGAATACTTGAATAGAAACTATTATTGTAGGAAATGTCCAATAAATGTAAGTATTTATCCCACATTCATTGGAAGTCAAGTGAACATGATCTCAACATGTCCTCTAAGGTTTGGATTGTCGTCTCTAATTTCCTGTCAGTTTGTGGGTGGCAAGCAGTACTCAATCGAAGTTCAGTATCCAAATTTTTCTGAATACTTTTCTATAATATTGATGTAAATCATGGGTCACAATCATACACGGTTGAGATAGGTTCTCGATGAAGTCTCACAACATCATTGATATAAAGTCTTTCTAGGCCCTCTAGTGGAAAATCCTCCCTTATAATAAGGAAATGTGCAGATTTCATAAGTCTATCCACAATTACCCATGTCATATCATTCTTCCTTGGAGTTTTGGTTAATCCAGTGAAAAAATCCATAGTGACGTCATCTCATTTCCATGTAGGAATAGGTAGAGGTTTCATTAATCCTTTTTGATGTTTCCTTTTTCCCTTCACTTATTGACAGACTAAAAATCTTGATATTTAATCCACAATTTCCCTCTTCATGTTATCGCAATATAAATGTTCCTTCAAATCTATATACATCTTAGTGTTACCCAGATGTATAGAGAAATTAGAACTATGGGAATCATCCAATAACTCCCTTTTTAGCTCGGGTATAGCTGGAACACAAATCCTCTTGCCAAATTTCAGAATTCCATCTTCACATACGAAGTCATCCAAATTCTCCTCTTTCAAAGCATTAATTTTCTTTTAAATGTTCTCAACATTAGGCTAATAACTTTTAATCCTTTCTAATTAAGATGGTTGGAAAACCAAATGAAAAAGTAGTGATGTTTCACCTTTTTTGATAATTCCCTTATCTATCCTCACTAGATCAATGTACAAAGGATCCTTGTTAATCCTCATTTTGTTGAGGACCCCATGATCATTCCTGCTCAATGCATCGGCTACCTTGTTTGTCTTTCCTAGTTGGTAGTTTATAGTACAATAATAATACTTGAGTGGTTCAAGCCATCACCATTACCTCATGTTGATTTCATTTTGTGAGAAGATATAATTCAGACTCTTGTGATCCGTATATATCTCACATTTTTCTCCATAGAGATAATTCCTTCATATCTTCATTTAAAATATTACCAATGTTAACTCAAGATCATGTGTGGGATTGTTTTGTTCAGAAATTTTTAACTTCTTTGATGCATATTCAATAAATCGATCATTATGCATAAGGACACAAGCAAGTCCTTTCTTTGATGCGTCGCTCTAGATCACAAATCCATCATTCCCCAATGGTAGGGTTAGGATCAAAGAATTAACTAATCTCCTATTCAACTCTTAGAAGCAGTATTCACATTCCTTTGGCCATGCAAACTTAACACCTTTACGTGTATGAATGGTCATTAGGTTGGATAAACAAGAAAAGTTCTGAATGATATGCCGATAATAACCTTCTAAACAAATAAAACTATGTACCTAAGTTATGTTCATTTGAGTAGGCCATTCTTGCAAAGCCTTTGTCTTTGTAGGATCAATAGATATTCCATATTTAGAGACAATTTGGACCATAAAAGAAACTGGTTTAATCCAAAATTCACACATTCTAAACTTCACATATAATTCATTTCCTCTAAGAGTCTTTAGAATAGCATGCTAGTGATTTTCATGATCTTTATAGATTTTGGATTATTACAATATATCGTTAATAAATACCACCAAAAGGTCATAAAGATATTCCTTGAATAAATTATTCATTAAATCCATGAAAATAGAGGGTTCATTAGTCATTACAAAAGGAATTACTGTAAAATCGTAATGCCCATACCTAGTTCAAAATGCTATTTTTGGAATGTCATCCTTCCTCATAAGCAATTGATGATATCTAGATCGAAGGTCAATATTCAAAAAATATTGAGCTCTATGAAGTTGATAAAATAAATCATCAATGCGTGGTATGGAATATTTATTATTTATTATTATAGAATTGACCTTTCTGTAGTCAATGCACAACCTCATATATCCATGATTATTCTTAATGAAAAAGTCATGGGTTCCAATGGAGAAACACTAGGGAGAATAAATCATTTATCAATCAATTATTCTAGTTTTTTCTTCCATTACAACAATTCCACATTGGCCATTATATAAGTAGTCTTTTATATAGGCCTTAAAAATCCAGAATTAAGTCAATTTAAAAATCAATTTCCTACTCTAGAGGATATCCGAGTAAATCCTTTGTAAACACATCAACATATTTTTCCACAATCGGTATGTCCTCTATCCAAATATTCCCTTCCTCACCCATAGTAATTATATTCCCTTCCTCCCCAATAATTGAATTCAGAAATTCTAGTGGGGGTGGATCTAGATGAGAATTAGAAGGAGATTTTTCTTCCCTAAAGATAAGGGATTCCACAATGTCCCCAAAAATTGTAACATCCTTCATCTTACAATAATTTTTTTTGAATCATGGTTCGAAAGACAATATATAACAAGGATTATATCAAATTAAATCATGGGTATGAAAATAAAATCAGTAGATAAATCATGTTTACATGCCATTATGGGGACTGCCTGACACAACTTTATTGCAATGATACTTTCGTTAGGAGTTTGGATTGACAACTCCCTTGATAAATCAAATTGGAAATATCTGATTATCCTAGAAAAATGTGAAGATATGAAAGAATGAAATGATCTAGAATCAAATAAATCATTGCATAACTTTGAGTAAATGATTAAAGTACCTTCCACCATATCATTAAAAACTTCAATATCAATGGTTGTGATCACATAAGCTTTTCCTTGCTCCCCTAGCCTTTTCTTTAAAATTTTTCCTTGAAAATTTGGAAAATAATTAGTATAGTGTCTCATCTCCTAACAATTATAGCATTAAACATTAATAGCTTCTTTCTTCTCCTTACAATTACCAATAAGATGGAATTTTTATCCACAATTATAGCACACTCCTTTTCCTTTTAAGCAGGCACCAGGGTGTTTCCTTTCACAATTATCACACGGTGGAAATTTAGATGTTCTCTTCTTCCCCATTTCCTTATTTCCCTTTCCAGAGTTTTTAATAACCCTTTTCGTCTCTTGATTTACCTTTATGTCATAAGACTTACAAAATTTATTTTATTTCTTGATAGCACATGAAGCTATATCCTCATATGATGAAAAACTTTGGGAGACCAGTTCTTGTCGGAGGAATGGATTTAAGCCATAAAAAAATCGATCAATTTTTCTCCTTTGATTACATATGTAGTCCAAAACATGTCTTTCTATCCTTATCAAGTTAGATTCACTCTTTGGAACATTATCATATTCCTTTTTCCACAAATTCAGAAATCACCTTTCCATATCCAGTCACTATTCAGATGGAAAGTATTTTTATAGGAAGATTTCCTTAAAGTCCCTCCATTAAATATATTATATCTCTTCCTCATCCTTTATGTTTTTTATCAACAACCACTTAGCTACAAATGGGTTTGTAGTCCCATTGAATGATGGAGGTTGTTGTCGCATAATACGATCCAACAAAGCTCCTCCATGTGGTGGATCTATAAGCTCCATACATGTAAGGTTATTGTTTATAACCTGATTAAGTTCACCCAATATAGTTATAAGCTTC
The DNA here is from genome assembly GCA_963277665.1 of Viscum album. Lineage (NCBI taxonomy): Eukaryota > Viridiplantae > Streptophyta > Magnoliopsida > Santalales > Viscaceae > Viscum > Viscum album. The sequence continues at coordinate 145,570,546 of OY728141.1, forward strand.
TCTACACTAGTGGCAACACCAGAGCCAACATCATTATCTCCTGTAGGATGACAATCCCTACATGGGATACGCATGTTCATGTGGTTTCCATTTATTATAATAGGCTCCTTTTCCAAATAATGGAATCCACTAGATTAGGTTTCGAATCATAAATATAATATTAACTTATCAAAATACTTAGCATAAATTGAAATCATATTCATGGCTGACCCCATAATCACAAAAATGGTTTCTTCGAGGAAAAAATTACATTTAAATCCCTCATAATGGATTATAAAGAAAATGTGAATTATCCTATGCATATCCCCTATGAGTGTCAAACCAAGTGCGCAGTAAGGCCCATTGTCAAGTACTAAGATACCCCGATTCAAGCTTGAAACTCCTTGTTAGAGTTTTTACTCCTAGGTACATCTGTTCCAAAACCACGTCTACTTGTAATATCCAAAAAAGGATGTATTTTCTATAATGATCCACATAATCTATTCTTTACTAAAATACAATGATGTTCTTGTATGTTTATCCTCAAAGACTATCTTAGGTATTTTTTCCCTTATCTATGTTTTCTAAATCATGTTTCCAAGTTATCTACTAAACTTCATTCGATACTAACTATAATATAGCATCCCGTATTTTTATAACATAACTTTCATTCCATTACACGGAACTGAGGATCTTTAAGGTTTAGTGTCTTGGAAACAAGGAACATAAAACATGAAACAAAAAAAGAACATTATTCTTAAACACTTGAAAGTATTCTCCTCATGTTCACCCTAGGCTCATTACTGCATCTCATAACCTGGGGACATACATCAAAAGGAAGGGTGAGCAGAAGGCCCAACAAGGGAAACAAGTGAAACATTTTGCATATGAACTTGAGATACATCAATAAAGTCATGAAAAGAACTTTAAGGCATGAAAATGAAATCATGAGGCATATAATAATAAAAATAAAACTTTTTCAAAACTTAAAGATGTGGCTACATCATTTAACATAGACAATCATGAACATATCACCAAGGTCCATCCCCAAGGTTTCATTTGAAAATTACCAAGGTTATTCACCAAGGTATCGTAAAAATTGTAATCTCTAGTGGTTACATCATTACCCAATGCATTGGAGAGCTATCAGGGCGCACCCTTAAATTTGACTTTGTTATCATGTGAGACACATATATCATCATCAAACATTTCATAAATAACCCATATAGCATAAAATAAATGGGTTTCATTTCATAATCATAATGTTTTAAAAACTGCTTTAAAGACATGATCTTTACGTCACTTTAAAACCCACAAAAAAGGAAGGTGGGTCTCATGTATGTAAATCCCAGAATTTAAAATATAACATTTTGGTATATATGTGAATACCCCATTTAGAATAAAGAGCGTTGAGTTATCACTTAATAATATAAAAGAACTTTAGAAAAAGGGAGAGACATTTTGAGACGGAAATTCTGAAGCATAACGACTATGTTACGAGGTTTTAGAAGACATTAAAAAGAGAGAGAAAATGGGTCAAACATTCATAAATGACCCATAAAACAGTAGATGGACAGAATAAAAGGATACATGATCATGGTAATGAAATTTCAAGGACATAACATTTGAAATGAAAAACATGGAAGGAAGATAAAAAAAATTAGATTTCTCTTATGAAAGTTCGGCAGCCTAACGATGTTACTTAAACTTCAAACAAAATGATTTGAAAAGATCAAATAGGGTCTCTCATCATGTGAACATAAGAGTTCAGTATGATATATATAGATATAATTCCCCAACATAATTAAAAAGGAACTTGAAAGGCTTGAAATTAAAGTAGAACTTTGAAAAGAATGAGAAGGGTGTAAGAATCCCCTAAAAATTCGGCAGCCTAACGACGCCACATAAAACTTCAAAATACTGAATTGAAGAGATAAAATGGGGTCTCTCATCATATGAACATAAGAGTACAGTATGATAGATATAGAGATCATACCCCAACATAACAAAAAGGAACTTGAAAGAATTGACATGAAAGTAGAACTTCAAAACAGGAAGGGTGAAGAACCACTTAAAAATTTGGTAGCCTAACGGCACCACTTAAAACTTAAAAATACTGAATTGAAGAGATAAAATGGGGTCTATCATAATATGAACATAAGAGTCCAGTATGATAGATATAGAGATCATACCCCAACATAACAAAAAGTAACTTGAAAGAATTGACATGAAAGTAGAACTTCAAAACGAGAAGGGTGAAAAACCACTTAAAAATTCGGCAGCCTAACGACACCACTTAAAACATCAATAAAAATGAATTGACAAGATCAAATAGGGTCTCTCATCATATGATCATAAGAGATAATTATGATAGATATAGAGATCATACCCCAAAATAATAAAAAGCAACTTGAAATACTTGACATGAAAATCGAACTTGAAAAATGAGAAGGGTGAAAGAATCCCTTAAAAATTCGGCAGCCTAACGGCATCACTTAAACATTCATAAAATGAAATGATGAGAGTAAGAGGGGATCTCTAATCATATAAGAATGAAAAGGGAAGTAAGATGAATATAAAATAACATCCTCTCACATAAAAACATGGAGCATAAAAGGAATGAAACAAAAGAGATTACATGAAAAGAAAGAGAGGGGTCGGATCCCTTACCTTAAAACATGACTCTTGAAACTCAAAGGTTTGGACCTTGAGGGCTTGGGGGCACCTTGGAAGGACTCCTTGGGAGGTAAGGAGACCAGAACTTCGTTGGGGGAGAGTTGGGAGTGAAAACTAAAGGAGGAAAGGGTGGGTATTTATAGGGAAAGTGAGGGGACAAGGCATTAATGGCCAAGGGACACCTCACAAGTGCTTTTCTCAAACCCATGTGCTCTCTCATGATATTTTTCATAAAGTTAGGCCACATGGGGCCCCCAAAACAATAATTCATCACCCTTGGCCGGCCAACCCTTGAAATATCTCATGACATCATCATGACACAGTTATGATGTCATTAAACATACCGAAACCCTAAAACTGTATTTTTACTATTCACTGAAAATTCAACTTTCTCAGAATAATCCCAAAATTTCACCTTAACCAAATATCAATGCTCTGATTTCAAAAATGAAATCCATTTTATAAAAATAATTTTCTAAATATTTTTAATTTAATTTTTAAATAAAAACACTATTCATCAAAAATTCATTTTTTTCAGAAAAATCCCCAAAAATTACCTTTACATAATATCGATGCTCTGAGTTCAAAAATAATGTCCTTTTTATAAAAATAATTTTCTAATTATTTTTAATTAAATTTTTAATTAAAAAACACTATTCATCCGAAAAACTAATACTTGACTAATAATTTATGAAACCGTTTTTTAACCATTTTATTGAATCACATTACTTAATCAAAGTGCCTAGCTTATTTTAATACTTTATTTAAGTGAGATTACTAATCCATTTGGACACATAATTAATCCTAATCATAAAATCACTATTCATAATTTACTATTCATCAAAAATCAAGTTGATCTTATTAGACTCTAAATTTCGTACTGAACATAATTGCAGAAGACCATTTTTTGAAAATCATTACACATTTTTAATTATGTAGGGTTTACATAAACATATTTAAAATATCATTTTTCTAAAATTCATCAAAAATATGCATACTATATTTATCCGGACATTTGAAAATTCATAAAAGAAATCGAAATTTTTATTTAAAACAAAGGATTACACAAGATAGTTACGGTCTCCTTACATAGCCCCTTATCACACCAGCATAGGACCTAAGTGTAAGGTGTGCTAAGGTGAGAGAATCCGAGGGAGGCTCGGCCAACATCGCACGGGTAGTAATTTCTATCAGTTTGAACTTCTCGCGAATGCGATCCCGTTCTAGCTTTATACGATGAAGTTCAGCATGGGTTTGGTCCAGAGCAAAGCCCAGTGGTGCTACCTCCTTCCCAAGTTCTGTTAGATGGGCTTCGATCGGTCCAAGACTACTAGGTGAGGCCATCGAATCTTCTTTCTATATTAATTAACCAAGATTGCTTGTATTTAGAGACAATAGTCAAAACGTTTAGTTTCCAGCGGTCATATTGACCAATGGTCAAATAACAGTCAAAACCCAACAGTATCATTTTAATTATACTCATGTTACCAAATGAAACATTTTTTTTGAGTATAAAAATAACACATAAAATTAGGAAACAATATTTATTTAAAATTTCGAGTCGTTACAATCTTCCCCCTTAAGAAATTGCGTCCTCGCAATTTTTAAAATTGGGTTTTGAAATTTCATTGAAAGTCCCACATCGGAAAAGGAGTCAGTAAAACTATTACTTTAAAAGAAAGAAAGGGAAGTACAAAGGTCACTCGAGTTAACCCACAGTAGGATTCAATGTAGGAAAACATGGACAGGGAGGAGAAAACAAAGGGTCAATTTCTGAGGGAGAGCGATAGAGAACATGATTAGGAGAAAGTTAACCATGAGAAAATCCCAAACTTATGATGTGTGTAAATGGTCTTTGATTACCTAGTAGGAAACGTAAACCAACAACATTTTTGCTTTACATTTCTTTTCATAATTTTGAGGAATTCATTTACTACATAGAACAAAAACATAAGAAAATATACCTACCTTCAAGTAGAGTTTCATCCTTTAATAATTCCCTACCAACACTAATCTTTTCTCCAAATGATGAGAATTCAGAAACACATGGTCTCATAAAAGCACAAGAATCATCTTCTATAGAATCACATAATCTACAAAAGATTAACTATATATTTCTTCTATCTTTAAACATTATCCCAAAAACAGAAAGGTTAAGGTAAAACAACTCTTCAAAAAGAAAGAATCCCATAGGAATGGAAACTAATTTTAAATCTTCAAAGTTCTATGGTAATACCCAAAGTTCATCGTAGACCATTCCATAAATAACGGTCCTTAAAATTACTCAAAATAAACCAAACTAAGATTGAAACCCAAATACAAGAAGTATTTGATAACATAGTCTTCCAAAACAACTTCATTGTTCATCTCCAGACAACATCAACCACTCCTAACATCTTATAACAAAAGTAGCTAACCTAAACATATTTTACCCAAGATAGGTTAATCATTCCCATAAGTAACCTAAATTACTATAAGTCCACCTTAAATTCATCAATTCTTCAAAATATAAGTCAACCTTACTCGTCAATGAAAATACTATAGTAATCTATTTACCTCGATCATATAAGGTCCCCAAAATAGTGAACGTATTCCAAAATAATAATCATCTTTTAATCCCCTAATCATCTCTGTCATATTAATACGAAAATTGTCGCATTTCCTATCACATTGGTTATTGGGACACGTTATTCCATTTCCCACCATTAACTAAGAAGATAAAGTATAATTAGAGGCTTAAATACTTAACCAATAATCATGAAAAGGAACTTAAAGAATATAAGGATAACTTGTAGAAGAAAAGTATACCCTAACTTGTGATCCCCTAGGTTCCCATCTAGGTTATCCATGATCATATATTCTTATGTGAATCTTTATTTTATTTTATCTTTATTCCTTTAACAATGGTTCATACCAAGCTTATGAATTTACCAAAGCGTATCCCCTGGGAGTGTCGTAACCAAGAGTGCAGCAATGCCCGTTGTCGTGTACCAGTTCCCGTTCGAGTCTAGCTCAAAGCGGTGTTTTCGGGTTTTACCCCTATGTACATCTGTGACAGAGCCACCTCTACCTGCTCGTATCCAGACAGGGATGTATTTTCTTGGCGACCCCTTACTCAATACTCAACAAATTACCAGGAAGATTTCCGATATTTAAACTTTTCTATAGGGTTATTCCTAGAGTTTTCATATCCTAATTTCCCCAAATAACTAAACCATCCTTTGATACCAACTATCGCATACCGTCTTTTTATAACATAACTTTCATTCCATTACACGGAACTGAGGATCTTTAAGGTTTAGTGTCTTGGAAACAAGGAACATAAAACATGAAACAAAAAAAGAACATTCTTCTTAAACACTTGAAAGGATTCTACTCATGTTCACCCTAGGCTCATTACTGCATCTCATAACCTGGGGACATACATCAAAAGGAAGGGTGAGCATAAGGCCCAGCAAGGGAAACAAGTGAAACATTTTACATACGAACTTGAGATACATCAATAAAATCATGAAAAGAACTTTAAAGCATGAAAATGAAATCATGAGGAATATCATAATAAAAATAAAACTTTTTCATAACTTGAAGATGTGGCTACATCATTTAACATAGAAAATCATGAACATATCACCAAGGTCCATCCCCAAGGTGTCATTTGAAAATTACCAAGGTTATTCACCAAGGTATCGTAAAATTGTAATCTCTAGTGGTTACATCATTACCCAATGCATTAGAGAGATATCAGGGCGCACCCTTAAATTTTCCTTTGTTATCATGTGAGACACATATATCATCATCAAACATTTCATAAATAACCCATATAGCATAAAATAAATGGGTTTCATTTCATAATCATAACGTTTTAAAAACTGCTTTAAAGACATGATCTTTACGTCACTTTAAAACCCACAAAAAAGGAAGGTGGGTCTCATGTATGTAAATCCAAGAATTTAAAATATAACATTTTGGTATATATGTGAATACCCCATTTAGAAGAAAGAGAATTGAGTAATCACTTAATAATATAAAAGAACTTTAGAAAAAGGGAGAGACATTTTGAGACGAAAATTCTGCAGCATAACGGCTATGTTACGAGGTTTTAGAAGACATTAAAAAGAGAGGGAAAATGGGTCAAACATTCATAAATGACCCATAAAACAGTAGATGGACAGAATAAAAGGATAGATGATCATGGTAATGAAATTTCAAGGACATATTATTTGAAATGAAAAACATGGAAGGAAGAGAAAAAAAATTAGATTTCTCTTATGAAAGTTCGGCAGCCTAACGACTTTACTTAAACTTCAAACAAAATGATTTGAAAAGATCAAATAGGGTCTCTAATCATGTGAAAATAAGAGTTCAGTATGATAGATATAGAGATAATTCCCCAACATAATTAAAAAGAAACTTGAAAGGCTTGAAATGAAAGTAGAACTTTGAAAAGAATGAGAAGGGTGAAAGAATCCCCTAAAAATTCGGCAGCCTAACGGCGCCACTTAAAACTTCAAAATACTGAATTGAAGAGATCAAATGGGGTCTCTCATAATATGAACATAAGATTACATTATGATAGATATAGTGATCATACCCCAACATAACAAATAGGAACTTGAAAGAATTGACATGAAAGTAGAACTTCAAAACAAGAAGGGTGAAGAACCACTTAAAAATTTGGTAGCCTAACAGCGCCACTTAAAACATAAAAATACTGAATTGAAGAGATCAAATGGGGTATCTCATAATATGAAAATAATAGTCCAGTATTATAGATATAGAGATCATAACCCAACATAACAAAAATGAACTTGACAGAATTGACATGAAAGTAGAACTTCAAAACGAGAAGGGTGAAGAACCACTTAAAAATTCGGCAGCCTAATGGCGCCACTTAAAACATCAATAAAAATGAATGGACAAGATCAAATAGGGTATCTCATCATATGATAATAATAGATCAGTATGATACATATAGAGATCATACCCCAACATAATAAAAAGCAACTTGAAATACTTGACATGAAAATCGAACTTGAAAAATGAGAAGGGTGAAAGAATCCCTTAAAAATTCGGCAGCCTAACGGCATCACTTAAACATTCATAAAATGAAATGATGAGAGTAAGAGGGGATCTATAATCATATAAGAATGAAAAGGGAAGTAATAGGAATATAAAAGAACATCCTCTCACATAAGAACATGGAGCATAAAAGTAATGACATAAAAGAGATTACATGAAAAGAAAGAGAGGGGTCGGATCCCTTACCTTAAAACGTGACTCTTGAAACTCAAAGGTTTGGACCTTGAGGGCTTGGGGGCACCTTGGAAGGACTCATTGAGAGGTAAGGAGACCCGAAATTCATTGGGGGAGAGTTTGGAGTGAAAACTAAAGGAGGAAAGGGTGGGTATTTATAGGGAAAGTGAGGGGACAAGGCATTAATGGCCAAGGGACACCTCACAAGTGCTTTTCTCAAACCCATGTGCTCTCTCATGATATTTTTCATAAAGATAGGCCACATGGGGCCCCAAAAACAATAAATCATCACCCTTGGCTGGCCAACCCTTGAAATATCTCCTTACATCATCATGACACAGTTATGATGTCATTAAACATACCGAAACCCTAAAACTGTATTTTTACTATTCACTGAAAATTCAACTTTCTCAGAATAATCCCAAAATTTCACCTTAACCAAATATCAATGCTCTGATTTCAAAAATGAAATCCATTTTATAAAAATAATTTTCTAAATATTTTTAATTTAACTTTTAAATAAAACACTATTCATCGAAAATTCATTTTTTTTTTCAGAAAAATCCCCAAAAATTACCTTAACATAATATCAATGCTCTGAGTTCAAAAATAAAGTCCTTTTTATAAAAATAATTTTCTAATTATTTTTAATTAAATTTTTAATTAAAAAACACTATTCATCCGAAAAAACTAATACTTGACTAATAATTTATGAAACCGTTATTTAACAATTTTATTGAATCACATTACTTAATCAAAGTGCCTAGCTTATTTTAATACTTTCTTTAAGTGAGATTACTAATCCATTTGGACACATAATTAATCCTAATCATAAAATCACTATTCATAATTTACTATTCATCAAAAATCAAGTTGATCTTATTAGACTCTAAATTTCATACTGAACATAATTGCAGAAGACCATTTTTTGAAAATCATTACAAATTTTTAATTATTTAGGGTTTACATAAACATATTTAAAATATCCTTTTTCTAAAATTCATCAAAAATATGCATACTATATTTATCCGGTCATTTGAAAATTCATAAAAGAAATCGAAATTTTTATTTAAAACAAAGGATTACACAAGACAGTTACGGTCTCCTTACATATCCCCTTATCACACCAGCATATGACCTAAGTGTAAGGTGTGCTAAGGTGAGAGAATCCGAGGGAGGCTCGGCCAACATCGCACGAGTATTAATTTCTATCAGTTTGAACTTCTCGCGAATGCGATCCCGTTCTAGCTTTATACGATGAAGTTCAGCTTGGGTTTGGTCCAGAGCAAAGCCAAGTGGTGCTACCTCCTTCCCAAGTTCTGTTAGATGGGCTTCGATCGGTCCAAGAATACTAGGTGAGGCCATCGAACCTTCTTTCTATATTAATTAACCAAGATTGCTTGTATTTAGAGACAATAGTCAAAACGTTTAGTTTCCAGCGGTCATATTGACCAATGGTCAAATAATAGTCAAAACCCAATAGTATCATTTTAATTATACTCATGTTACCAAATGAAACATTTTTTTGAGTATAAAAATAACACATAAAATTAGGAAACAATATTTATTTAAAATTTCGGGTCGTTACATATAAAGACTCGACCCCAATTTCCTGGAGATGGTGCCTTATTAAAGTGCATTGTCACAATTACAAGAATGTCGTATCCCAAAGGAAAAAATATTTTAGTAAATTTGTAAACAATATACATATATAATTACAAAATTACCTCATTAAATGAAAAAAACACTAAATTATTCTATTAGAAACATCCATGCCTCCTAGATTATGCCTGCAAGTCACTCATAACTTACTTCTTCATATCCTATAAAAATGAAACATAAGAAAGGGGTGAGATCAAATGCTCAGTAAGAGTAGGAAATATAGTAGGAGATAACATAAACATAAACATTAGGCATGATTAATAATTTAAAACACATTCCTTTACAAATAATAAACATGAACACATTATGGAAGGAATATGTGCCGAGTAAATAATGCCATAATAAAACATAATAATGGGTATTATACTAGTTTAATAAACACATGAACTTTTAATTACTAGCTTCATAATGAGGGAAGTGGATATGCCGGACATTCTAAAAAATATCATCAAGGCCTCATCCAGGATATATAAAAATTATTAAGGCCTCGACCAAAACCATATCTCAAAGTGGTCAAGGCCTCGACCAAGTCCACATCTATTTGTCCCACGATACCTAACGAGGCATGGAGGGGCCATAGTGGGCCCCAAATGTCACATAATAATTCCAATTAATTCCTCATATGAGAATGTATAAACATAAACAATATATAAATTGGTATTGAAACTCAAATATGAAATGTAAATAACTTTCCCCGAACATTAAGCTTAAACACCAACCATTTAGAGTAAATTTGGTGAATAGTTTTAGAATAGCACATCCACAATCAAACTAGTCACAAAAAATAAAATTAAATATGGTATATTTCATCATAAATTACTAATACCAATAATATATAATAATCAACAAGAGTGTTTAAATTGAAAAAAAATACTTTTATAAAATCCTTATGTAATTCTTGAGATTAATACTCTTTTATTTTGAAAATAAGAGTTCTTTTAGAAAAGTATTTGTATAAAATTAGAACTGAAGTAAGATAGTATTTTCATAATAAAATGAGTGATTTTAGAAATATAATGTTTCCTAAAAACATATTATATTTTTCCATTGAAATTAGTTTATAATTTGAGAAATTCCCTTGAATCGGGCTTTCTTTTCAAAAATAATTTTGAAAGCTCCTTTTAAAATGTGTAAATACCCATAAAAAGGAAGGATTATGGTTAGTAATAATATATATAATACTCACACATAATTTATTATGAGTACATAATAATACATAATAATTTCATTGAGGTAATTAGATAATAAAAGTAACCAGAATGAAAATGGAGGTTCGGGTGGAAAACCCTTACCTTAAGTCCGAATGTGTTATGATCTTGATCTTAAGGTCATGGAATATGAAATTAAACTTATTAATAACTTAATTCAGAACATATTAGACATGTATTTAGTTTATCATGAATTTATTAAGTCCATTATTTCTTTATTTATAAGTTATAAGATTGAATTCCATCTTTTCAGAGTATTCATTTTCTTGATATTCATAATCGGTTCACTCATTTTTATGTAATGGAGTTCATGTGGAATAGATGTAAATATCCAGAATTGAATTTATATATTATTTATGAACATAAATAGGTGTTAATTTTAATTTATAGTTTTTGTTTACATGGCATGAGTATGAATCATTAGATGAAATATTAATGACAATCACTTAGATAATTTTAGTGATATTTTGATTATGAGGAATTAGTATGGTCATATGATTTAATATTTTGTACATATAATAGTTAATAAATATTAAATAGGTTATAATACATATATTATAGTCTTATTCAACCATAAAAATTGTTTCATTACTAGTAATGAAGGATAAATTTAAGAACAAAACTTCATCGTCCACAAAGGTTGTAAATTGGAATCTCACGGACAATGATTTCATTTATAAAATAAAAGAGAGAGAGAGAGTAAAAATATTGATGATGGTTATTGAATTAAAATGATATAATTCCAGTATATAGATGATACTAGATTTATCAAGGTCATTTGGATATAGTAGTATAGGATAAGATAACAATAGAAAGAAACTTGAAATGAAAATGAAAGAAATAAAATGTGAATTTACCTCTTGAATCCCCTCCTTGAGAACCTCTTTAAGGGAAGGGGTTTTGGTCTTTTTGAAAGACCAGGAGCTCCTAGACGTGGGTAGTGACTAGTTAAGTTTATTTGGTCAGAACCATTATGGGATTCAAGTCTTATAGGAGTTAAGAGAAGCAGGAGTGATGGGGGGGTTATATGGAGGAGAGGAGTGAATTTTGAATAATTTACTCATTATTTTATTATTTACCTCAAGACAACCAATAGTGCTGTTTCATGTGACCCCTAATAGTAATAAGTTCATGTGAGTTTGAACCAATTGTAATTACATCACTCATGATGTCATAAATAGTGTATTTAATTGATAATTTGTATATACGGTATTTTACCGTATTTCACTATTCATAAAAAATTCATGAATTTTATAAAAATACCAAAAATCCACAATTTTTTTGATGTTTAAAATTCAAAAAGAAACTACATTTTTTGAAAATAATTTTCTAAATATGATTAATTTATTTTTTAAATAAAATCGTAGTTTATTTAAAAAATAACAAATTTATAACTATAATTTTTTTTATATCACATTGAAAAATTAATCAAGATCTAATTATCTTGAAACCTTAAGAAGATAAAATAATATTAGTATTTACTATTAATAAGGGTCATATTACTATTCCTATTACTATTCATAAGGGTATGGTACTCTTCACTAAAAACCAAGTTGGTTCTATCAAACTCTAAATGACTTACTGATCACAACTCTATATGACCATTTTTCGAAATTCAAAACATAGTAGAGACAAATTTGTTTTTAGAGAATAGATTATAAAATGTGTTTTGTAGGGACTCAGTGTTTCATGCATTCAAAATTTATTTTCAAAACAATGACTTGTTACACACATATCAAAAAAACTAAGTCCACATGATCCATGTATAGTGTAAAAAACAATATTTGAATGAAAATATCATTGTAAACTTTAATGAAAATATGAAAAGACATAAAACATAAAACCTAATACTTGTCCCACTAATTGAACAAAGAAAAAAAATGAAAAACTCAACACCATTTTCAAACCCAACTAGACTATTAAAACCTATAGCTTAGTCAAGCTATAATAATGAATTTAGAAGGTAATAAATTGACTTTATTAAATTATCAGAAACCATTTAGGATTAGAGTTTTAGAGAACTATGAAATACCTATTACATTAAAAGTTAACACTTTCACTTAGTGTTCATTTTTTCTAACAAAAAATAATATTATTAAGTTTACAACTTTTTTCAATTCATGAAAATATTTATTCATTAAATATTATTTATCACTATGTAAAATAATTAAAAATATCCTATGGTAATAAAAATATCAGTAAGGGATATAAATAAATGAAACTCATTGGTCCATTTTATAATCATTAAAACATCATAAGAAATTTTTCCTCTTTCATAACACACTTTCACCTCAAATAAATAATTTAATAATTTTTAGAAATAAAATTTATTACTAAAATAAATTCATAAATAATCTAGTATATGATCACAAATTCAAATAAAAATAATCAAGAAGTTTTATTAGTAACTATAAAAATATCTTGAAAACTTTTCATTAAAAAGCATACCATTTACCATTAATTTTTTTAAAACAATCCTTTATTCATAAGAACATTTTCTTAAATAATGAAGTAAAATATTTTAATATAAATTCAAATAAATCATAGAAAAATCATATAATCATCTTGGGACATCATCATCACATCGTGGTGGTTTATTGGGAACCAGGAAAATCTCTTGAAAAGTTTTCTTTGAAAAACACACCATTCAATGTTAAAAGTAAATAAAACTTTCCTTTAATTATATGAACATTTTCTTCACCCATGAAATAAAATTTTTCTATAAAAATTCATATAAATCATTGAAATATCATACAGGTATCTTGGGATATCATCATCATATCACCCTTACAATAATTCCTACAAATGGAATGACTTGTCCGATTAATTTCAACATAATTCTTTCAGAGAATATGTGACACACACTAGGTTCAGGTATTCTATACTTTTATGGTTAAAAAGTTAGATATTATAGTACCAGGTGTTTTTAAGGTAAAAATGAGTTTTCCTATAATTCCATAGGGGTTGTGTCATGGAAAGGAGATACTGCAGTGTGTTGAGGATGACTGTGACGTGGACAAAGACGATTGCAGTGTGGAGTTCAAGAGGTGGGGTTTTAGAGTTATTTAAAATTTTTACATAGCTATACCATAGAGGAATGATATTTAATATAGTTGTTTACCATTGGGGAATGGAGTGGGTGTCTAAAAAATAGTTTCACTGGGGTGGATTTTAGTCAGTTATTCCAAATAAGGGGTGGATGTGCCATGAGGAGTAGACTGTGGTGTAACACTTTGTTATAAATGGGGCCCTATGGTGTGGTGGTATTTAATGCATAATAGACCTCTCCCAAAGTAAATTTGATCTATGTCATATAAGGGGCCATGGATCTTAGACATAGTGTGGCTGACCAAGTTGTGGTGTGGTGTCTTGTGTTGTGTCATGGTCGCTCATATTTATACCAATTCTATAGAATGTTCTATCACATTGCACCATAGAATAGGTTTTTGAACTATGTTATTGGAGGATATGTAGTTGTATTCTACTTTAAAGACTATATATAAGTACCTAGACCCTCCTTTGAACCAACACCTTTTCCTCCATCCTCACTCGAAACATAGGCTCACAAGAAAGCTCTATAAAGGCATTTGAATCCCTTTTTGGTTGGACTTCGGGAGATTGGTCATTAGTTTTTTGTCTTTATTCTCAACGTAGATGACACTATAAAAATATTCTAAATCATGATTTTTTTGATGTTCATGTATAACTATTTTGATTTTATATGAAAATAAGGTATTTGATATTAAAATGGAATTGGTTCATGAAATATTGAGTTTTAAAGGAGGGTTTCTTTAAAAAAAATATTTCTATTTGATGAAATTCCTTAAAGGTGGATCATATTCTAAAATGGGATTTCAATAATTTATTTTGTAATTATTCATTGTGAAAATGTTTTATGAAGGTGGATTTGATTAGAAAGTGAATTTTCAAATCATGGTAGTAATGATACCTGAATTTTTGAAATATTTTATAAACTTAGAGTATGGTTGATGTTTTGTTTTGTTAAAACATGGAACATGAAGAAATTTGGGAAACTCTAGCATGAGTATAAGGTCGATATCAATAGACTATGGAAAGAATAAATATCATAGGATTCACTATCTGAAGTATTGTCTTATTCTCTTTCCTTGTGTGAATATGAAATGATTTTTACAAAACCAAAGTATGTATCAAAAAATGTTCATCTTTATAATATTAATTATAAACTAGTTTTGTTTTAAAGATAGAAATACTATTTTCATGGTATTTAGAATTTATATAGATTTTTTTTGAAATAATATTTTTATTTTGGATCACACCCAACTTATTCATTTTGGATTTTTTATATGTGGTTTTTTAGGTCACAGGTAAATGCAATGTCTCCATGTAGTTCATCAAATTCTCTTGAGTTTCATTACTTTATTTCTGGGAGGCGTTTATGGTGGAAGATTGTCACATAGATATTTGACTTATGTCTTGTCTCATTTTTTTTTGGTTTAGCTCCTTGGGATTAATTTTGTATGTATCTTGGATGTGTACTCATTTTTATCCTTTATACTTTGATGGCTTACCTCATTATAGTTATTCATGTTATTTTTTGGTTGTTTTGATGATGCTCACCTTATGGGAATCTAGCTCAGGGGATGTGTTTTATTAACCTATATTGGTTCATTACAAAATGGTATCAAAGATAATACCCATATTGAAGTTTTTTTTGACTCCTCCTAGGTTTGTTTTAGGGTTTTTGGTGGATAAAAGTTAGGACCATTGGGTTTCTGGTAGTATGTTTAGGAGGGTACCTAGCCATTTCACTTCCATGTTTGAATATGAGATTCCATAGTTAGTATGGGTTTTTTACCAAACATGAGATTTTGTGTTTGAGGTTATTTAAATGAATTGGATTTGGGGATTATTTAAATGGACCTATTCCCCTTTAAGGTTTTTTACATCATTCATAAAATCCAATATTGATTTAAATTTTTGTTGTTTAAAGGAATTAATATGGTTTCTGGAAGTTGGTCTTATGATTTGGAAATTTTATAATAAGATGATTGGTTATTTTATTGTGACTATTAAACAATTCCTCATAGAAGATATTTTTACAATTAATGCATGGAAGATATGAGAAAATTTATATTAATAAATCCTTAAGTGGAATCTTTATTGGTGGATGCCATTATCCAAACTATTTAGGCTCTAGAATAGGTTAGTATTGGGAACCACATATGAGTGGTGGATCATGGATCAAAATTTACAAAGAATAATCCATCTACCTTATGTGGTGAAAAAGGACCCAAGGAATATGAATAGAGTATTAGGAATATCGAAAGGATCTTCCATTTTCAAAAAACTCTAGTGGAATCTAAGGTGGGTTTTTTCATGTATATGCTTGAAGTGCCAAGAAGAAGATGGCCAGAGTCTATCATACAAGATAAGTTGCATGATGTCATTAAGTGGGTTTATTTTATGAAAATAGTCAACTTGAATATTTATCCTGAAACTATTTGTTAGGTTAAGACCCTTTAATTTCTGACCATGGAGTAGGGGGACATACAATTTTAGAGTATGACACCCATTTCACTGAGTTCATTCACTTAGTACCTAATCTTATTACAAATGATGACCTTAAATCTTGGAGGTTTGAGATGGATATGAGGGCCCATATTTAGTTGATATTTATTAGGTTATTCCTTCCATCCTTTTTGAAGATAGTTAATAAAGAAACTACTGAAGAGGTAGACGTATCTAGGAAAAACGTTTTGGGAGGAACTTCTGTTGGTATAGTCACTATCCAGGGGTTTTCTTATATCAAGAAAAAGAAACACAAGGGTGAACAGTTTTATTTAGTACTAGTTTTAGGGGATTCATTTGGAAATAAATAGGTTGGTTTCTTTTTTCAAAAAAAGGTTGGTTTCTCATAGAGTAGAAGGCCTGATCATACCATGCTCAATTGTACAGAATCACCATAAACTTATCATCGTTGTGGATAATATAGTCATCTCAAGAGTTTTTGTGAAATATTTTCCCTAGGTTGTAATGTTGGATCCACTCTCAACAAGGCTCTGAAGGTTCTTTATCATGATTCCATAGGTGGTGGGTATTATCCTCATTCCAAGGGGGATGTTCATGTGGCTAAGCCAAGTGTCTTTATAAAGCGGATTATGCATCAGTGGAATCTGAGGAAGATTTTAGTACTCTTATAGTAAGGGTGTTTATTTCATACTCTATGGTACTAGATTTATTTGATACAGGTGTTACTCAATCTTTTGTATCATAAAAGTTGATTGATTCATTTGGATTATGTTCTAGCTTATTCTATTCTTGTTGGATCTTTCCATCCCTTTGGGAAAGAGGTCCAAACAAGGTTTCAAATGTCCTGCGTGTCGAGTGAGGATTGCCAACTTTAATATGGTGTTGTGTTTTTTAAGTTCTTGATCTAGATATCTTTAATGAGGTTATTGGAATGGATTTCATGATAATTATTATGGATTATGTTGACTATTTTCAACACCGATTTTAGTTTCTATATCTTGATAGAAACTATCATGTCTTTCAGGGTGAGTGGGATTCTAGGTCTAGGAGATTGGGTATTGTTTTTCCATATGCTAGGGTGATCTCATGCCAATTATCTAAGAAGTTCATAGATGTTATTTTCTCCCACTTGATAAGTCCACTTCCTATAGTGATGAGTGTATATATTTAGGTCTTTCTGAATTATTTTTCTAGGTTACAACCATATAGATAAGTCTAGTTCACAATTGAATTAATTCTTATGTCGATGCCCATCTCTATGCCATCATATCATATGAAACCCGCTGAATTAATTGATCTTAAAGTACATCTTGTGGATATTGAGGATAAGGTATTTATTTTTACCAGAGTTTCACCCTGGGCTTTCCCTATCTTCTTTTCCAAGGAGGTATATGAGAGACACCAAATTTTCATGCATTATAAAAAGTTAAATCTAGTGACTATTAAGTATAAGTATCATTTCCTAGAATTAATGACCTCTTTGATCAAATCAGAGGGGTTCATTTATTTTCAAATATTTACCTCTGGTCAGGATACCACCAATTGAGAGTCTGAGAAGTGGATATACCTAAGATGAAATTTATGATCCAGTATGGGCATTTCATGTTTCTTATTAAGAAATACAGTTTCACTAACATTCCTATGGAATTTATGGTTTTGATTAACTAGATATTTCATCAGTTCTTGTAATATTTCATATATGTGTCTTTGATGATATTTTGGTGTAATATAGGTATAGGAAGGAGCACAGGAGTCATTATGATATCATACATAGAAACATGATTGAACATCATTTGTATGGTAATATTTACAAGGTTTATTTTGTATCCAATAAGTGAAATTTATGGAGAATGTGATATATGAGAGGTGTGTCTCATAGATCCTAAAAATATACATGTAGTAATGTCATGGGAGTATCAAAAAATGTGTTTGAGATTAAAATTTTCTAAGGCTTGGCTGCTGATTACATGTGTTTTTTTAGGACTTCACCAAGACTATATCTCAAATGACAGACTTGAATTGAAATGGTGTTAAGTTTGATTCGAATGAAAAATGTTAGGAATATTATGAGAAACTGAAGGAAATGTTGAATTTGGATCTATTTTTGATTCCTTATAAACTAGATTTAGGTTATGATGTTTTTTGTGATTATTCCTATTTGAGATTAGGGGTTTTCATGATCTTGGGGAAACATGTGGTTTCATGTGGATCTATTTAGTTATTACCTCATGATAAAAAATACTCTACACATGATCTTGTGTTGGATTTAGTTATGAAAAAACTAAAAAAATTGAATCAGTATATCTTTGGGGAGTGGTTTATAGCATATTTAGATCATAGAATCCTGAAGTATGATTTCAATCAAAGGGATATGAACTTGTGACATAGACACTGGGTTGAGTATCTCTATACATTATATTTTGGTATTTATTATACTCATGGGAACATGGAATGTGGTCATAGATGCATTGAGTATGAAATTTGAAACTCAAGACTTAAATAAATCAGTGTAGGAGTAGCCTTTGATGATTTTATTCACTAAGATGAGATTGGGAGTAAAAGAGGCTGGTGAGAATGTTTTCATAGCTTCATTAAAGGATGAATCATCATTATATGAGTGGGTTTGGATCAGAAAAGTTTCAAACACTAATTACCATCACTTTAGTAAAATCCGAAATAATGGGAATGTATTGGGAGATTATTCTAGTCTCTAATTGGTTCTTTGTTTTTCTAGTGTAACTTAGTCATTATGATATCTCTAAGGTAGGATTTGATGGATGATCGGCACTAGAATTTCTATTTTACAAGCGCTGGGACTACCAAAATGTATCATGATCTGAGACATTGGTATTGATGGCTATGGATGAGATGGTCATTCGAAAATTTTGTGTCACAGTGCCTGACTTTTCAGAGGATTAAGGCGAAAAACTAGAGACCTTATGATATATTACTATCTTTTCCCATTCTGGTGTGGAAGTTGGATTATATTACCATGGTCTTCTTCGTTGTTTTACCACAGACTCCTAATGGAAAGGATGAAATTTTGGTGATCAATGATCGGCTAATGAAAATAGAAAATTTCCTCCCTATCAAGGTGATGTTGAAGGTGGATTTCCTTAGGAGCTTGTATTTTTGAGAGGTTATGAGACCTCATTGGGTTCCCTCTATGATTTTATATGACAGGGGTCCATGGATCACATACTAGTTTTAGAATTTTTTGTAAGAGTTTATGGGTTTGAAAATGAAATTAAGCATGAAATATCATCCAAAGATGGAAGAGAAGACAAAGAGAGATATTATGGTTATTGAGGATACTATATGGGCATGTGTACTTGATTTTGGTGGTTCTTGGAAAAATAATCTTTCTATGTCTTAGTTTTCCTATAAAAATAGTTTTTAGGATTCAATTAAGATAATTCCATTTGAATTATTTTATGGGTGGTCATATAGAGTTCCCTTGTGATGGGAAGAGTTAGTAGAGCATTCCTTTCTTAGAATGAGCCTTATTAAGAAGATAATAGAAAGAGTTTAGTTTCTATAGAAGAGATTGGTTAGGGAATAGAGTCATCAAAAATCTAATGAGAACCATCATTTTTGGCCACTAGAGTTTGAGGTTGGTGACTAGATTTTTCTTAGAGCTTCACCTCACTTGGGACAACATTGGTAGGGTAAATAGGGTAAGTTGGAACTGAGGTTTGTTGTACCCTTTGATATTGTTGAACAAATTGGAAAGGAGGTGCCACTACTACAAAACTAGCCTTTTACAGTGCTAGGAATGGACTTTATTAATTATATAAAAGTACTGACTACGTGAGCGATGAAAAAATCCTAGAAATATTATCAGTGTTGAAAAAGCACTAATGAAGGACCCATTTATCGACACTTTTATTTAGAACTTCGAAAGGAACCTTTTATCAATGCTTATTAAAGCGCTGATAAAGGCATTTTATCAATGATTTTCAAAGAACTGATAAATGTGTCCATTATTAGAACTTTAAAAAGAGTTTATAAAGGTCCTATTTATTAGTTCTTTTAAGAGCATTGATAAAGGGTCATAATACATTATGCTATTACAGCACACTATAGCTCCATAAAAACACCATAAACACACCAAATATAAAAAAACAAGTCCCAATACAAAATTTAAATGAAATGAAATTTACAATACAAAAAATAAAAAAAACACTATATTATAGACATTTAAAACATCGATTTATACAATTACAGAAATAAAAATTATTATATATATTCAAAAAAATCCTAACTATCAATGTTGCCATGATTTCCATTGAATTTATATTTATAACCCCCAACACTGTATGAGTAGTTTTAAAAAGACAACCTCAACTTGAAAAAAATAATCCTCTTATATAAGAAATCAATTATTACAAGTAATACTAAAAAAAATAAATTAAAAATAAATATGAAATATTACATTGATTCTATGAAAAATTATTTTACTATGAAAATATAAAGATTACCTATGTGATTGAGTAGTGGAGGGAACTTGAAAGAAAGTGATAAATTTCAACACTACATGAGTGAAAGGTTTTTTAGGAGAAGAATTTTGTGTATGTTTTGGTGCGAAAAGGGATGAAAGATGTATAGAGCATGCGAACTCAAATAAGAAAAAATCCATAGGTATAAGAAAACAATTATTATGTGAGTAATACTAAAAAGAAAAAAATTAAACACATATATGAAACAATAAATTAATTCTATGGATTTTTTTTATTATGAAAAAAAAAATATTACCTATATAATTAAGAATAGGTAGAATCATTTCTATTCTTGAAAAGATAATGAAGGTAGCATTAAAGAATGTGATAAGTGCACCACTGCAAGGGTGAACAAGTTTTAAGGGAGAAGGAGCATGGAAGCTGGACATAGCACCCCAAATCAAACAAAATAATCCACCTCTATAAGAAAACAATTATTATTTGAGTAATAATAAAAAGAAATAAATTAAACATAAATATGAAACAATACATTAATTATATGGATAATGATTTTATTATGAAAAAATCAAGATTAACTTTGTGATTGAGTAGAGACAACATCATTGCT
The DNA here is from genome assembly GCA_963277665.1 of Viscum album. Lineage (NCBI taxonomy): Eukaryota > Viridiplantae > Streptophyta > Magnoliopsida > Santalales > Viscaceae > Viscum > Viscum album. The sequence continues at coordinate 145,591,902 of OY728141.1, forward strand.
CTTCTTGCAAAGGCATGACACATGGATAAAAACCTTTTAAAATAAATGAACTCTTAAAGGAATAATGAAAATTAAATCAACATTCCATTATATAAATTTTCATTAAAATAGGGAATGTATATCATAACCTTACCTTTGCATCTATCTAAAGGGTTTCCTTTCTGAAGGTTGCTAAAGTTCTTAGCAGGTTGAGGAAGGATTTGGAGGGCCCCTCTAAGTTCAATTGTATGGAGCAGTTCTCGGAGGGGGATAAGGTGATCATGGACTAGATGGTGGTGGGAGAGGGAGGAATCATCTATTCGGAGGTGGTAATTCTTATTAGAGCTGTGGAAAATAGGGGTTTTGACCCTTCGGCCATGCCCTTTCTTTCTTTTAGCAATAAATTTGAAGGTCTTTCTAAAGGCTTGGTTGAAGGGGCTGTAAATGATGATACTTTGGTAGGAGGTAATAATTCTGGGGCCTCTATGGAAGGGAACAATGATGGATGTTTGGGCCATGTGGAAGCTCCAATGGCTAGGGAAGAACCCCTTATTGCACTCAGATTCCTTTCTTTGATTGAGAGCAACACACCGGATCAGGACAGGGGGAGTACCAAGGGATGCAAGGATAATGTCTCGATGAAACTCGTCGACAAAGGGAGGGACCTATATTGGGATGAGAAAGAAAATGTGAGTGGTCGGGTTGGTCGCTCCTTCAGTGATATTGTGCAGAATGGGAATAAAAGGACGAATGAGTGTGAAGGAACCTTGTCTGCTACACCAAGAAGAAGAACCAGAAATGATTACTCCTACCTTCCATGACTGGTGAGTACTAGATCTTTCCTTAAGTGGGATAGCGGGGTAATTCTAATTTTCAAAAAGAATATCTTGGTTAAACATCCTTGTCTAGTTCAGCCTTCCCTTGATCAGCTGAGAAACTGGGATCAAAGTGATGGCTTTAAGAGGTGGAATAAACCGGCTTCCGAATGGGAATCGGCTACATCGGAGGTGGAGTCATGTGTGGGATATGGATATGAGTAAGTTTATTATGATATTTAATGCTATGATGGTCTATTTGAATGTGGTATGTTTTGCAAGTGACTACTTTGTGATGTAGTTAGTGGGGATCCTGTTTGGTTTTAAGGGTTGTGCGGGTTCACACTTTTCCTTAAGGTGTTTGGAAATAGAAATTTAATTTTCAGCAAAGGGTTTCATTCACTGTAGTTTTTTCTTCTGAGGGATTGGTAACATCATAATATGTAGAATACATTGTCTACACGAGTATTCAAACATTTAATTTAGATTATGTAAATGCAGTAGATAATATATAATATTATGAGAAAAAAAATATTATTTTAAAAAATACTTTTACCGTATCATTGAACTCTATTTATTTTATTTAAAGGTTTTAGGGAATTGTTTCCCCTTTTGAGAATCCAAATCACCACTTTATGGTCCCCTATAACATACAAGACATTGTATACATTGGGACCGATATAAACTAATTGTGATGTCCCAATGAAAGGGTCATCCTTGATTGAGTTTTCATATGACTCAACATTTGTTTTAGTCTCTAGCTGGATAATTAGTCACTGAGAGTGGCTAATATTCATTGTTAATATCTTAATATTAATGTTTTTAAAAGTTCATAAACATCAATTTTAGTCCAATTCAGAAATTGAACTTCATTTCCCATCATTGTGCAATTCATGCTTAAAATGTCAATTTGGGACCACTCAATAATTTGCTTGTGTAAATTATAATATTCATCATTTTAATTTGAAATTTTGGGATATGATTGATCACTTTGTTTGGAAAATTTTATCTTTTAGGTCCGATGGATGAATCCTAAAGGAAGATGGAGAATTTTTCACCTGAAGGCAGAAACTTGCTGGAAAAAGCATAATGGGCCTAAGGCCCATCAAACAAATTTGGGGCCCAGAAACCAAGCCCAATGAAGCTCAAATTTATACAGTATAAAGATAAAAATATTAGGATCATTTTATTCAACTGTGGCCAGAGCTAATTCTGATGTTATCATGATGATAAATGGATCTTAAGTTGAGATTTAAATGGTGGACATGACATTAATGCTCAAAAATCCGTCCCATCATTTCGACTATAACTTCCAAATGGATGAGAGAAATTTCCTGAAATTTTTACAGCTCATAGAGGACAGATGTATGAATATATTTCTCTTCTACAGCCCCTAAGGAGTCGGCCTTCTTCAATTTATAATTCACACGTCAATGTGGTGGACGAATCTGGACAGTTTTCCGGGTCAAATTCGAAACATCAATTTCCTTTGGATTATTCACCCTCCATTTGACTCTATTAACTGTTGGGGGGTGAATTAATTATTGGGGGATGTACCTAAGGATCCTAATATGCCTATATAAAGAGCTAGTGGTGAAGGTAATGTGGGTGTGGAAAATTTTCTTATCATCTTGGATGCTTTGTTTTCATTGTAATGTTTTGCTATCCATTTGATGTTGTAATCGTTCTTCATTCTCATGTAAGTTATTTGAATCACATTAGTTCTCAATAAAAGTTATTCATTTCATATTTTTCTTTTTTTTCTTTTTATCACTTTGATACCGTTTCTTTAAGGTGTGAATTTATTCACACCAGCACTTGTGAATTTATTCACACAACGGTGGAGTGATCATTTCATTGTTTTATTTTTCTTCTCCAATTCTACTTCTTTAAGTCGACTTCCCGCTTCCATTTATTTAATAGCATAAATGGAGGGCTAAACCCTTATGGGTTGGTCCTAGGGAGTTGCATGGGGAATATTGGATGTTATTTTATGATCTAAAATTCTTTAATCATTTCATTAATTTAAGATTTCCATTTGATGATTAATTTCTTCTTCATCTTCGCTAACTTTAACAATAACACATTTCGAGTGCTAGTACGATCCAATTCCTTGGAGTGATCATTAAATTGATCCTCTAAGTGCATTGGTGATTAGACTTGGAATTGTGAGGGATTAAATTGGTGAATTATGTTGAGGAATTATATCATTTTGTGGACACTTCTTGAATTAGTGAAACGAACGTTATAAGATAATAAATACATCCAATCTAACCCTAGTAACAACTTATGATCAACTCATCTCCATTAATTGTTTTAGACTAAGTAAGTGTATGTTTTAATTTATTTTCTTTAAATTAATTCAGTAGTTATTCAAATAAAATCAATCCAAATAGTTGGCCACTCCATAGCCAAATCCTTCCAAAATCAGAGTGTCTCTCGGTTTCTTCTTCGGTCCCTGTGGACTCGACCCCTACTTGTACTACAACGACCGCATACCTGTAGGGTAAATTTGGGCGCAACCAAATTTTGGCGCCATTTCCGGGGACCCAAGTAAGTACCTTAGACACTCATCTTCTTTTCTCACCCCAAATTCTCTATTCTCACCCTAATTTATCTTCTCTATTCCCCTTTCTATTTCTGCGTGTCCAATGAATCCAAAAAACAACTTTCAATCAACTCCAATGGATTATCTTCAACATTACCCATTAATATACCAAGGCTATAATCAACTGGAAAATCAATATTTTGAATCACCTCACATAGAAAATTTCATTGACCAAACCAGGATTGAGTACACCACACCAGATGAGATGTACAATCAATGGGATGCTGATTGTTTAAAGGATCAATTTCCATACCTCTCAAGGATGATTGAAGAGATCAAACATAATGAAGTTCATGATGTCCAAACATCTATAAATCCTAATTCTGAAAAAATTCTTGAACAATTGTGTGAAAAAATGGATAAAATGAATTCAGAGGTTTCATCTTTAAGAGTAGAACTACAAAGCATTGAAATGGTTGTGGAACCCATTCCCACTCAAGTTGTCTCTTCCTCATTACTAATACAAGAATCTTGTATCCCACAAACCTCACAAGAATTTATTGAATAACCAACCATTGAATTTGGGATAGTTGAAGATAATTAAGGAATTGTTGATGGGTGCTTAAATCAAGAGGAAACTGATTTTTTGAATTCAAAAGATAATAACATGACATCATGGATTGAGTTTCCTAAACATGGCTCCATTAGTGAATTTTTAGGACCACCAATCACTGAAAAATTGGGAGAAATACCAAACATTGATCCCATACATACTTCTGATATTCAACTGGACAATTTTCAGGATGAATCATATTTTCAAAATGAACCAATTCTTTCTAAATGTTTTGGAGAAGAAACTGATTTTGATTTAATTTGTCAATCTCCTTTAGGAAATTTCAATGAACCCGAGCTCAAAATTGTTTTACTTTCTTCTGAACTCAAGAATCCCACTATAGGAGATAAGAAAAACCATGTATTTGTAGTTAATTCTTCTCAAGAAACCAATAATTTTGGAATGGTCATTGATGTCTTAGGAAAGACTAGAAATTCAACCGAATCAACCATTACCAAATTTCCTTGGACTTCCACACTCATTATTGACCATGAGATTTCACATGAAACATATTTCAAACAAATAATCAATCTCAATCTTGTTGAAGTGGAGAAATATGGGTTAATTAAAATTTTGAAAGTTGGAATTGGATAAGTTGGGGGGTTCAAGTCGAGCTAACGACGTTAAACAAAAGCACTGCATGGGAGGCAACTCATGGTTTTCATGTTCCTAATCATTTTGAATCATTTTTTTCATATAATAAATTACCATAAACTGTTGACCTGTTCTTCTTTTATGAGTAAGGATGGGTATGAAAGGGGAGCTCCATATTCATCCGTGTCACGTGGTGTAATCTCTGAGTAATACCTTACCCAGAAAATATAAAGAAGACAATGTATCATTAGTTTATTTTGTTTTGTTTTATTTTTATAGGTTTAAAAAAATAAACGGACATGTCGTAAGCCATAAGAAAAATCCATTCACCACCATCAAAGTTGCTGAGACTCGAACCCAGGATTGAAGGGAGACTATGGAATGTGCTATCATCATCAAACACCAGGTGACTTCATTCCATGATTTTCATTTTAAATTTCTTTTTTGCACTCCTCTCCTACCCCCTTCTAGCTTTTCTTTTCTTTAAACACTGGGGACAGTGTTATTCTAAGTTGGGGGGGGATAAAAATGATTTTTTTTTCAATAAAAACATGCATGAAAAGAAAAATTCCATTAACCTTAAATATGATAACACACATTGCAAACTCTGAAATTTGATATCAAATAAATTTTGCATGCCTTGATTCTTGATTTTAATGCAAGTTTAAGTTCATGAGCATAGTTTTTGGAAAGTGCAGTTGTCCGATGTGATTTTTCAAAGTTTACATTTTCATCCTCTTAATAAAAATGCCACAATACACGTCTACTGAATCGTGGGTGTAAATTTGAGTTCTTGGGTCCCTTTCATTATAGCATAGGGTTCTGGGGTCACTTTTAGTTTAATTTGAGTATCAAAAAAAAAAACAAAAACAAAAAACAAAAAAAAAAAACAAAAAAAAAACAAAAAAAAAACAAAAAAAAAATTGAAAAAAATAATAATGACCACATAGAGCAATGTTTTGTCCAAATGCGTGGCGTCCGGCACTTGGGGATCATGACTCCATAGTTGTCTTTCCCAGAGTTAGGCTTTATATCTCTATTGTAGAGAATGAAACTGACAAAATGCGTGGCGTCCGACACTTGGGGATCGTGACTCCATAGTTGTCTTGCCCAGAGTTAGTCTTTTCATATCTATTGTGGTTAAAAAAAATAAAAATAAAAATAAAAAAAATGGATACTCATCTTAAGGTTTAATGTGATTCCCACCCAGCGCTTCCATTTTTTCCCCTTGAACAATAAAATGGGCCCCATATCTTTTATGATGTACAACACTTTATCATGCCTAATTAGAATTGGATGAAATGTGGTGATGAATTTGAACAAAGGAATGGGCTTGGGCTTGGGATATGCTTATGGACCTATCTTGTTTTAAATTATTTTGATGGGTTTTTATAATTTTTTTTGGTATTAGATATTTGGGTGAGTAATGTGTATTTAAATGTTTTTGGAAAAGAGGATTTGGATTTCATATTTGTAATTTATTTTGCTCAGGACTAGCAAAACTCAAGTTGGGGGGTGTGATTAGTCACTGAAAGTGGCTAATATTCATTGTTAAGATCTTAATATTAATTTTTTTAAAAGTTCATAAACATCAATTTTAGTCCAATTCAGAAATTGAACTTCATTTCCCATCATTGTGCAATTCATGCTTAAAATGTCAATTTGGGCCCACTCAATAATTTGCTTGTGTAAATTATAATATTAATCATTTTAATTTGAAATTTTGGGATATGATTTATCACTTTGTTTGGAACATTTTATCTTTTATGTCCGATGGATGAATCCCAAAGGAAGATGGAGAAGTTTGCGCCTGAAGGCAGATACATGCTGGAAAAAGCATAATGGGCCTAAGGCCCATCAAACAAATGTGGGGCCCAGAAACCAATCCCAATGAAGCTCAAATTTATACAGTAGAAAGATAAAAATATTAGGATCATTTTATTCAACTGTGTCCAGAGCTAATTCTGATGTTATCATGATGATAAATGGATCTGAAGTTGATATTTAAATGGTGGACATGACATTAATGCTCAAAACTCCGTCCCACCATTTCGACTATAACATCCAAACGGCTGAGCGAAACTTCCTGAAATTTTTACAGCTCATAGAGGACAGATGGATGAAGATATTTCTCTACTGCATCCCCTCCGGATTCTGCCTTCTTCAATTTCTAATTCACACGTCAATGTGGTGGACGAATCTGGACAGTTTTCCGGGTCAAATTCGAAACATCAATTTCCTTTGGATTATTCACCCTCCATTTGACTCTATTAATTGTTGGGGGGTGAATTAATTATTGGGGGATGTACCTAAGGATCCTAATATGCCTATATAAGGATCTAGTGGTGAAGGGAATGGGGGTGTGGAAAATTTTCTTATCATCTTGGATGCTTTGTTTTCATTGTAATGTTTTGCTGTCCATTTGATGTTGTAATCGTTCTTCATTCTCATGTAAGTTATTTGAATCACATTAGTTCTTAATAAAAGTTCTTCATTTCATCTTTTTATTTTTTTTCTTCTTATCACTTTGATACCGTTGCTTTAAGGTGTGAATTTATTCACACCATCACTTGTGAATTTATTCACACAACGGTGGAGTGATCGTTTCATTGTTTTATTTTTCTTCTCCAATTCTGCTTCTTTAAGTTGACTTACCGCTTCCATTTATTTAATAGCATAAATGGAGAGATAAACCCTTATGGGTTGGTCCTAGGTAGTTTCATGGGGAAGATTGGATGTTATTTTATGATCTAAAATTCTTTAATCATTTCATTAATTTAAGATTTCCATTTGATGATTAATTTCTTCTTCATCTTCGCTAACTTTAACAATAACACATTTCGAGTGCTCGTACGATCCAATTCCTTGGAGTGATCATTAAATTGATCCTCTAAGTGCATTGGTGATTAGCCTTGGAATTGTGAGGGATTAAATTGGTGAATGATGTTGAGGAATTATATCATTTTGTGGACACGTCTTGAATTAGTGAAACGAACGTTATAAGATAATAAATACATCCAATCTAACCCTAGTAACAAATTAGGATCAACTCATCTCCATTAATTTTTTTAGACTAAGTAAGTGTATGTTTTAATTTATTTTCTTTAAATTAATTCAGTAGTTATTCAAATAAAATCAATCCAAATAGTTGGCCACTCCATAGCCAAATCCTTCCAAAATCAGAGTGTCTCTCGGTTTCTTCTTCGGTCCCTGTGGACTCAACCCCTACTTGTACTACAACGACCGCATACCTGTAGGGTAAATTTGGGCGCAACCACTGGAAAATCAGCCAATTATTTTTTTTTGGATAAAAGACATATAATACTTGCATTTCTTGTGATTCCATTATGAATGGATCATTGTTTTCCCCTTATACACTGAAATTCACCTTCACAAAGCTCATTTCATCAACTTCCACTCCATTGATATTGTAAACCCATTTTCAACGGAAAAGAGACACTTTAAATGTCTTATAATCCAAATAGTATATCTTTTTGATAATCCAAAAATATAACACATTTTCATAAATTGGATTTCTATACTTGGAACCAGATATGTGAATCTCTTCAACCACAATCATAACACCACTGTTTTTCATCATACTAAAGTCAGTATGTTCTTTTTTATAGAATTTATAAACATTTATTAAAAAACCATTTTAAGATATAACATTTTCATTCGGTCCTCTAGCTATCCATTGAAGTTGTTCTTCAATTGAATTCTGATTTTTGGATAAATCCTTATAAATTTGATCTCTGAACCATCTTATAAATTTTTTATTATGTGTATTTGATATCCATCCTTCAGACCTTGATGGATTCAATACTGAAATAATTTATTTTTGGGCTTTAATGTATTGATCAACATATTCACTATTATGTAATATTTAAAGATGTTATTTCTCCTACTTTGTTAATGTAATTTTGACCATATCTAATCCAAAAATACTTTCGCCTATAAAGCGTTCTCTTTAACAAGACTATAGGAGACCAACAATTTCAATATCTAATAGGTAATCAGTACAAAATTATATCATTTCTTCAACGATATATCATTTTTCAATAAACCCTTATGGACGAATTCAATTTTTGATATACCCTTTCAAAATATTCATATACTATTCAATAGGATACATCCATCTGTAATGGACATGGCCACATAGTTTAACCTCTTTGACTAAGTAAACCATTAGGTGTACCATTATATCAAAGAATGATGGTGGGAAGAACATATATAATTCAAATAATATGACTACAATATCTTTATTCATGATGGAAAAATTCATTGAGGCTACATCTTTAGTCCATATGGCTTTGAAAAAGAAGTATAGTCTGGTTAATGTACATTGTACGTTTTGAGGTAGAATGAAATGAAAATATACATGCATTCAATATTTTATAAAAACATGAATGTTGTGTGATTTTAGTCCTTGTAACTTCAAAATAGTCATTGACATGACATTATTGATATTTGATGAATACCCCTTTGTAACTTTTACACTAGTAAGGAAAATGAAAAATTGAAAATTTTCTTATCTGGATAGAGTGTAAGATACTGGAGGAAAAAAATCCACCTTTTAACCATCACCGATACCAACTCTTCCCTTATATCTATTTCAATCAAGTCCAACCTATCCTTTATACAATCTATAGTTTTTCTAGGAATATTTATTAATGTTCCAACAATACTATCAAATACATTTTTTTCTACTTGCATGACATCAAGAAAATGTCTCACATACAGAAAATTTAAATATGATAATTCAAATAAAATTGATCTCTTCTTCCAACACGAATTTATAAGGTTTTTCGAAAATGTTTTATTGAAAAAAGTGTCAATATTTTTAACTTTTTTGTACAATTGATCACCTATTGCTAGAGATGGTGTTGTACCATGTTTGATATTCCCATAGAATACTATCATCCAGGATTAGTATTTATTTCATCAAGGTAAAAATTTACAATGTCCAAAAAACAGTCTTCGAGGAATATTTCAACTGAACTGAGTATGTGTGTTTTTAACAAATGGGACACCCCAACATTTCATAAATGCTATAGCCTGGTAAATCTCCATAATTGGTGAAGTCATTTATCATTCCATAAAACATGACCCTCAATGTGAATTCTTTACTTCTATAGGAATCATAAATTGTAACACCTATATCCCACATAAATTTCAGATCATTGATCAATGGAGACAAATAGACATCAATATCATTACATGGTTGCTTTAGTCTAGATATAAGAAGATACAACATAATGTATTTGAGCTTCATAAATAACCATGGATGCAATTTATAATTTTCTAACATGATGGAACATATACTATGACTACTAATCTATACAACAAAAGGTTTTATTCCATCTATAGATAATGCAAGACAAAATTTTCATGGCTCATCGCCAAATTCAGGAAACTTGAAATCAATTTTCTTCCACTGAGGAGAATCTGATGGATGATTTAGGTTCCCATATTTAATTCTTGTATCTATATTCCATGTTAATTTTCCTATAATTTCTTAAAAAAAATATAGTCTTATAAACCATGGAATGATAGGAAAGTACCATATAGATTTAGAAGGACTTGATTCATTTTTCTTGTATCGATCTATGCCACGATTAGGTAATATTATGAGTGATTTGTGGTCCTAGAAAAATAATATGAAATCATTTAGACAAGAATTTATTTTCTTAGAGATCATTCCCATTGAACATAACATTCATTTAGCATCATATGTTCGACATCATAGTTCATTTTATTTTGGTATCATATATTTTAGATGACAAAGTAGTTCTGTAAAGATTATGTCACTCCATCCACTATCATCTTTCAAATTATATAACTTCAATACTGCTAAAAATGTTGTGTATTAAGAACAACTGGTATAAAATGGTTTCTTGTAACATCTATTTAACTCCTCAAACAACTTTGTACAATAATGAGGTCATCTTCAATTGACACTATCATTTATTCCATGTAATCTCCATCATCTTTTACAAAGGAATTCATATCAAATGATTCATAAACTATAGTATCATCATAATTGATGTTGAAATTCAATTTTCCCCATGTTTAGTCCAAAATTTATAGCTTTGATCTATTCTGTGACAAATGAAATGTTCTTCCAACAATTCTAGACTAATTTGTATTGAATAACAACAATGTAGACACATACAATGGATTTTAGAAGGGTCTTCTGCATGGTCTCTTGCAAACTTGAGGAACTCTTTAACTCTATTTTAATATTCATTTGTCAAACAATTAGCCAGCATCCATATTCAATTCATATCCATCCATTTGGGTTCATAAAAGATTAATATTATAAAATATATAAATAAATGCATATAATATATTCATTATCAAAAAATGAAAGTTATAGAAAATTATAATAAGGCAAATATGGATAATTTGTACTAGAACATATGAGCGCCAAGATATTTAAAATCCAATAAAAATGGTTATTTGCATTTGAAAAAATATAGGGAGATAAAGGAAGATAATAAATTATGTTATATCTAAACTTTATAGGTGTAAACTGGAAGATAGATACTATAATGACCCTAGCTTGAATCACCCAAACAACACCGGGTCAGATCATCTTATGAGATCTAACCCACCTCAAAGTCACTAAAGGATGGTTTAAAATTTGGGTGTAAAAAAACATAAATTGAAGGTAGTCCCCCCCAAATAGAAACAATTAATACCAGAGGTCGAACATAATTCTAGCGTGACCCTTGGGGTTAATGGATCTGTAGACCCAAAATCATCATTAACCAATATAGGTATACCTGTTAGACAAAAAACTATTTCAATACATGATAAAATATAATTATAGACACACATACATGTCACAACAGTACAAAAACACACTTATATTCTATAATAAATATCAAAAAGATAAAAACCTGATATTAAACATGACATGAATTATAAAGGCACCATAATGATTCAAAAAGTGGAGGCTTGATGTGATAAAACCTCACATGATTAACTAAGGATGACTCCTTTCAATATGCTCCATAAGAAAACTAAAGAAAATAGTGAATTATAGGAGGAACTAGATCCTTTGATATATATAACCAATAAAGTAACATACATCACTCCACTAACTTGGTTCCTGAAAAACATCATCTCAAGTTTCAAGTCCACTAAGGTGTCCCTGAAAGGTATAAGAATATATATAATCATTATGGAACCACCAATGTGCCTCAAATCAGTAATAAATAGACAATAATATACAATATAATTTCCCCCATGCTCGGCTGGGGTGGTAAGGGTGGGGAGGGGTTTGGGTTATGGTCGTGGGGTCAAGTCCCCAAACAAGAAATTTACCTATATTTTCTTTGTCACATTGTGTGTTGCTTTCATGATTGTACCCAATTTTTAGGAAATAATATACATGAAAATGTCTACACATTTATATACATATATGAAAAAATTATTCCATAATAAGATATAAAGCATAATAGTAAAATAACAATGAATAATTCCAAGGTTCAATGTTAGAAATAAACAATAGATCAAATATGAATAGTCAATATAAAAAACAGACCACAAATAAATCCTTAAACAACAGATCACAAAAAAATTGTAGACAACAAATCATAAACAAATCATAGAAGAAGAATTAAAAAAATAAACCAAAAATACACAAAGAAAATAGAAAGGCCTACCTCGTTAGGATGAAGAAAATCTGAGACCCTCTTCAGAAACCCTAACTGCAACCGAACACTAGATGTCAGATGAGATGTTGGAGCAACTAGAGGTAGTCGAGAGGTGTGATTCAACCTTTTATTTAATGAGGAGGAGTGACAATAGTTGGTGGCTTATTCAGAAAGATTCTATATCATGACAAGTTTGCAAATGGTTAGGGTTTTTAAAATAGATCAGGACACTTTAATCAGTGCTTACAAATAAGCACTGATAAATATCCCTTTTATCAGTGCTTATTACTTAAGCACTGATAAATGGTATCTTTATCAGGGGTAAAGTTATAGGGCTAATAAATATTAATTTTATCAGCACTTCGTGTTGTGTTGATAAATATTATTTTATCTGGGCTTATTACTGAAGCGCTGATAAAGGATGTATAATTATAATTATAAATAATAAATAATTAATATTTATATATACTTAATAAATATAAATAAATTTAAATATAGTACATATATTCATTTTTAAATATATTTATTATAATATAATAATTATCTATTTATAATCAAAGAAATATTTTTAAAAAATAATATTTATAATATTATATAAATTTATATAATTATACATATATATATTTAATAAATATATATAAATATAAATATTTTGAATATATTCTTTATTTAAGTAAATCTATAATAAATTTAATAATTATATAAATATATATAATTATTTAATTTTAATTATATAAATACTTAAAAAAATATTTATTTATTTATAATTATAAATATATAAATGTATAAATATGGTAAATGTACATTTATAAATATATTTATTTATAAATATTTATTGATAAATATATTTTTAACATTATTAATGAATATCTAATTTTAAGTGCATGCATATATGTTAAAAATGAGTGAAATTGAATAAATTAAGAATAAATACACTTTAACAATATTGAAAAAATGGATAAGTTTTGTGTGTGTGCATTGTAATATATAAAAATCCATTAATTAAATATATGTGAAATCAATATAACACAAATTTGATATATATTAAATTGAAAAATCAAAGGAAATTAAATTATATGCTCAGTACTATTCAATTAGTCAATATTTTTAATTAATATTAATTTTTAATTATAAACCATTATTTAATTAATATATGATATATTTAATATAAAACACATAAATATTTAGTAATATATAAATCATATTTATATACATTAATATACATTTATATATTTAATATATACAATTTAATAAAATTAATTATTATAATTATAAAAATAATAAAATGTTTATTATTTAATAATTTATAATAAATATATTAACTTTATCAATAATTATTTAATTAATAAAATTTGTAATAATTTTTTAATATTTTTTTTATTTCTTTAATTATTTCATTTAATTTATTCAGACCTTTATCAGTGCTAAAAATGCGCTGATGAAAGGAATATTTATCAGCGCTAAAAATAAAACACTGATAAAGGATACCCATTATCAATGCTAAACATAAAGTGCTAATAAAGGATACCCTTCATAAATGATAAAGAGAAAGTGCTAATAAAAGTTCCTTTTTAGCACTAAAAAAGAATAGATAAAAGGTTAAATTTATCAGCGCTTTTCTTAGCGCTAATAAATATGTCATTTATTAGTGTTTTTTTCTAGCACTAATAAATACCAGCACTGTTAAAGGCATGTTTTTTAGAACTTTGTATTGATTTTACTTGTTATATTTCTTAATCTCAATTCGTGATGTGTTTTATGTTTCCCAGTAGAGGAGATATCAACCAGACCGTTCCCATGTGATTGAATGAGTGGATGTTGATATTGAGCTCGATGCCACTATGGTTAAGAAATCAATTTAGATTATATATCACAAAGATAAGGTACTATATAGTAAAACAATTCCCCCAGTCCATGTACTTTGAAAGTGTGTACGAGATAACAATGAGACATGGGAGTGGGAATTTTTGAGGAGGTAGTTGTTACCTTCACTTTTTTACAAGTCTATGACTATGAACACTTTCTTGGGATAAAAATAATTTATGGTGGGGAGAATTACGATGCCCAACAGGTTCTGGTATTCCCTACTTTTAAGGATTAAAAGTTTGATTTTCATGTTTCATGGGTTTTGAAGGTGACAAGGATTTTTATAAGAATTCCATAAGGTGATGTGCCATGGCAGGGATATATTGTGTCATAGAGAGGATAACTATATAATAGATAGATATGGTTGTGGTGTGGAGTCTAGGAAGTGTGTTTTTAGGGCTATTGAATCTTTTCCATTGTTGTGTTGTAGAGGTAGGAAGTGGTATAGGCTAGTTGACCACTATAACATAGAAAATGTAGCTGTATTATAGTGGCATCAGAGTGGATTTTGTTCAATTCTTCCAAATAATGGGTGGGTTATCCATGTGGTAAATACTTTGGTGTGACACTTTTTTGGAAATGGGGGCCAATGATGTGGTCGTCTCAGCTAGTTTGTATCCCTATCCTTATGTAAATAAGATCTGTAATATGTAAGGGGCCATGAACATCAAACATTGTTTGTCTAGGAAGGCCGGTTTGTGGTATTTTGTGCTGTGTTGTGGTCCCTCTTATGTCATCCAATTCTATGGTGTAGTCTCTCTCATTACAATATAGAATATAAATTTATGTTGTGGTCTATGAGGCTACACCGTGGTATTCTATTTTACAGACTGGTTATAAATACCCAAACCCTCCTATAAAATAGAACCATTTCCTTCATCCTCACCCAAAACTTAGGTGCCCAAGAGATCTATTTTGAGGACTCTGAATCCTTTTTTAGTTGTCTTCTAACCCTAGATTTGGGAGATTGATCTTTGGTGATTTCCCTCTATTATTGAGGTAGGTGTCCCTATATAAATGTTCTAAATCATCAATTTCTTGGTGTTCTTGTATAAATCCTTTGGGTTGTTTATAAAAATAATGAATTTTATATTGAAGTGGATTTTCATCAAGAAATATTGGGGTTTAAAGGGGTTTTTCTTTAAATAAATATTTATTCCATAAAATCCCTTAAAGGTGGATTTGATTCTAAAATGGGTTTTCAAGAATGGAATCGATAATAATTCACTATGAAAACGTTTTTATAAAGGTGGATTAAATTATAAAGCGTATTTTCAAATAATGGGAGTGGTGATACTTCTCTTTTGGAAATAATTTATAAATATTTATTATGTTTTATGTTTTTGTTTGTGAAAACATGGCACCTGGGGACATTTAAGAACCTTTGGAGTCAGAATAAGGTTGATATATACATACTATAGTAGTAATAAATATCATCAGATTCACATGCCGACTTATTTTACTATTGTTTATCCTAGAATGTGTTCCATAAGCTAGTGCCTAATACGTTTTTTGCATTATGGTTTTACTTGTGTATCCTGCCTTATGTACTCACTTGTTTATCTTATGGTGTATATATGAATGGTTCTACTTAATCTTAGTCTTTCTTAATTATAATTTTCATATTTATTATAGTGTGAATATAAAATTAATTTCTAAAAACTGAAGGATGTTTTACAAAATGTTTGTATTTTAAAAATTATTTATAAACTGTTTTTATTTTAAATCTAGAACTAATGTTTTCATAGAATTTAGAATTTTTATAGATTCCTTGCTAAAATAATATTGGGATTTCTTCTCACTCCTTAGTTATGCATTTGGGAATTCATAGATGTGGTTTCATAAGACACAAGTAAAGGGAATGGATTCATGTAGTTCACTAACTTCTCTTGAGTGTGGTTACCTTCTTTGTGGGATGGGTTGTTGGTTACAGACGGTCATATAGAGATTCATTTTATGGCTTGTATCATTTTATTTTCTAGTTTATATGCTTGGGATTTATTCTATATATCTCATGTCTGTGTAATATTTATTCTATTCTTACTATGATGGTTTTCCTAGTCATAGATTTTCATAAGACTTTTTTGGCTATTTTGATGAAGCTCCCCTCATGGAGAGACGACTTTGGGGATGTCTTTGATTAATCAGAGCAGGTTCATTATAGAATAAATAATTAACCAATGTATTGAAGGGTTATATTTGACCCACTTATTATTATAAAAAATTTATAATAACTATAAAATGAGTAAATCACATAGAATACTAAATTTAAATCATAAAACTCATAGAAATATACTTTTGAACCCCTAAACATTATCACTTTTTTTATCACATGAAAATAAGAAATAACATTTATTTTATTAATTATTTAAAAATGAAAAATTCCCAAAATAGTATGAATACTATATTTATTGAAAAACTACTGATTCTTATAAAGTAATTAAAATAATGAATAATGGTCATAGAGGTGGTAAAATCCCTTCACGTTGTATATGATAAAAACAGATTCCTTTTAAACATTTATAATGGAAGTAAAAAATAAAATAAATATTAAGAATACTTATTTCTAAACCATTATAAAGAAATTAAAAGTATGATATCAATATATTAATAATATAAAGATTTTGGTTATAGAAAAATCATTTTGAATAACATGTACATGGATGATAAATATTTGAAAATGAACCTTTAAAACATTTTAAAAGGGTTTTAAAGACAAAAAACATACCATAAGTCTTGACACATCGCATATGCCCTCAAAAATCCTAAATAATAAACCTAAATTATTATTTTTTTAATAACCATTTTCATGTTCACTATTTTCCTTTTATTTTATTTATTAATAAGATTTATTTAGTCATTAAATTTGTTATGTTCATATCGAATGTTTTACGATCATTCATTTCGAAAATAACTTCGTCGAATTAGACATGGTTAAAGAAATCATGGTTTAATAATCTAAAAAATATTAATAATTTCATTATTATCTTTTTTATACATTTAATACAATTTTAGAGAAATCCATTAATGGTGGTTATGAAAAATTTAGTAAGTTGTTTCATAGAGGTGATAGTTTGTAGGTAGACATGAATGACGTCTCCATTATTAAACAGAAAATATATAAGAATTATTTTATCTTATTATAATGATAATTATTTCATATATATATGATATTATGTATTTATATAAATCTTTATTACCATCTATGTGATATTGTGATAGGAAATAAAATGCGTCGCTCCAAGGAGGCAGTGGTCCACACGTACACATAAGAAGTGTTTTCATTTTGGATGATAAAGAAAGATGTTTAATATTTATTTTACATAAAATAATAATATTTATGTCAAATATTTCATATTAATTTATTTTAATTTTTCATTATAACCATATATAATAGGTAGTTATGAAAAATAAAATACATCAGTTTTTGGTGGTGGTAGTCCGCCCGTACACCTTAACGATGATTTCATTTTCCATTAGATGTAAATGGAGTATATAACGGTTATAATATTTAAATAATATAATTTTAGTATATTATATTATTTTATTCTATTATTTTATGATGGTTATGGGACACATGGTGTATTTTTAATATTAAGGACTAAAAAAGAACTTAGTAAGGCATTTTTCCTCTTCTTTCAAAATATCCATTTATAATACTACTTAATCATTATTATATTTTTATTTTTGAAAAGATAAGAACATATAGGATATGAAGAATATTTTTTTGGATGTATTATATATATATATATTTTTGAGATGTGTTTCCCATGATGTGTTGAAAAATGAGGAGAGGAGTTTTACTTTTATTGGTGAGGGGAATGTCGCACATGTAAATATCCTTAATATTAAAATAATATAATATCATTTTATAAGTCAATTATAACTACAATTAAAATATAAGATATTATTTTTCTAAATAAACTCATCCAATAATATTATATATAAAATTTGATGATATTTTTACCCTTTTTCCTATAGTTTTGACCCCTTTAACCCAATTTAACACTTAAAAAAATAACTAACTTTTACTATGTTACTATTCATAGTGAAAGAAAAAGAAATTCAAATATTTAAAAATTGTAAAACTGAAGATTCTAAATATGAAATATTTTTACTTGGTTAAATTTATATAGGTGGTAAAAATAAATTTTAAAATCAATACATGTATTGTAAAAAAATGGTTTCTAGGATAATAAATTTTAAAAAATAAAAATTATTTTATACCAAAATCATCTATAATATTTATTAAAAATGAATTAATTAAATTATATATAATAAAAATAGATATATGTGTCTTTAAAATCAATCCAAACAAAAAATTCAATCTTTTAAATACATAATTAAATAAATGGATCAAGATAGTCTTTTATTAGGATAAATACATTTCTTAAATTTCCAAAATGTCATTCATAGATTCATAACTAAAACATAATATTTTTTAATGCATTAAATTAAATCTAAAAAATATTTGATATGTCCAAATAGTTTCATAAAATTTAAATTCATTCTTATGTCATAATAATGTTATAAAAGTGGCAATTTTCACAAAATCAGTATTTTCACTATTCACTTAAAAAACACCCATTTTAGAAAAATAAAAAAAATTCATCCTAAAATAATTTTGACATGTTGATATCCAAAACTAAGTCTATTTTTTACAATTAAAATTATAAAATTTTGAAATTAAACTTTTGAATAAATCCATCTAAAACATGAATACTAATTTAGTTAAAATAAAATTATTTCCTTATTCTTTGAAAACTCACATAAAATTATTATATTGAATTTTAGTCCATAATATCTAATGATGAATATTTATAAAACATTAAATTAATTTATTATAAACATCCCCTAGGTTTTAAAATTATTCCAATAATAATGAAATTATATCCTTAAAATTTTATTCATTGGTAAATAGGTGGGTATAATTTTCTCTAATAGCTTTTTCGTAATCACATGTTTCTTATCAAATCATATAGTTCTTCAAGAAAACCTTAATGTGGTTTATCATAATATTTTGAAATAACTAATCTCTATAATAAACAATTAAAACTGGATTTCTTTATAAGAAACATTATCATTTTACTAAACTACTTCAGAGATTAGAACATGGGATAAATTGTTTATGTATTTTCTTAACAATAAAACAGAAACACAACATGTTCCTAAGATAACATCAGACATAAGAAAACCCAATATTCAGTCAATTAAGACTAATAGAAAACTTCACATGATACAATAAACTATTGACATAGTTTTACTTTCCTACCAAAATTTATCATACATTTCTAGGGTGATATTTTAGAAAAATACAATCTCCTACCTAAAATGAAATAAATTTTCTCTAATTATTTACATAACCTTTCTAGTTGATCTAAGATATCTTCACTTATTATTGAATCATATTAACCTTTTCTAACATATATTATTCCTATTCAATTCTCAAAAAATTTATTTTAATGAATTCATCCCTACATGATAGAGTATGATACCTATTTACATATAATGTCTCAAATGTTACCATCTATATACTAAAATGAAAATTGTAATTATTAAAAAATGAAACTAATGAAAGATAAAAATCCCAATTTCTTTGATAATCAATTGAAAAATTCCATAGAATGTCTTAAAAAGTTTTAATTATTCTATTTTATTTCCTATCATATTTGGGATAAAAATCTATACGAAAACTTAAATTAGTACACATTGAATTTTGAATCCATTTCCAAAAATAAGATGTGAATCTTGGATCATGATTTGATACATTAGAGAGATAAATCCATGAAACCTAACTATATCATAAATATAATGTTAAGAAATCTTATCCAAATACTTATTATCTTTAATATAATGAAAATGAATAAATTTAGTTAAATTATCCACAATAACCCATATCACATAACTACCTTGAAATTTATTTGATAGTCCCACCACGCAATGTGTGGATATATTTTACTATTTCCATTCAGGAATTAACAATAACTGAAGTATCCCATTTAGTAGTTATTAATAATCTTTAAACAATTTAAAATTCAAAGATTTCATTGTATAATTATAAATATCTCTCTTCATTCCTTAACACAAATAATATTCTTTAAGGTCTCTATATATATTAGTGTTTCTTGGATGAATAGAATGTGAAGAACAGTGAGCTTCACTCAATAATTCCTCTTTCAACTGAGAATCACTTGGAATAAATAACATGTTCCTAAATCTTATAACACCTTATTTTCATCATTAAACTCCTATAAATTTTTCTTCTTAACTAATTATAAGATTTTTTAAAAACCATGATCTTCTTATTGATCATTCTTAATTATTTTCAACAAGGAATAATGTATCAAATTTTGATCTAAAAGTAAAGTAGTTTCTGTATGCACAATATTCTATTCAATGTTCAATAAATCGTTATCTATAGGTTCATGATCAAAACATAACATATTCATGTATGCATTATCCATTCAAATCAAAGAAATTTTCACTTTGTTTTTATTTCCTAGATGATATTAAATTATACATTCATTACCCTTTATAAATTCCAACAATCTTTTCTATCTCATGCTCAGTTCATTTTAAATGAATATATATTTCAATTTTTCATTGTTCTAATATATTTCAAATTTCACACTATATAAAAGATTTCTCAAAATTTTTAAAGTAAGAAATTAAAACTGTATTATCATAATCATGAATTGGATAATTATACTTATGTGGATTTAGTTTACATGATGCATATGCAATTACCAGCTCATTTTTCATCAAAACGCAACTAAGGCCTTTCAATGAAAAATCAATATAAATGAAAAATTCACTATTTCTATATGTAAAGTATAATACTAGACCATTAATCTATAATTTTTTAAATTTTTTAAATCATTCATCATAATCATTTATCTATAATAATATAACTCCCTTTCGAGTCAACTTGGATGGTGGCTTAGCTACATGATAAACATTTTAAATAAAAAATTAGTAATAAATAACTATTACAAGAGAAATACCTATGTAATGTCTCATTTTTTAAAGGTAATGATTTGATCAAAGACCAAAGCACAAATTATTAATAAAAAAGCAAGAAAGTTACAAGAGTCTGAAATAGGGGATTTTTTTACAATCACTATAAAAAAGCTCAAATAAATCAGCCGGCAGGGAGCCCATCCAAGTCATGCACTAGTGAACTCCTTTGTCGGCCAGAGCATCAGCGACAGAGTTCGCTTCACGGTAGGTATGGGTGGCGATGAAATCAATCCTGTGGAGTGAGTTAAGGAAATTCATACAACGAGAAGTATGCTTCCAGGCTAGATGAATGCTGCCATTCCAGATGGCATGAATGATGGTGGATGAATCACTCTCAATCCATAGCTTTATCTAACCTCTTTGAAGATCAAAATCAACAGTATGGTTGAAACCCAACAGTTCTGCTTCCAGTGATGACGAGTGTCCACATCCAACGAAGAAACATCCCTGACACTGACCAGCAGAATCTCTAAAGATAGCACCGCAACTGGCCGGACCTGGATTTCCTTTGTAAGCACCATCAACATTAACTTTAATCCATCCCGGCATTGGCGCCTGCCAAAAAACCTCGAAGGTGCGTTTTGGATTAGGGTAATTACCAGGAACACGGAGACGATGAAGGATCTCAAAGTCCCCAACTAAGTTGTTGCAGCAATCTTTCTGAATAAATGCAGCTTCCTAGATCGCAACAAGGATCCGAGATTTTCCTTCATTAAGATTGAAAGAATGATTATTATGAATAAGGTCATTTCTAACATACTAGATCTCGTGAATGAGCTCTGCCACTGCCGCCAGCCAAATGTTGTTGATCTGTAAAGAAAGTTCAAAGCTAGTGCAGTTTTTAAGAAACACAGAAATAGAATCAGCAAAAGACTATCTGTAATTGAATAGATCAAAAACAAAATTCCATAAGGCAGAGGTAGTTGCACAAGATAGGAAAAGATGATCCACATCCTCCCCGTGTTAGTTACATAGGTGATATTTATAACAAAGTTGGATACCAAAATTTTGGAGAATAGTATCAGTAGCTAATCTATTATGGGAAATACGCCAAATGAGAGTGAGCCTGGAGGGTTTAATCCAAGGTTTATTAAACTGGCTCACCCATATATGATTTGATTCAATGTGAGAAAAATTCTTCTTATAAACGTTTTTGGAGTCTAGAATACCATTAGTGGTAGGCTCCTAAACCAAGAAGTCACCATCAGGGGAAAAGGAATGATTGTCAATTATCTGCATAATATTATCAGGGAGATCATGACGATGAAATTGAAGAACATCTTTTACAGATTGATTAGCGTTCCCAAGAATGTGAGTAGAAGGTAACAAAGTTATCAAGGGGTTATCATACCATTTACCACACCAAAAGTTAATAGAAGAGTTAACACTAACCATCCCTCTAGATTTCTCAATGATCTTACGATAAGAGTCCCTGATAGATGGCCAGATAGAAGAGTTAATGAAATTGTGATTCCCTTTTAAGATCTTAGAAAGAAATCTATGATACAAAAAATTGGAGACTTTAGAAGAGGGATTAATAATATTCCAAGTGAGATGGGCCTGGAGAGCATCATTGAAAAGCTTTAAATTTTTTATGCCAATCCCACCTTTTTCAACATGTCTACAACAAGAATTCCAAGGAATAGTGACAAGCCTCCTTTTAAGAATACTTCCAGTGCAGATGAATTTTTTAATATAAGTATTAATTTTCTTGAAAATGCAAGCAGGCCATTTATAAATCACGAGGGAGTAGACCATTTTAGAAACATTGGTTGACTTGACCAAGCAAATTCTCCCAGCCATGGAGAGAGATTTCCCTTTCCAATTTGAAAGTTGTTTTATAATCTGATCGATGACATTAGCAAAATAAATGTCTTTGGGTCTTCCCCAAAAAATAGGAACTCCTAAATAAGTGAAAGGAATTAGACCCTCTTTAATACCCAGATAAGTGGTAATACTATTTTTCCCACCTACAGGAAAATTATTACCAAAGAAAATGAAAGATTTATTCTAAGAGATCACTTGACCAGAGACCTCCTCATAATGAGCAATGGCTTTCTTAAGAATATGAATATTCTTTTGATCCCCTTTTAGAAATAGGATAATGTCATCAGCATATAAAAGGTGAGTGGGAGAATTAAGATTTATAGCAACCTATATAGGTTTAAGCTTACTTTGATCAACCAAATTACTGAGGAGTCTACTGAGATAATCCTCAGCAATTACAAAAAGGATAGTAGAAAGAGGGTCACCCTGTCTAACACCTTTAGAACAATTAAAAAACCCTCTAGGAGTGCCATTAATAAGGATAGAGATGTAAGCTGAAAGAAATAAGGTCCTAATTCTTCCAATGAAAAGATCTTGGAATCCAAAGCTTTTTAGAACTTTAAAGATAAAATTCCAATCAATAGTGTCAAAATATTTTTTAATATATAGTTTGATAGCCACACATCCTCCCCTATTATTTTTATTTAAACTTTTAAAGCATTCAGAGGCAAGACAAATACAATCTTGAATGGATCTTCCTTTGATAAATCTAAACTGGTTCCAAGAAACAATTTTATTGAAAATAGGAGCAATTATATTTTCAATGATTTTGGTTATGATTTTGAAAATCATGTTAATAAGAGCAATCGTTCTGAATTAGTGGATCTCAGAAGCATTCTCAACCTTAGGAATTAAGGTTAAGAATTGAGCATTGATTCTATGCGGGAGTAAACCATGAGTGAAAAAACTCTTGACAAGTTTATAAACATCCTTGTGGATTGTGTCCCAATGATTTTGGAAAAACCCATTGTTAAACCCATCTGGACCAGGAGCACTGTCAGGATTGAGGCCAAAGACAGTGTCTTTAATTTCATGATCAAGAGGAGTGCTCAATAGCAAGTCATTGTCCCTATCATCCACCAATAGAGGAATAATATCAGGTTTAAGATCAGTGTTTAAACCTGAGACATTAAAAATATTATAATAGTAAGAGGTAACATGATCCGTGATGGCCTCTTCAGAGCCAGTGCTCACTCCATCAATAGTAAGTTTGGAAAGAGGACGATTAGTCTTTCTAATTCTTTGAAGGCAATTGTAGAATTTGGTATTACGATCTCCATCAGTAAGCCATTTGTTCTTGAACATGTGTTTGCGAATGTTATCTTTGAAAGTAAGCAGGGATTTAAGTTTGACGGAGATATTCACTTCAAATTGAGGATCCAAGATGAAATCAGAGTTGGTGTTTTGAATTTGAAAACAACTAAGATCTTTCTCAAGTAAGGAGATATCCAAATCAATTTGAGTGTTTGAAGATTTGCACCAGCCTTTGAGGGCCTGTTTGAGAGTTTTCAATTTATGTAAACAGGAAAAAGAATCTTGTTGATGTTTCATAGAATTCCAGATGTTATGAACGAAAGAAACACAATCAGTATTCGAAGACCAAGAATTATTAAATTTAAAAGGAAGGACATATTTCTTGTCATTTGTGAGAAGGCTAACTAGAATAGGATGATGATCAGAGTTGAGTCTAGGGAGAGTGGCACTAGAAATATTATCCCAGTTATCAAGGATCTTCATGTTAACGAAGGCCCTATAAAGCTTACTAGCAACCTTTTTATTATGGTGGTTTCTGTACCAAGTAAATTTATCCCCAGAAAGAGTGATTTCAAAAAGATTGCAGTCTTCAATAGCCGCTCTGAATTCCCTGGAGGATATAGAAAGGTGAGAGGGTCCAATTTTTTCATAGGGGATGAGGATGGCATTGAAGTCACCCATTACCACCCAAGGAGATTGAATACATTTATCCAAATCAAGAAGATCATTCCATAAGTCTCTTATATCTTGATATCTATTCTTGGCATAAACGAAAGTATAAAAAATATGATGATCATTCCACAAAAAATCACAGGTAAAATGTTGATCAGAGGTTCTAAAAATGTTGACATTTTTTAAAGTGGTATGGAAAAAAATCCACAAAGAATCAGAGTGAGAATATCTTTTACAGGAGCCTATGAAATTGTAGTTGAGAGAACGAAATCTCAAGAAATTTATTTTGAAAGTGACTTTAGGTTCAGAAATAGCAAAAAGAAGAGGTTTGTGAGTGCTTAAGAACCTCCTAAGAGTGATGGAGGTGTCATGATTAGCCACACCTTGACAGTTCCAATATAGTAAATTCATTATTAATTGGGTTTTGGGTGATAAACCTTCTTATTTATTGATTTCCCAGCACCTTTCATCCCTTGAGATCTCGTAACCATTGTAGAGGATGAGGGATTTTGTTTGGTATCCTGTTTAGACTCCTGGTTTTCAGAGTTTTGGAAGTCATTTTCTTTAAGATTAGAGTTAGGATTTATGATAGAGACCAGAGGATCCTTAATTTCAGACCTGTCCAGTGGGTGCTCTCCCATAGATCCATGGACTGGTAACTGATCATATAGAGACTGTGTCACATCCAGAGCAACATGATCTGGAGTGGCATGTCAGAAGTGGAAAAGGACTTGACATGGGAACAACAACATGAGCAGAGGAATGTTCAGAATAGGAATGTGTCATAGGCTCAACCATGGTAGAGTCAGAATATGATAAAGTTTTAGTGTTGTTTACATGAAAAACAGAACTTAAAACCTTAGGATTCTTGAGGATCAGAAGTGGGAATGATATTAGAAGCAGGTTTATATTTGCCAATAGGAAGATTGGATTCCACCCTTCTACCCAAACAGGAGGTAGCATCATGGGCAGAATCAAGAACAGGAACAGGAACATCAGAAACTGGGAGAGAGAAGTTGTGAGCAGGAAGTGAAAAGGCTAAAGGGAGTGGTAGATTTTTTCCAGTAGCTACAGGATTGTATTTTCCAGCATGCAGATTCAACAGTGGGGCACTATGTGAGACAGCCGAAGGCTTGGGGACTTCTATATTAACAGAAACAGTAACAGGCTGTATAATAGAGTCAGAAGCACATGTACTGTTATGAACAAAGATAGGAGAACCAGCATTAGTTATAGGAAAGTGATGCTCCAAACTAGGCATTTCAGTATTAGAGATAACAGAATTTGCAACAGAAGTATCTAATATAGGATTACCTGAGTTTGGAATTTTTCCCTTTTCACCATGTGCTTTGAAGAAAACATCATATGTGGCTTCCTAAGCCGATGGAGGTGAGACCTCAAAGTCCTTATTAACATTTTCATGTAAAAAAACTGCTCCAGAAGCAGAAGCAGTAAAAGTTGTGTTTGGGACAGTGAGAGGATTGTTATCAATGCTGTTTCCAGCTTCCCCGGCCACTATGGCCTCTAATCCCAAAGCAGTATTTTCATTCCTATGAGAGGATTCTTCTTCATCAACTAAGACACCCCAAGATTTACCTTCTAGGGAAGAAGGATCATTGAGCTTTTTAACCCAAACGTCTTGCTTTTTTTAGAATGCTCAGACTTATCAGTATAAATTTTTCCTTTTTTACCTTAATTAACCTCTTTCCAATCATTGTTAATAGGGGGATCCATTTGTTTTCAAGCCACCCAGCATGTAGAAAAATTATGTCCAATGATTTTGAAAACATCACATAAAGGAGGTTTCTTTTCATACTCAATGTTGATTTCAATTCTATTAGTAGGAGTATTAAAACCAATGGAGGTTGGTAAATCACTGGCCAGTTTGACCTCAACCATTAATCTTGCATATAAACCAAGGTCACCATTCAGAGTTCAATGGTCAATTTTGATAGGGGAACCTATGTAGGAAGCTATATCATTCAATATCATCGGATCCAATAAAACCAATTAAGTCCATGAATCCTTACCCAAACATGTTCCATAGAATTTAAGACTTCAGAATATTTCTAGGAATATTTATGGAGCTATGCACTGAGAAGACGAGATATTTTGAGGCCTGGTGAGCCCAACATTGATATTCTTAAAATATTAAATATATTAATATCAGGAAATTAAATTTTCATGAAAAAGAGGAATCAATTAAAAATGGAACCTCGTATTGGAAATTAGAGAACACCATTTAGTTTAGAATTCATGTTTCTGCCTTGGAAAAATATAATTGTTTCCATCATTGAGAGATTGTGAAAAGGTTATCGTGTCTTAAATAATAAATTTATTAATAAATTAATTTATTTTTATCTCATGAGGCAACAAAAAAATAAAATTATATATAAATCTTGTTATAACCAAGTTTCATTGTCGGCCTCATAAACTTGGAGATTTAGAGAGGAACGGGTGGATGAGCTTTCGTGGATGAACATTGATAGATCGATCTTTGGTGATCAGTGTGCTAATAGAAAATGTGGATCTCGCCAACAAAAATGTCATAGATTCATTCTTCATCAGATATTGATAAAAATAGAGGTAGGATGATTGTTTTGTGAATATATCCATATTTTTATTTACCCATGATGAACATGAATTATTCTCCAAAAAAATTAATTCATGGATTGATCTTTTGATTTTGTAATATCTTTATCTTATTGTGGTATTGGAATTGATATTTATTTTGTTTATTTTATCTTCATTAATCTCCATATAGAAACAAATAAAGGATAACAGAAACATCAGTCGAGGTCCATTAATAATGTTTTTTATTCATATTTCTCTTCCCTTCTTACATGAGCTCATCATTGAAATTTTCATTTGGATTTCTATTCAAATAATACCTGATGAACAATAATTGCACATTCAATATTTGGCACAATGAACCTCTACCACAGGGTTATGATACAGATTTTACATCAATTTTTGGGTACATGATGATTTTAGTAGATCCTCAGATGGATCAGAAGTTTGTAATCTGGTTTGCAATGCAACATCGACGAGGAACAACAAAGGGTGTTTCTAAAGCACCAGATTTAGCTAGAATTTTTCCACATATGGTGAGAGGATTGGATATAATCTAGATCCATGACATAAAATGTGATTTCTAATGAAATATATGGTTTTAGAGGCTTGGGTTAAGATGTGTGGGAAATACCATGGGTTATTTGAAAAACTAGACAACACAATATATAGTCTTATAAACACTCATCATGTAGTCCCCTATTTGTGGAACTCAAGTTTCTTCTTTGATATAAGTATCACACACCAGGTGACCCTTAGCTGACAAGCTCGACATGCATAGGGGTACATGCCCCGTAACGCCCCGACCACAGAATCCTAGAGCTAGAGCATTATCTTATTACATTGGAATGATTACAAGGAATCAAATCCCAAAGGGCTAATTAGTTTAGTAGTCTTGGAAATCTAGATTAAAAACATGATACCCATAATATATTGGGAAATTGGAAATACAAACATGATACATAATAAAAATAAATAAACAGGAACCTTGAAACTAATTCTAAGGATTCCTCTTCATAACTTGAGGAAAGGAAACATAATAAGGGTGAGCTCATATAATCACTAAGGTTAAGTAAAGTAGAACTAATAATGAATCAATGATAATAAATAAACATGGAAAATTTAAAAACTGAAAAACTTTCCATTTAATCGATGTACTAAAAATTAAATGTATCTATCGATATGTTGATACAAAATATTATGGCTGAATAATGACTAAATTATGGTAACATTAATTAATGGACTCAATTTTTCCTAGGTACATGGAACCATTACCATAAAGACCTCTCATAATACAATTTATCTATAAGGTAAATATCAATCTACGACAGCTAGAAAACTATTTCATCTCATGATACTATTGATTCATCGAGGGGATATCTATAACCGATACCCACTCGTGTCACACCTATAAAAATAATTCCTCATATATAATAATGGATTTAATAAATAAACAATATTCCTTATCAAATATCTATATTGAATAAAATATATAGATTTTTTAATAATTCCCCAGTTAATCAAATAACTATTAAAGTGAACACCGTATTTATAAATGGTAGTAAGTTAAGGAAATAATAATATACATCACCCAAGAATGTGGATATTGAAATAAATTTATTTTTCCAAAATAAATTTGACAATCAAAATAATGTGAGATTGAAAAAACGATCATTAAACACATTTTGGGGAAAATAATCTTTAAACAATACAAAGTGTCCCATACCACTTTGGAACATTTAAATAATAATATCCATTTATGAATAATCATTAAGAGAATCATATAATATCATGAAAATTAATAGTTTTATGATATAAAATTTCAAATGGTATTATATACCCCATTTAAAAAAAACTAGGTGCGTAATAACAAATAAGTCGAAATGGTATGTAAATTGAGATGAAACCGCTTACCTTAATCTTCCTTTTTTGCATGTGGTATTTATACTCTACTATAGTGATTTAAAATATCTTAATAAATTATAAAATCACTATAATCATGCTTATAATATAATATATTAACTTCTTTATAATATTTTATTACCCGTTTCTTAACACTCTTTCACTATTTTAACTATTTTGGGGGTTACTTGCCTAGTTTTCTCAAGTATGTTTCTAATTTGTCAATTTTTGTTCCTATTAATCATATCATGATTTTTTAATATCAATAATTTAAACCATGTATTAATTATCATATATATTTATCATATATGTATTTTTAATAATCTTTAATGTTTAGGGATAAGAAATTAAATGCAGTGTTTATGGAGACAGTAGGCCGTACATACACAAGAACACTACATTCATCTCATTGTCGTATTAAAAGAATGAAAAGTAAATGATACATATGTATATTTTAATTCATGTATCTTATATATTTTGTAAATGTTACATATTTTTTTTAAAATCATACTTAATATGTTACATGTATAGTGTGAATGAATCACATCACTTTAAGGAGGCGGTAGTCCATAATTCCACAAACGATGTTATCGTATTTACAAAAAATAGACAGAATAGAGGTATGTATTATAAAATAATTAAATAATCATAAAGAAATTATAAATATAACACACATATATAATATATAAATATATTTTTAATCATAATGAACACCATGAGATGTGTTAAAGGAAGAACGAACAATCATCGTTTCGTGAGGTGGTAGTTCTCCATTCACATAAATAGCATGTTTATTACGCATTATATGGGTGTGTGTGTGATTTTAGTTAGAACCCGTAATAATAAAAACATCCTATTATATTTAGGATACTTGTGTTCTTATATAATCATATTATAATAAGAGTTTAGGTGGTGGACAATGGAAATAAAACGAAAGATATGAAGGAAATATTATTTCTCTTAATAGGGTCAATCCTATTGGTTTATACCAAAGGGATTCATTATGTAGATTTATTACCAAATGGAGTGTTATATTTTTATGGGAGGTATTTTGGGAGATTATTTTGTTATAATTTGGATGAGATAAAGTGTATTGGGAGGTGTGAGTAAGGGGTAGAGTGCATTCTTTTTTATAGTGGAGGGGGAGTGGCACTCTTGTAAATACCAAAAGGTTTTCATTAATGGGAGGTATAAGTTACCTAATGTGTATGAAAAATGAAAATAATATATTAAATGGCAATTAATGTTGATAAAAACCTCCATGACACAAAAATATGTGCATTTTAATAATTTGGTTCCTTAACTTTTAAGATCCCCCAATTTTACCATTTTGGTTTTTATTAAAGCATCTAGTTTTCTAACCTAATTAATTTTACCATTAAGAATAAAATGAAGTTTGATTAATTAAAAAATATGGATAAAATTAATTATTAATATGATATATAATTTATAAAATAATAATCCCATGTGTTTTGGAAATTATTTTTAAAACAAGCGCATGTGATGCGCTAAAACACTGCTTAAACTCAAACCGTGTTAATAATGTTTTTAAATTATATTGGTCATTAAGTTAATTATAAAAGATAAATTGGTAAATTAATAGACCATATTTAATATTTATTATCACTTAAAAATTAATTTTCATAATATATTATTTTTATTAATTTTAAATTATTTCATAAAATATCATTTATTATAAAATAATAATAATGTCAATTTTAAAATTATTTATTTAATTTTAATTTTAAAATTATTTAATTAATTTAAATTTTAAAATATCAAAACAATATTGGAATTAAAATATATTAATTTTATATCTGTGTAAAATGATATAATCATGTAAAAATAATAATTAAACACAATAATTCAATCAATACTTCACTTTTAATATTTATAATATCATTTATTTTAGTTAATTATTAAAAAAATAATAACTATATTGGCATTTCATAAGAATTTTAAGTAACTAAATAATCTTTAAAAAATAATGATAAATTATTATGATAACATTAACCCTTTTATCTTTAAAAATGATATGTATAACCTGAAATATGATATTTTTTACCTATCTCAAAGTCTTATAAATGTTAAAGGTAAGGAAAGTTTTCTTTTTGTCTCTTTCCTTACTCAACCTTTTATAAAGGGAAATTACATTTATTAATATCCCAATAATCAATAAAATTATAAAAAGCGGGTATTTGGTACAACTATTTAAAGAAATGGTTTTTGGAAAAGTTGCCAGGTCATTTTGGCCCTTAAGATTAACGTTTAGTCCATTGTTAAGCTTATTTTTACCTTAATCACTATTATTATTTTCAATCACTTTAACTAATATTTTTTGGCAAAAAATTAAGTTAATATGATAATAAAAAATATTATAATTATTAAAACCATTTATTCCATTTTTTAAAAATTAAAATCATTTAATTTTTAAAATTAAGTTTAATGTTAATCCGGCAGAGGTGGCAAGAAAGCAGGGTATTAAAGTAAAAATGTTCAAAAGTTCAATAAGTATTAATATCCAATTTCATTATAAAGATAATTCCAATGTCATCCATTAGATTAATATATGTATAATTGATTCATTTTATCTCTAATAACCAATTTAAATGTAATTTATCATTAATAAATATTTTAAAAAAGGAAGTTTTTAAATTAAATGTAGTAATTTTCACTATTCATCGGAAAATAAAACGTCCCAGAAAAATATAGAAAATTCACCCATATATAATATTTAAATTTATAATTAAAAAATAATTTTTATTTTTACAAATAAAAATTATAAAAGTTTCAAATTTTAGTTTTAAAATTGGTGCACCATTAAAAGGCGGTAAAACTTAATCTTGCAAGTAGATCAAGATAATTTAGTGTTTTGTGTAGTGTAATATTAAATTTGTGTATAAATAATTCTAACAACAAAATTATATTTATTCTAAAATGAAAATATTTTAAATTATATGGGTGTTCCATTCTTTCCACCATAATTAAATTGTGTCATTTCAATCTAAACTTGATCTCAGTAATCAAGGGACTGATATTTTAAAATAAACTATTGTTGGAAAACCCACATTTTGAACAGGAGTTAATAAAAAATCAAGTTAAAAATATAGAAAGAAAAATGCAATGTTCACATATCTAGGTTTCCTAGTATGATAATATAGTTGGAAAATATAAATATGGATACAAAATAAAAATATAAAAATCATGTTCTGATAGAGAGTTCTAGAGAATGTGGTTATAATAAAGTTAAAAATCATAAGACCATAAATATGTGGTGATCTAAGGGGAAATTTGATTCATTGGAAAATATTATACTAGGACAAAATTTTTGGTTTCAAGATCTTTTTTCCTAGATTTTAGGAATTCTTTCACACTCTAAGGATATAAGTAAATATACTTATTTGGTATGTTTCTATAAGAAAAATCTTATCCTTTTTCCATTACTTGAATTATTTCTACTTAATATCTTAGCACAAGATTCATCATTTGGTGAAGTAATACATTAACCTCTAAAATCTCATCTATTTAACTACCATTTAATAATTGGGTAACTTTTCCAAAATATTATGATCCAACACTTTGTAAGGAAGGTCACTGAATTTACATAATGAACTAATCATTGTCCTTTAATCAATATGAAGTAACTATAAATTTTTTCACTCCAAACATGTGAATAAATTCATAATTTAACCTCCTAAAATATGGTAAGAACATTAATCACAGTAAAACTATATAGGAAACATTCATTCTTCCTTATTTCTTATGTAAGATAGGTGTTATTGGATATATTCCTGAAATCCAAATTTTTTGTAAACTCCATCTATGTTAGTATAAAACACTTGTTGAAAATTCATTCATTTGTTACAAGGTAGTCAAATCTTTTTCTAAATAATTTATTTATTCATCATTATCTCAAAATTAGAAACATATTAAGGGGTTTATTTCCCTGAATCATGTGTTTTCTAAAAATTCTAACTATATATTGAATAAAGTTTCTTTTTACCATTTAGTATATGAACATAAATCCTTAAAAAAGTATTGTAGTACAATACTGACACATTTCATAATCCTTATAATCAATGCATATTTGATAAAATATTCAAATTACATATTTCTTGAATAATAATATTATTCATTACTTTTTATCTATAGTAGTATCATAACTTTACCATTATCTAGTAGCATCATTTTGGATATATTACTTCGATGCTTTAGACATTGATTGATATAGTGTCACATATACTTGCAGTAGAAGCATTGTACATTGAAAACCATCTTCTTACCCTTGTAATCATAAGAATAATGTCTTTTTATTCCACACATATAGTAAACTCTCATTCTCTTCATGAAATTACCAAGGTGTTTCTTTCCAAAATTATAAAATGTAAGAAAATAATTTATTCCATTCATATTCTTTGACTCATTACATTTTTCTTGGTCCTCAGATGGCCTCTTATTGTCTTAGTTTCCTTCTAAAACATAGGAATTGGATAATTATTTACCCATATCATTATCACATGATATTATGTCATCATATTATGAAAATGTTTGGGAGACTATTTCTCTTTGAAATATAGTCTTAATATCATGAAAATTTGATCCTTATTACTCTTTGGATCACATGCATTAGTGAGGTTTACACTCCATCTACTAGGCACCATTTTTAAAGGACTACATACACTAGGTTATAGCATATCATAATTTATAATCTCAAAATAGAAAAGTTTTTAACAAAAAAATGATAAATTTAAGTGTAGTTGGCCTCATAATAATAAACATGTTTTCATTGGGGAAATAATTACTTCCAAATGATCGATACCTCTGGTGCGCATTTGCTGGAAGCACGAGAACTTTCAGAAGATCACATGAGATCAGGAGGCTTAGATTTGTGCTCAGTGCCCCGATTTGTTTTCTTAGTCCATTTTATGGATTTCGGGGATGAAAATACCTAATGTGGGGAGAATGTAAAGAAATATATTTTCCATGTATTTTTTTATGTTATATGGAATTATTACGAGTCTTTAAAAATTTACGGTTCATGATTCCAAATCCCAGTGTGCCCAGAATGAATTTCATAATTTTTTTAGGTAAATTCATTAAATGCGCAAGAGGAGTTTTCAAACTTTTGAAATGGTGATCAAATTATAAATCTAAGGACACCTTTGAACTCGAAGCACTAGGATTCTCTTAAGGGAGGTTTAACCATGACTGTAGTGGGTCAAGAGAAGAAGTTGGTTCATGAATTTTTCATAGGGGATTAAATAAAATAAATATATTTTATTTTAAAAATATCCCCCACATCTCCTTTAATTTTTGTGGGAAGATACCACAAGAGGGTGTTCGAGAATTTAATGTTGGTCATTAAACGCCTATTTAGACAAAATATGTAACCAAAAAATCATTTAATTAATTATGTTCGTTAATTTTAAAATAATGGACCACCCCCTTTAATGGTTGTAAGTTCCTCCTTCCTCTTGGTGGATTTTTTGAAATTTTTTATGAAGGAGGATATCTGGAAAGGAGAAATTTTAAGGAACCCTTCGGTGAAGAACAGATTCACCAAGCAAGGTTGTAGGATCATCATTTGAGTGGCGATGTTTGAAGCTTGTTGCGGGAACGACGAACGCCGAACCAACTTCAATCTAAAACATTATCTAACAGATTTATGAGGTAGGGTTTAATCTTGATTTGTTTCTAGGATTTGATGAATGTTTTCTTGATTCCCTCTTGTTATCAAGCTAACGCGAAGGGTGCAGGACAATCGAACAAGGCCCAAACCGTCCGCTACATTGTTTAATCTATGAGTTCATCGCAAAAAAAATCCGTTTTAATGGATTCTAGAACGAAGGGTCATGTAGTGAAGAGGGAATCCTAAGGAGCCTGTAGAAACGAACAGATGGAAAAACGTGTCACTGAAGCTCACCCGGTGACCCGCGGAAGACTGCCTGCGACCAGTGCCAGCAGGCTATGGCGGAGGCCGACACTGACCGGCCACGATGGTGGCAGTGTGCCATCACGCTCCACAAGATAAGTGTGAAATGACTCTTTATCCAGGCCGACCAGTAGCATCCTACACCAGTCGGCCGTGGAAGGGAGGGTGATGCACCACCGTGCACCGCCAGAGAAGGTGGCCGCAACTTTTCATCCATGGCGGACACAAGATGGTTTGGGGAGGGGGGGATGGAACCTATTTATTAAGAGAGTTTTTCAACTAAAATAGTATTCTGAAAGAACCTTGAATATTATGATGGTTTTTGGAGTGAACTCATTCCACTAAGATAACCTTGGTAGTGATCCTTGAATACTATGAAAATAATTTTCTATGCTTATGTGTGTGACAAAAATCTATGTGTTATGCCAATTTTATGCTCTCATGGATCATGTTATTTATTTCCCTTATAATCCATGTTTTATGAACTACCAATATTTATTCCATGACTCAATATTATGATCTTTAACATAAAAGGTATGGTTTTAAAATTTTATTTTCATAACTCTTATCATTATGTTCATGTTATGCTTTCATATCTCTCTTGTTTATCCTTACCGATCATCAAATCTCAACCTTAATTATGTTTCCTTTCCAAAATTTATGAAGAAATTTATTATGTATGATATGTATAATAAGGTTCCTAGTTATGATGAACATATTTAGAGATGATGTAGTTAACCTATTAACTAGTTATTTACATTATCTAGTCTCTAAAGACACTAATCCAATATTGTCCTTAGGTGTGTTTTTTATGTAATTAATATTCATATAAAAAGATGTAATATATATGTATGAGAAGTTTAGGGTCTGTATAGTTTGAATCATAGGAAAAGGAAGTGATCTCATCCTTGGGAACTCTCACATTTGACCATTAGAAGAATCATGACACTTAGCCCAAGGGCTTCATGAGGAAATGGTTTCCACTAGGGATAGTGGTGTGTCCCACCCAAAATCTACTCACGGAGTTCCCTTATAGGTATCAATTATATCCCACTGGTTATAAGACTAGACTATTACAATTGGTATGGTTTAATGGGGTGCCACATTCAATTCTATCTAACTGAGATTCAAGGTTTACCTTGAAGTTTTTGTGAATTATTCAGAAATATCTTGATACAAAGATGATTTTCCACACTACATGTCATCCTTGTACATATGGTCATCCTAAGAGAACAATTAAAACCCTATATAATATTCTATAATCTTGTTCCATGGATTTAAAATGTTCTGGAGATCAATACCTTCCTCAAGTTATGTTTTCTTACAACAATAGATTTCACTCGAGCATTAGGATGGATTCTTAAGAATCCCTTTATTTAAATAAGTTTAGAACTCTAATGTACTATAATGAAGTCATAAAATGAAATAAATTGGAACCTAAGTAAGATTATGAGATGGAATAAAAGGTTATATCCATTCAATAACACACAAGGACAAAAAAAGACGACAGAAATATTATGCTGATAATCATAAATTATATATATTAATTCAAATTAATTCAATTGAATCAATTTCATATTTAATTTTGATATAAAAACATTTTAAACTTTTGAAAATTTTCTCATTGGAAAATCACTTTCTTGTTACGACCACAGGATTAATTTTAAATTAAAATTTTCCACTTAACTAAATGAAATTTTTAAAAATTGGTTACATATTTAGAAAAATCATAATTTATATTATCTACTAATTTCAACTTAATTTTTGACCATAATAAATAGTAACAATAATAAAAATTATTTATAATGGTTTAGGTAAAAATAGGTTTACCTGGGGGGTTAAACTAAAAGGATAATGGATAAAAAAGACCAAAAACTTTTCAAACACCCATTTTATGGAAATATTTAGATATTATATCATCTAGGTTCTATAATTTTCCATTTTATATCTTTTTTCATGTGGAAAATGTGGGGCACACATTATCATTTCAAAAAATTAAAAGTGGGCCACTCAATTTACTTATAAAAGGCCCCCAACTACCCAATCCTATTCACACTTTAAAAACCCATTTTTTTTTTCAGAAAATACATTCTAAACTAACTTTCTTAATTACCTCATATCATACTATAGTATTTATTTTTTCCATAAATCAAACCTAATAAGGCTTTTGGTGAAATCTAAAAGAAGTTGTTCGAATAAGAGGTGATGTCCCTAACCGATCATTTTATTTTTTTCTTCCAACACCTATATGAATTGTTATTAAATATTTATGATATAATATAATAATTATATTAAATATACTTATATGTTTTTATGTTAAGTTAATGGCCTATATACATCTCCTATTTTATCAAATGGGTTACAAAATCATCATTTATGTTTATAGTGGACTATCGCCTCACAAACCGATGTTATTTGTTTTCCATAACAACATCTCACAATTGGATATAATGAAAAAATATTTTTTTATATATTATATTTGTGATATTACAATACTTCTTGAAATATTTTATCACATATTTCTTCATACCTTTCATTATGTGGGAATATGATAACACCCTTCATTTGTAAGACAAACTACCATCTTTTGAAGAGATGTGATTCATTCACACTTTACATGGAAGGTAATAAGGATGTGTTTAATGAAAATATGTGATATATGTGACCTAATAAGGATTATATAGTGGTAAAATATTATTTAACTTTATTTCTTTCAATCCTTAAATAGAATGGAAACAATATTCATGCATACGTACAACCTACCATCTTCATAAACGATGTATTTCATGTTCTATCACTAAATCTTATGGATTACTATAAATTTTTTTTACTGAATTTATATATATATATTATAATTTTTAAAATTAAAAAAAATATATAACCATGATCAATGTAATAGGATGAAAAATGACAAATCAGAATATATACAAAAACCAAAGTAGTTATTGCTCGAAACATGACATTAAAATGGAATTTTTAATATACGTGTAATAAAAGGTAATAATAGAATAATATATGGTATGATATATATAATTATAATTATTTAATATATGTCTAATAAACATATATTTATTATAAATTAGTTTTTAATGCTTAAAAATAATTTAAGACTTATGGTAAGAGATTTATGGTCTCTATTTTATTTTTTGGAGGCACATACCCCTTTGACTACCCGTTTGTTTGTGTGGTGTATGTATACTTCCACCTTGAAATGTTATATATTGAATATAATTATAATCAATATATTAAATGTTTCATAAGATTTTACTCTTTAATGGGACATATGATTCAAAATATTACCAAAGTTGTAAGGGATTTATAGTCTCACTTTTCTTTCTGGGAGACATATTCTATATTAACCACCCATTTCTTTTGTGTGGTTTATATTATTTCCCATTGACAGGTTATAAAAAACTATACTTATAATAATGATATTAAAAATTAAATTTTATTTTACTCTTTAATGGGGCTTATGATTCAAAATATTACCGAAGTGTTAAGTGATTCCATCTCACTTTTGTTTTTGGTGAGACAAATGTCGTATTCACCACATGTTTCTTTTATGTTGTGTATATAAAAACCATGAATTTATTTTATGATGATTATCATGAAAATTATATAGATTTACATTATCCATTTTATGACCTATCTTTCACGGGGTTTATAGTTTCAATGTTACCAATGATGTAAGTTATTATTATCTCAATTTTTCTTCTTTGGGACATACATTTCGTTAATGCACCTGTCTTATTTAATGAGGTGTGTATAAAACCCATTTAACCTGTAATATCATAAATTTATTTATTATCATGATATTTTAAGATTCATTTAATATTATGACATCATGGGTCTTATGATTCCATTTTTACGAAATTGAGAGGGTTTCATGATACAATCTTATTATTTATTGGGATTTTTTATGTTTATGATTTTGATGAAGAAATATTATAAAAAAATATAAATAAACCATTTAATTTTATTCTCCTATGGTTATTTCTTGAGAATAAACTTTTCCCTTCATTTTACTCTCTTTAAGTACTTATTAATCCAAATGAACGTTTTAAAGAAAACTGACTTTATTTCTCTCTTCGATCAAAAACCATTTTTCACACTATATCAGTATCTTATAAATATGTTTTCAGAAAAAATGTTATTATAGTATTTTTTTAATGTATTTTTACCCTTTTCTGAATTTTTTCAATTTTTTTGAAAGGAATATTCATTATTTTTCAAAATTAAGGCCCATTTTTCTTTTACGAAAAATGTC
Organism: Viscum album; assembly: GCA_963277665.1. Taxonomy (NCBI): domain Eukaryota; kingdom Viridiplantae; phylum Streptophyta; class Magnoliopsida; order Santalales; family Viscaceae; genus Viscum; species Viscum album. Next base: position 145,631,426 of record OY728141.1, read on the forward strand.
AAAAGAATCATTGTTTTAACATGTATAGAATGAATGGAATTTCCCACTATCATGAACATTGTTTTATTTGAATACTCCTTCATAATTTGTCAATATTATTTTCAAATAGAATTATTTTTAATGAAAAGTACTTTAAAAATGTTTTATGTTTTAAAAAATATTTTTCAAAGTAGAATGGTAATTTTCCTCAAGAAGTTTTTTAAATGATTTTTAAAGCTTCCTTTATATGTTTTCAAGTTTATTTTCCAATAAATGGCTTTAAAAATAGTTTATATTTTATTTTTTTCAAAGTGAAAATGATATTTTATTGAATAAATGTTTTAAATTATTTTTCAAGCTTCATTTATAGTTTTTTATATTTTTATTTTAATTAAAAGTTTTCCAAAATATTTTATAAAGTTTAGTTATAAATGTGAATTTCAAAGAACAATTATTTTACTTAAGAAATTTTCAATGTGATATTTAAAAATAATTTTTCATATAATATGACATCCTTCGATGTTAATTATTCGTTACTCGAGATATGATCTAAAGATATCATTCTTTTTCTTTCTCTGGATTGTTTATGTTTATGATGGTACGATGTTTACAAAACTTATATATATTACATGGATTATCAGTGTTCAAATGCTTATAAAATCCAATTTTTTTCTTGGGTTATGATATTATGAAATGATGAAATTATTATGAAACCTATCTATATTCCATCCATTATTATATGATGAAATGTTTATGTAACCCATATTATTTAATGGGTTATGATATGATGAATATTTTATGACCTTGTGGTGAACATGCATATGATTTTCATTATATGATGGCCGAGACATATATCACCCTCTAATGCATTAGGTAAATATTAATATCTCATGAGATAAATATGATAGCAATTGTGAGTGGACCTAGTTCATTAAGGAACATTGTCCAATATGACTGTCTTGGGAGTGAACCTTGAGTACTATGATAGTTTGGGGAGTGAACCCATTCCACTATAATTGCCTTGGTAATGAGCCTTAGATACTATAGAAATGATTTTCTATTCTTTTGTATATGCCAAAAATCTATGTTTTATGCAAATATTATGCTATTATAAATCATGTTCTTTGATTCCCTTTTGATTTATATCTTATAAACTTTTAATATTTATTTCATGACTTGAGATTATGATATTTGATATGAATGGTATGATTTTTAAATGTTTTATCTTATTCTCAAACACTTATGTTCATGTTACGCTTATGTATCCCCCTTGTTTACCCTAACTAATAATTTTATGTCACCCTTTCTTATGGTTCCTTTCACTGGATTATGAATAAATTTATTATGTATGATATTTCTAAGAATGGTGGTAGTTATGAATAAAATATTGGGAGATGATGTAGTTAACATATGAACTCGTTATTTATGTTATATAGTCTCCAAAAAACTAAACCAATATAGTCCTCATTCATGTGTTTTTGTAATGTAATTAATATTAAAAATATATATGAAATATCTATGTATTATAATTTTAGGGTTATTATAATTTTAAACCTTACCTTTTAGTTTAATCCCATTGTTCGAAAATTTAACCTTAACTACAGTAATGAATTTTTTAATCTTAAAGGGTTATAATTTTAATTATAAGGTAAAAATTTGATTATAAATGGTCAATGGATGAAATTTTTTACCATTTATAATTATAATTTTCCTATTAAAATATTTTCATTATTTTTAAATAATTTAATAAAATATTATTTAACATAAAATAATATTAAAGACATTTTAAGATCTATTCACATAATTAACATTAAAGACGTTAAGAAAAAGTTGGATTTCAAATATAATCCATTAACCATTAATAATAAATTATTATTAACTATAAAATTCTTATTTCACCATAATTAATCCTAAATACATTGATTTTAATGTTTTCAATGTTATTTATTTTTATTTTTTCAACTTCTTTCACAAGAACTATGTTGGTGGTATGTAAGAGTTTAATGTAAATATATAATCAATAAAAATTATAAATAAATTATAATTATAAAAATAATTTCATTATGATAAAAAAAACTTTAAAATTCATTCATAAAATATTTTTATTCCTATGTGAACATATAAAATAAATTTTGGAAAGAGGGTGACATTTTGTAATATTCCTTACAGAAAATAATATAAATGTCATTATCGAATGAAAATGGAACCAAAATTCCATATATTAGAATTTATTATGAACATGGTATAATTAATATCATAAAACTAAATAAAGTCATTTATTTTATAGATTTTTAATGGTTATCATATTATTTTTACCATTAATTACCTGATAAACCCATTACCACCACGGTAATTTTTTACCATGATTACTATTCATAATGACTAAAAATAAAAGGGAACAATTTGAAAATTTTGATCCTATAGATTAAAAATATGGAATCAATTTTATCAAATTTTATTACATAAATTTTCATAAATTAATTTAAAAATAAACACACAAAATGTGGTGAAAATCAATTTTTTTCAAAAAAAATGTGGTTTTAAGCCTAAAAATTTATAAAATAATAATCCTAATATAATTAATTATATTAATTTAAATAATATAGATATTATATCACTTTAATACCACAACCAAAATTGAATGGTAATTTTATGTTACTTGATTTAATGTAACGAAATGAGGTATTTACAAAAATCGCTATTTTTCAAGATTCACTTTAAAATAGATCTTATTAAAAAATCCCAAAAATTCAACATAATATAATATTAACCTGAATATTTATACAATGATATAATTTTAACATAATATTTTTTAAATACTCTTTTTGTGGTTCAATTAAATATGGCGGTTCATGTAGAGTAAGATTTTAAACAAATTAAATTTATGTAAAGAAAAGTATATCATACAATGTTAGGGTGTTACATTATACCCCCTTATAAGAATTTAACTCTCAAAGTTAAATATATCTAATAAAAAAACTAAAAATACTTTAGCCACATAATATCCTTGGGTTCCCAGGTAGTTTCATTAGAATTTTGGTTTCACCAAAAAACCTTAACCAAATGAGTTGTCTTGTTTTGTAGAGTTTTATTTGTAAGATCCATATTCTCCACTAGTTATTCATTATAAAATATATTTTTCTCCAGTGTTAATAACTTTGAGTTTATTACATGTGAAGTATTACTTATGTACTTCCTCATGAGATATACATAAATCACATCATTAACTTGAGAGAGATTCGGTGGAAGCGGCAAATGATAAACTATCATATCAATACGATCTAGAATTTCAAAGGGACCAATATATAGGCATAAAAATTCCCTTCATTACAAATCACACAACCTTTTTCATTGTACATATTAATAGGAATACCTTTTCACCAAATTTAAACTCTACATCACATTGACAATTATCATCATAACTTTTGTTAACTATAAGCCGGCCATATGTGATATTTAATGGTTGTAACCTTCTCTAAAATTTACTCATCTATATCAGGTATCAATAGATTTATTTTTCAAAACTTTTCCAACAGATTAGATTTATGCACTTCTTTCTATATAAGTCTTCATAAGGATCCATCTCAATGCATGAGTGAAATCAATTATTGTAAGAAAATTCTACCAAAGGAAGGTGTTGGTACCAAAAACATTTGAAATCCATAGATTAAGATCTCAACATATATTATAAAGTTTGAATGGAGATATTAGACTTACCATCTCTCTAAGGATGATAAATAGCACTAAAAATCAACTTTGTATCCATAGATTGCTGAAGGATTCTTAGAACATCGAGTTAGACCTTGGATCCTGATTACATATGATTGAGATAAATACTACATGAAATCTAAAAACTTCCTTAAATTATAAAAAATAAGTTTATCAAGAGAGAAATATTCTCCAATAGACATAAAATTCAACAATTTTGTAATGAAATCGATTAAAAACCAATTAAAATTATTCCCATTATATGTTTTGGGGATTCTTATGATGAAATCCCTAGTAATTTTTTCCCATATCCATTTTTTTATATGTTATGGTTGGGACATCCCCTTAATATTATATCTCTTATCTTAAACTTTTTGAAATTCTAGGTATTATGATACATACTCTACAATACCCCTTTTCATTTTATCCCACAAGAAATACTCTTTTCAGTCTCCATACACCCTCATAATTCTAGGATGAATAGATAATTATGAATTGTGATCTTAATAAAACAACTCCTTATTCAAGTATGGTACCAATGGAAGAAATAATTGGGTTTTGAGCCTTATCATTCTATCATGATCAAAGATGAACTCAGGAACATTCCTTACCTTCTTATATAATCCCATATCTTCCTTTTTTCATTATTAATCTTCTCATGGATGGATGGTTGAAAATTCATTTGATATAGATAATATATATCCCCTTTCCTCAATATTTAAGGATTCATCTCATACAGATCCATTAGTATCTAATCTCTTTTTTTATCCACATCATGGGAAAACTAGTATGGTATTTTTGACTTAGAGCACCATGCATGTTGTTTTCCATCCATAGGTTGTAATGTATTGGGTATTCATAATCTTTTATCAACTCTAACCATATTCTCTAGAATGTATTCAACTATTACAATGTAAATATATAATTTAATATTTTCTATTTAGTATATATATCGCACCATTCACCATATATATAATGCCTATATATCATCAATGAAAAAATAACCTATTATAGCTCCAAATAATGAGTCAGAAAATTTATATCATCAATTTTTCAATTAGAAATAGGGATATGATGTCACCATATCATTATACATGAGTATGCATCCTAGTACCTACCTTAATGCATCACTATATATCAAAAAATATTCTCCACTAAAGTGTAGTGTAACTACAAGCACACTAACCAAATATCTCTTAAATTATTTGAAATTTAATCACATTAATTTACCCTCAATAACTTGGAACCATTATAAATATACTTAGTGAATGGATTATATAGTCATGATAAATATCTCACAAATAATCAGTAGTATCCATCGAGCCTAACAAAACTATAGATCTCTGTTATCGTGGGTTTTCTAGTCCAATTATTAATAACTGATGTCTATTAAGGATCTAATGGTATACCCTCTATTCAAATTATATGACTTAAGAATGATAATTTTGTATCCAAAATTCAGAGTTAGTAAATTATTCATAAATATTATCCTTCCATAAGGTCATCACCAGAATCCTTAAATGTTATTCATTCACTTCTTTACTCGCTGAATATATAGGAACATCATCTATATATACTACCAAAAACTGATCAAGAAAATATCTAAAGACTCTATTAATTAAATCCATGAAGATAATATGAGCATTGGTATGTAAAAATGGAATTAATATAAATTCATAATGACCATACCTCATAGAAAATGTTTTCTTGGGTATATCCTCCTTTTGTACCCTTAGCTAATGTTATGTAGATCAAAGATCAAACTTTTAGAAATAATAATCTCCATGTAATTAATAAAATATATCATCTATATGGGGTTGAGGATACTTTTTATTAATAATGATTTTTTAAATTTACTAATAATCAATGAAAAGACACATTAACCCATCTTTATTCTTAACAAAAATAATAAGCGAAACCCATGGTGATGTACTGAAAAAATGAATCTTTTATCTAGATTCTCTTGGAATTTCTTGTTTAATCCCTATAACTAAATTGGTTCTATTCTATATAGATTCATTGAAACAAGGGAAGTACTAGGTATGAGTTCTGTTGAAAACTCTACTTTATGATTTAGAGGAAGAATATGAAACTCTTCAAGAAATACATTAACAAAATCCAATAAAATTGGAATATTATCAATGTTGAGTTTCTCCAAAAAAATATGAGATAAATATAATTCATAAATATATAGTAAACCCCATATGATATAATTAATTTCTATTAGGATTTTAGGTTCATCCTCGCACTATTAGTCTATCATAGGTTGATTATGAATATGTAATGTAACTTCCCTTTCTCAAAAACTGATATGGTCTCTATAATAATAGATTTAATACTTTCCCAAAATTACATAAAATTTCACTAGAGGTAGAAAAAATATATTTTAGGTGTAAAATTCCCACAAAATTGTAATAGAGAGTAGCTATAGACTTGATATTTTATCATCATACAATTAGGAGTTTTCACTGCCATATTAATATATAATCCTTAAGGTGGTGATTTAATAGCCTTAATAAATTATTCATATATAAAAAAGTGGGTAGAAACAAAATAATATAAAACATTTTCATTTTAAGAATTGATGTTAAGTGTAACTTTCACCACATAATGAGGAACTTCAACTTTGGATATAGTAATTCCATATGTTTGTCCTTCTCCCCTTGGATATTTTTTTGGTAAGTTACCTTTACTCTTGGGGAACTAATTTAAACAATACCCCATATCATTATTATTAGAGAATTATATAATAATGGTTTCCTTCTTTTCCATACATTCATTAACTAGATGACCTTTATCTCAAAACTTTTAACAAAATCCCATGTCATTCAATAATTTTCCAAGATATTTCATTCCAAAATTTTTACATGATGTAAATTGATTTATTTTTTTATTTTTTGTCAATATGTTCCCTTTTTCTTGGTTCTTAATCAAGCCATTATTCTCTTGATTTCCCTTGAATATATAGGATCAAGAATTTTGTTTCCATCATAATGGTGGATGATATTATATCATTATATAATGAAGATGTTTAATAGAATTGTTCCCTTATGAGATTCATATTAAGACCATAATAGAAATAATAAATCATTCCTTTTATATTATGTATGGAGTCCATAACATGCCTGGATAATCTTGAAAATTTTGCCTCATACTCTACAAACCTCTTCTTCTATCTTCTTTGATGTTAAGAAATTCCACTCTATTTCAGCCCACAATTTTTAAGGGAATTATTTCTTTAATAGTATCACTTTAAAACTACTATATTCCATAATTTATATTTATTCAACCTCTTCAGTGTTTTGGATCAATGAACATTATTGATCAACATATCCTCTCAAATAATACACTATTGAAATAACAATTTCACTCTCATTAATTCCCAAATCCAAAAATACATTTTCAAAGGACTTAATAGATTATTCAACTACCAATGGATTATTAGTTACATTAAAATAGAGAGTCTTACATCACAAGAATAAATCCAAAATAGGATAGCAATGCTTCGAAACAACAAGTTTCTCTATACATGGAAGTTTTTTTTGATAACCTAAGTCAGCTACCCTAATATGGCCATGATTTGATCATCTTTAACACGAACTATATTAGATTTCTCATTAGGGAAATCCCTAAATTGACTTTTCATTTTACTTACCTTTCTTCAATTAGGAGACATAACAAAATAATCCAACAAACAGAGTTATCTCATAATCATCATGAATATTGATCCATAAAATAAAAATCTCTATAAGAGTTCAATTTTTTAAATACAATAATAGATTATCATAATTCTCATGTTATATATATTTATTTAAAATCTAGTTCATAAGTTTTATACTAAACATGATCTGATTATAACTTAGACAACCCCGACTCTAGTAATCCAAAGCTAGTGTCTAATATATTATATTGGAAAAAGACCCAAGGGATCACATCACCAAGGATCAATAATTTTAGTAGTCTTGAAGAACCGGATACACAAATGATTAAAAGATTAAATTGAAATATAAAAACAAAGAATAATAAATATTCTTCCATCCTTGATGTCATTAATAATATCCTTCTTCATATCATATGAAAAGGATAGATAAGAAAATTTATGTTTAGATACTCTATAAGTGTTACATATGTTGGACATTATCATGTGTAAATAATGAATAATCAATAGGGTAGGGTAAATAAATGAAAAAATTACATTTAATCAATTAAATGACCATGAAACACTTACATGGAGAATATAAAAATATTAATATCACAGATAATAATATCTGGATTTTTAATGAAGGAAATTCTTAATGTTGGATGATGTGACCTCAAACATCATGAAATCTTTACTATATCCCTTATGCAAATAAAATTTATTCAATGGGTGTGTATACACCCAAAACCCATTTATTTGGTATATAAAACTGATTTTTTTCTCATGAAACCTTTTAATGCATTAGGGGGTTATAATATTCTAGGTCCCTCCTGTCATTACATGTCTAATACATTCGTTATATATCGAATTATCATTTTAATTATTAAAACATTACTTCTCAACTAATATATGTATTGAGTAATGAATACATAATATCAATATTTCCCTAGTTAATAAAATAGATTTCATATTAAAACATCATATATATAAATGGTATTTGATTTAGGCAATATTTATATCCATGATATAAGGAATATGCATGTGTATAATTAAATTTGATCACGAGAAAGTGAATGCTAATGACCAAAAAATTATTCAATAGACAAGAGATGGATATCAATTCATAAAAAATGTAGATTGTGAAGTAAAATAAAGTATTTTAAACAATTAAATAAAATGTAAGAAAACAATTTAAAATAAGTTTTCAATAAATAGTTTTATTTGAAAAACCATTCAAATCTTATAAAAGATTTTAAATACCATAAAATGGTTATGGAATTAGTAAAATCCCTTAACTCCATATACATTAAAAAGAAACATTATTTTTTACTTTTTTATAAATAAAGTGAATATAATTATTTCAAAGAACATTATAAATATTACTATCAAACCCTATAAAAAATCAAGGATGACATAAAATGTTCTTGATAAATAATTTGAGTAAATTAAAAGGTATTTTGTAAAATAATTTTGAGAAATATTGACATAGAAGAAAAATATAAATGATCAAAAATAAAAATAAGATAATATTTTATTTTAAATATTTCGTTGATTTATTCAAGCTACAAAGATAGGAAAATTTATAATAAAACATAGAACCTCCATAAATATACAAATTATAAGAGAACTTATGGAGTTTATTACTGATATATTATAATATTTATTCAATAAAAAATATATCCAATCCTAAATAAATGATATTGTAAAATAATTTATTACCTCTTTGGTAAATTTTAAATTGTAACCATTTAAAATAGTTAACATGAATTTAATATTTAATCATCATGAATAAATTTATATTTAGTTTAAATACATCAAAGGGTAGTATATACACCATATAAAAGTAAATAGTTTCATAATACCACATATGTCTAGATGGAGTTGAAATTGATATGAAATCTATTTCAAACAACAAATCCTTAAAGTAATAATTAATCAATTATTTGATTAAGTGTAAAAATGTTAAATAAAAAAAGTGTAAATAAAACATAAATAAATAAAATTTTGTTTCACACATAGTCTTGGTATAACGTAATCAATGAAAATATGGTATAACCTAATGAATGGAAATCGAGTTAAAAACCCCTTACTTGAAGTTCAAATTTCCACTTTTGTGAATTCAAACTCATGTGTAATAAATTTATATCAATTATAAATAAATAATAGAATCATATAAATATATATAATACCATATAATACGCACTTATAATATCTTATAACTCATTTGTTAACAATATTTTATTATTATTATTATTTTAGGTGTCAACTGCTTCGCTTTTCATGAATGTTTTGATTTAGTGGTCATGGTAATTATATACTGATCATGTTAATATCATATAAAATATAAAAATAATTATATAAAAAAATAAATATTAATTATATAAATATTTATAATCGTACTTAAAAATCAGACATGACAAAAATTAATCACATTGCTTCGAGGAGGTGGTAGTCCAGACGTATGCACGAGAGAAATTATCATTTTTTAAACTGGTAGAGGGGTAAATAAGAATATGATATTTTATATTTATAGAATTATAATTATTTCACACTGATCAAATATATTCATTAGATCCATTATTATTACAATCCTTGAGAGGTGGTGATGGAAAAAATTACATTGGTTTGTGAGTCTCTTGTTCATCATACACACAAGTGATGGTTTTATTTCCCATTTTATGTAGAAGGAGATGGATATTAATTATCCAATTAACTTAATAACATGTTATTATATGTTATATATTGGTTTTATTATATTTTAATGGTTTTTAAAAAATTAATGGTGGTAAAGAGAAGAAGAAAATTTTAAGTGTTCAGTGAAGATGATTACCTCTTCTTTCAATTAGAACTATCAGATCACCACTTAAGGGCCCTAGGATTGGTCTTTTGGGAAGAATGTAGTCTCTATAACTTGGATAAATATTTTGATAAGATGTTTTGGTAGTTTTTGGTCGGGATAATTTGATCTATATGGTGTGAATAATATAGGAGAAGTGGTGCCTCTTTATAGTGAATGAAAGGACACACATGGATTTAATAAAAATATTTAAAAATAATAAATTAATTTGTTTGAAAAAGTGAAAAGTGTGGCCATAATTTCAAATATAATATATTATATGGTTGAAATAAATTTTAATAAAAAAATTTGGGTAGGTTTAAGTTGTATTTTAGACCTTATCTTTTATTTTAACCCCTTTATTAACCAATTTTAACTTTAACTACACTGATAAATTTTTCAATATTAAAGTGCCATAATTTTACTTATAAGGTAATAAATTTCTCATAAATGGATAATAAATGGAAAATTTGACCATTTATTTTCCTAATTATTCTCTTTATTATTTTTAAAATTCTTAAATAATTTTATAAAATATTACTTAAAAAAATATTATTAAAGTCATTTTAAAAAATATTTTCATAATTTGACAGCATGCACAAGCATTATGTCTGGGTTGTTTAAGCATTTAATATAATTATATAATAAATAAAAATTATAAATAAATTATCATAATTCAAATAATTTCATTATTCTAAAAATAACCTTTAATATTAAATTAAAATATATTCTTATCCCCATTTGAACATATAATATAAATTTAAAGGAAAGAGAATGACATTGTTTATTTTTCATTACTTAAAATAATATAAATTTCATTATCATTGGAAAAGAGAAAATGCCATAAATTATAATTATAGATGGATATGTTTGAATTATTATCATAAAATTAAATAAATTAATGTCTTGGATAAATATTTAGTTATTTTAAAAATATTTTGAACCTTAATTACTTGATTTACCATTTACCATGGTGATAGATTTTACCACAGTTACTATTTATAATGCATAAAATTAAGAGGTTAATATTTACCAAATTTGAATATCCTGATTCAAATTAAGGAATGTATTTTATAAATTTAAAAAACAATTATTTTTATAAATAAGTTTGAAAATAACCCCACAAAATTCGATGAAAGAATATTTTCCAGAAAAAATGATTTTTAAGCATAAAAATTAACTTATATGAAAATATTTTAAAATAATGATTCTAATGAAAATAATTATATGTATTTTAAGAAAAATATTATATCAATTTAAAACAAATTACAAAATATAATGGTACTTTTAAATTTCTTGACTAAAAGGAAATAAATGACAATTTTACAAAAATTGGTATTTTTCACTATTCACTGAAAATTAATTTTTTTAGGAAAATACTAAAAATTAAACATAAAATAATATTAAAATGTGGATTTATAAAATGATATAATTTTCACATAATAATATTTCAATAGTTTTTCATGGTTTATTTAAACTTCATGTTGTGTGTAAAGCAAGTTATTAATGAAATTCAATTTATTTAAAGTGAAATATATCATAAAATATAAGGGTACTAAAATTTATCTTCTCATTTCAAATGATTTATATCAAAGAAAATATTGATGATAAATATACCATTTATCTAAAATTAAATCCCTTTTTAAATGAGAATCATTTTTCACAAACATTTAATAAAGACAATTATCAAATACGTACCCACAAAAATTAGCAAGTTTTTTAATTCATCATACCCATTAGTGGGCCAATATATATATTTAAATTATCAATGATTCTTAATTGGTGATTTTATAACTATTTAATTATTTATTTTGGGTATAATACCATTCATATCATATATTATTATTGGATATTTTAGAAAACAACTATATCTATCCCATCATATGGATAAATACATCTATATTTCCCTTATGACATAATTTTATTGGGTTATATTGTTTAAATTTAACACAAAGTAAATTATTTTATTAGGAACCTAATACTATTATTATCACTTATTACTTTTTTTACATATAGAAAATAAATCCCAGGGAACCGAGATTTCGTATGACTTACTGGGTTAAATGATCGAGGTATTGATAAGTGATTATTTGGAATTAATCTATCATTTAATATTTTGAAGGGGTTTTAATCTCACAATACAATACCCTTTTATTACCATTATATGTATTCATACTTTTAAGGATTTATTTTATAATAATATTCTATCAACCAATCCAATGTTTTCAAATAATATTGATGTGTAACTATTTACATAACTCATATCTTGTGTTACTAACCCAAATTAAAGGTCTATGATGTATACATATCTAAATTTATATTATTTATAAGTCACAAGAATCAATTATATTTAAAGGAATAGAATTATATGAAATCAAAAATCACTATATGAATAAGCCTAGAGAACCTGATTGTCAACCCTCACTTTTCTAGAAAAAGCATAAGCCTCTAGGACAGTGAGTAGTCTACCCTAAAGTCCTTATACCTAGGGAAACTTTACTCAATAGATATATAAATTCCTTTATAACTATAAAAAATAAAAAATATAAGTATCTAATTCAATATCATAGCCCTATATAATATGAAGTCAAGAAAAAAAAATGGAATCCATTATCATGCATAGAATACGACTCTTTAAATGTATGAATAATAATTTATAAAAGAAATTTTATAATTTAAACTAAATAATACATATAAACTAATAATATATAAATTATATTTATGAATAAAATGGGAAATTTTTTTAATCATATAAACAATTTAAATATTTAAGAACAATATAAACATTTATAAAAAATTCAAAAATAATGATAGAATAAATACTTCATAATTTTGATAACCTTGTGGACATTTAAAAAATTTCATTAAAAAAATTATATTTATCTGCTAATATAAAATATTTATTATTAATAATTATATGTAATTTAACATTAAATATATGATATTATATAAAATAAATACATTTTATATTTCTGTTATATGATGTAATAAGTTTCCCAATACAAATATCCCTTATTAATATTATTTTATCCTTGATCAAATCAATCTAAAAAATCAAATTAAAGTGGTTGAAATAATTTATATACTATGAAATCAATTTATAGCTTTTAAATTAAGTAATGATAAACATTTTGTAATTATAATATACTAATTTTTTATTTGGCCTCATTTTATAACTTATATATATTTTATTAATTACCCTTATATGTTTTGTATAAACAATTATTATTTAAATTATAAGTCATTCCACATAATCTAAAAGGTATTTTAATATTAACATTTAATATTGTGGAATATTTATTAATAAATATTCCATATATAATTAATTAATTAATTTTAAACACTTCTTAATTAGTTAATTTCTTGACACTTTTATAAAATAATAAATATCTGAAAATACTGTTTATTGTAATTTATAGATAATTAATAAATTATATATGTCAATTAATAATTCAATTTTAAGAAAAAATATTTTTATTTTAAAATTTTATTCTCTAACATCTCGCCCCTCCTCATTGGCTTGATAAGGTGGAAGGACATACCTGGCCTTAAGCAATATCCCCAAGGTGCCAAAGGTTGGAAATAAATATCGAGGGATTCAATGGAATTGGGGGAAATATTTCTTTGGAAATAAAACAGCCAAACCAAATGTGCTATAAAAATGACTACTACATGATGCATTATAACAAAGGAAAATAACTCAATGTAATACGATTGATATCAAAACCAAACTACAACCGAGTACCATAATGAAAGACAACTAACAACAAATTATAAAATGGAAGACAAAACCAACTAAACCCAAGGAATCCAAAGACATAACTTCACATCTCTAAACATGATCCATGATATAAATCCAAAATAAAACCCAAGAATCACAATTAAACACTAAATAAGTGTGACACCTTACCATTTCCTATGTCCCGATAAACAATATCTTCAAAAACAACAAATTACCAAGGTAGTGGTGAGTAATGAAACTCAGTAAGCTTTCCCAAAATGACTTTCCTACCCACAACACTAGGATAAAACATGTTATTATATTTATATAAAACAATTTATATAAAATATTTTGTAATAAAATTTAAAAAAGATTATCACAAAACCAAAAACTATTTCTAAGAAAAATAGTTTTCTAAACCAAACCTATTTTCCAAGGAAAGAAACCAAAAATGTTTTCCAAACCATTTGACAATCCATTTGGTATACCCCATCTCGATCTACACATCCTCACATACATGGATGCATGCCTAGATGATAGTTCCATACTTCTGAGTAGTCATTTGTCAACCTACCAAGTTATTACAAAGTAAACAAAATCCCATGTGCCACTACACCTTTGGCACTGAGCACCAAGTCAAATTTCAACTAGGCCCCATATGTAATTAGAATACACACCACCAAGAATGGAAAAAATAAATTTTAATTAAATTATGATAAAACCATTTCAATAAAACAATATTTTTGTTGAATAATTGTTCACAAAATCTTTTCCCATGAATCAAACCAAGAAACTATTTTAAAATTAATATTTTAAAATCATTTATTAAAGAACTTTGCACAAAAAATTTACAATTCCACAAAACATCTATAAATAAGTATTTAAACAATATTTTCACAACAATTTAACAAGAAATTTTATGAAAAACCGATAATATGAAACCAAGACATCAGGTTATAGAAATAGGAGTCAAGAGTGAAGCCACATTCCTCATGAATTATGGTGAAAATAAAGAATGGCCTAAAAATGCCCACAAAACCAGACCGAATCTCTAAAAACCCACCTTAAAACTCTTAAAATGTAATCAAAAGGACAAAATCTAACCATTATTGGTATCAAAAACCTTTGATATATCTATAACAGACTATATCTAAGAAACTAAGAGAGGGAAAAAAGTATATCTAAAATTAACCATCAGAAACTACTACAAAAGGCTCTTACCAAGGGAATCAGGCTTCAATGCACTAACAAACGCCTCTGAATCGCTTCCAATTAAACGAGGAAGGTTTCTACAATGTTTTAAAGGAGAAAATATTGATTTATGGTCAGTTTGGAACAAAAAATAGGGGTTATAACTTAATCCCGACTCAGATCCACTTTTTTAGGATATTGATTTCAAATCGTGCATGGTTAGTCATATGATTAGGAAAAATCACGTGATAACTATGCACCAACCTCTACTTGAAGGAGAACCAAAAATGGTTGGTCAAAATTTTTAGAAAAATATTGTGGCAACCATGAAAAATTCCACTTTCTACTTTTCAAGGTTTTGTCTTAGGTGGTCGCACGGTTTGAACAAACTATGTGCCTACTAGTGTGCTTTACCCTTTTCACATGTATCACTATTCACAATTTATTTTAGAAGTTTTAAGGTTTCTAGAAACCGTGCTCAAACCATTGAACTATAGAGAATCTCAAAAAAAAATCTAGATTTTTTCCAAACCCTCCCAAACATCATCCAACCACTTTATACACTTAAAAATTATAAACAAAAGGTTACTTACTTGAAACAGGGGGTGTTAAATTCTCCCCAAAATTTGCCTTTCCATCCTTGAAAAGTAGAAATACACTTTTTTCCTTAAATTGTTCAGAAAATTTCTTGACCATTTATTTCTCTCATTCCCACATGTGTTCTTAAATCTTACCATGTTTC